>OY776111.1:179923797-180523797 GCA_963675035.1 Allygus modestus | reverse complement strand
AATATTTTGATGATTAATATATTAATATATACACACATATCCAATGGGCTGATTAATATATGATTTATTATAACTATTAATTAAAGTTCAATTTCAGCTTAAATATTTTCTAGTCAAATGTTACTTATTGTCAATTGTCATCATCCATTTGAGGTCGAGATTTCTGCTTGAATTCATCCAATAATTTAGAGATACTGCGATTAGTTCATTAAATTGGCTTAATGCATAAGATGTTGTTTAAAGCTCTTAACTATCTTTTGAAGTAAATACCTTATATTCGTTATAAATTTAAATGAACTTTTAACTAATTCAATAAGTAATCTCCACACAAATTTGTTCATTTAGCATGTAATGTATTTGTTCAAGATTTTATTTTACATTTCTTAATATAAACAATTGGCAGTTTTATAAACCTATTGAAGGAGGTTTGAGACTAGAGCAAGGTTTCGTAGAGACATGAGACTAAAGCCATGCAGCTATGCGACGTATCTCTGACAACTAACTTAGATTGAAACTGTCATCTCGCTGTCTCCTTGGTTTTATAAATCGTATCTACACCATACATAAAATAACATGGCTTTTTTTAAGTTTAATAATACGAAATTATAAAGCTGATGCAAGAACCTTCGTGTAAATATAATTTTTATCAATTTAAATAAACATATCCGAGTTTCCAAACAAATTAGACTATTACCAGGAAATCAAATCAAGGGAAATAAACTTGGTACCGGTATATAATAAATAACTATAATATTTTGGTTGTGTTGCAGATTAAAGTTGTTGTATTACTATTTGAATATATAAAATGCCGAACAGTTTTTCTTATAGTAATTATATAATGAATCATATGGTTTATCCATCTAGAAAACAAAATTGATGGTAACTGAGGCAAAGAGTCTATTATTTTCGTCTTATTTTTGGGCATCACCCATCCTTATTTTTGGGTGGTCAGGTGCTCGGCTCGGGTTTATGCTGGGCTCAAGGACCCTTGATAACGGGAAACGTTTGTTTTAATATCTCGAAACGACGGGACTTAATGTGGCGTTGCTTTTTGCTTTTATTTGTGTTGTTTGTGTTGTGATGTTTAAAAATAAAATCTGACAAGAGGACATTCATCTGTCTCCGCTGGACAACGCCACATAAACCTGAAGGTGGGTGATGCCCAAAAATAATTTAAAAATAATTAAAACACCCCACCTAAAACGTGTATTTTAAAGAAAGAAGAAGTCTATTACTATTATAACAAATATTGTAATAAGAAAAGTAACATACAACGAAAATTTTAGCAGCTTGATTAGGCGAATATAGAATAATGTTACTAATTTCACATTTTAAACAAAAGCAACGTCATTGCATTTATTAGAGGTTATTAACCATGGATTGATACATTTATAGCTCTATTTTCGAAAACTTAAATGTCCCTTTTTATAACAAGAAACCGACTACTGTATTTTGCATAATTTATAAATCGTATTCAAATATTTATTTGATCTTGTATTTTATGTATAGCTGTTGGTGATGGGGGATCTCATTCGATGGCCTTTGAGACCATCTATCTTATTTTCCAGCCAGACCTAAAGCTTTCCGGTATCGATATTACCACGTATCCCCAGCCATAACATTTTGGTGGGGATAGAACCCATGACTTCGAGGACCAAGGTCAAATCGTCTAACCCCTAAACCAGGCTGCTCACTTTTTAATGATAAATTCCGGTTTCAGTAATGGTGTTATTTGCAGCCAAATTAATGTTCCCCCTTTTGAACCTTCCACACAGACTCATTCATCTGGAGCCCGGTCGACCAGGTGTGATTTAACCGACTGCTTCATCAAAACCACCGTAATCCATCTCGTATAACGCTTCAAAAAATGTATAAATGATTTAAAAGACCAACGGTAACAAAAAGTTATGTTTTTTCTTGAACAGAGTAGTTTGTCTGCATCGTCATAATGCCACCATTGATAATAACAATAACAAGTAAGTTTAACATCAATCATTAATGACCATACTCCTAATTTTTATTACAAATAATATTTACTAAAAGCTCACTCCTAATTTGTAACGGACTTATTGAACGGGTAGCAAGAATCACTCAGAATTTGTTGCTAGTTGTTAAAATCAATATAGTTAATAGAATCACTTAATCCTTACACACGTTCCTAAAATAGAATTATATTAGAATCCTGTTATTAAATTTGTTGATAAATATATAAATGAGCTATTTATTTAAACGATTTTGGTGAATGGAGAATTTGAAATATTGTTATGATCTGTGACTGTATATATCAAGGCTTTGATATGTTTACTCTGTAGTGAATAAATCATTAGTTTGTTTTTAATTCATGAGATTAGTAACATGGTAAACGGTTGTACTTAAACTGCATACCAATAATATCTATAATATTACGTTTACCAACAGCAAAACAGTTTTAAAGGCGCTAATGCTGTTAGTAACAATACAAATATGTTATTCGGACATTTTAAAATTGTAAAAGCTTGTCAAACAATAAAACAATTAGTACAAATTCGGAGTTGTAGTCTGGAGGTAAGCCCCCGATGGTGGAGCCAGATATAATAGCTGAAGCGATGAATAGCTAAGAACGAAGCGAGTTGTATGTGCATTGATTTAATATCAAAACACAATGACGAGATCACAGATAACCATAATATTACAATAGTGGATTTAAAATGCATTAAAAGTATTTTTTAAACGGAAGAAGCAAAACGTATTTTTAAATCATTTTTGAAATCGATTAGGTTAAATAATAAATCAAATCAAAAGATTGAGTTCGTAACAGTTAACGACCTATGACTATAACAGCCTCGGCTCTCAACAGAATTCTGCTGATTTGCGCTAATCACATCGACTGTGACAAGGACGCTGATTGTGTACCTATCGTTCTCAGGAGACTGGCGGCGTGTGATGATTATACTCTTTGATGTTCCTTATTGTGTCTGACATATCTCATTTATTTACTGTATTTCAAAAGAAGCGTATATGTTTGATCTTGAAAATCATATATATATATTACAAGTTTTTCTTTCAATTGACAATTGGACTGCATGCTTTAGTTAATAAGCTATATAAAACAATTTGCTATATAGTTGTTTTGTCCATGTTTTATTTCCATTCTGATAATCAAGCTTTTGAACAGTGTGCAAAAAAACTGTTCAAATTCAATATATTTAAATTCTAGCTAAGTTTTTCAACTACGAGAGCTGTATTATTAAAATGCACTGACACAGGATTTAATAACAATTGCTATCGTTGGAAAGATAAAGCTTGCAAGTGAGGGTAGTTTTATTCAATATCATAAGGTTCTTGAGACCCAACAAAAATACTATCCGATGGTTGCAGTATACGATGCAGTCGCATAATAGGAGTCTGTAAACCAAAGATACAAGTTTGGACTGAAATGAAAAGGTCAAATCTGTTTTTGTTTTCAGATTCTAATTTATGATTACTACTAAATTGTGCTCGTTGGATTCGTTTTGATTATACCCATTTGTAAAAATAAAGAAATAATATATATTTATTCAATACACATTTTTATTTAATTTTAAATTTAACATAGTTAACACACTTGTAGCTCATTTATCATTGGGGGACATATTCTCTATATAACATGGTACCATAATAATACTTAAATACATTTTAATATTTTGACAGAGATAGTTGATATTTTCATTTCGCGTTCGTCTGACGAGAGTAAACTGCTGCCTTTCATCGATGAGATCCTCTTACAATCAACGGGAGTGGACCATTCTGTCGAGGCTCTAAACTTTTACTGTTGCCAGAAAGAATAAATCTATAGAGCTGCTGAATTTAAAATAGAGAGAATCTGATTTAGAACTTTAGTATCGTTTCTGTTGCTATCAATAGTAAAAAAGTAAAAGAATTTTAGAAAAACATTGTTGTTACCATTGTAAATTGAGTTGAGTTATAGGAGGTATGTTTTGAAACTGACCGTTAGGTTTATCACAATAATGGTTTATGTATTGTAAATAATGGTTTGGACATTTTCCATCGAGGCAGAAGACTGCCACAGTTTGGAACCTGATGTAAGAAGCCTATTATTTCTAGCATGGTAAAATGTTAAATTCAATATAACATATTCATCATCTGCATTTAGTTTGAAGCAGATGAATTTAAATCTTCGTTAAGAAATAAATATTTTATAGTGTTGTGTTTATTTTTACTGCAATGGCAATTTTTCACCGTTTTCATCGAGAACTGTCCAAACCCCGTTTTTATGTATACGACAGTATTGCAAATCAATATAATATAACTCGGGGTATCAGGATAGTTCAAGGAAGAGTTGTTTATATTTATTAGAAAGTGTGAGACATTAGTGATAAACTCGTCATGAACGAGGAAATAATTGTAACATATTTATTATTACAACATAAACTTGCAAAATAAACTATATTAATAATTTTTCAGAAATTAAAAATCCTTCCGCCAGGCACTCTGACTGTTCTATCCGGCAGACCGTATGCCGATTTATTTGATGTATTTGTTTGCTCAAATATGTCATTAATACGTATATTTTTTTATAGAGATTCGCCCTATTGATCTTAAACGTTGTCATGTGTTTACGTAGATTAGTACATAAATTAAATGCAAGGGTGAATCTTATATAACGTGTCATTAAGTTGATTATTTTATAGCGTGAATTTTTTGTACAACATAAACTTTTTTGTCATAAATACAAAAAAATTCACTAATCGGTAAAAGTAAAATTGTTTACGTTGTGTCATATAGATTATGCTTTCATTACGGTTCTATATCCAGGCCTAGCACATGAACATATCTTCAATGGTATACGAACAATGAAGTGATTCAAATTATTAAGTAATTAGTTTAATATTTTCCTATACAAATAAAAATACGACACTGCATCTATTCATCAATTGCCGATTTCCCCTTCAATGGCAGAGGGAAATCCAAACACTTATAAATCACAGGAAATTGCATTAAACAGTCATAAACATATTGCTAAGTTAAGTAAGCTCACGTGTAAAGTAATCTTATAGGCTTATAACTCAGATATTTTAAAACACTTGGATTAGCAAGTCCTTTGTACGAGCCAGCGATATTGCTTTCAAGTTATATAGGGTGTCATGTCATAAGTGTTAACAACATTATTGGTGAATCTACTTGATAAAAGTAACAAAACCGTGGACTTTTAAAATGTTTTACTCGGAGGGTAAGGGAATAAAAAATTAATTTTGTGTCTTTAAGAATTTCGGCTTTTATTCAATTGAAATTGATATAACTAAGCTTAATACCCCCGTCGCATGGGACATGGGACTGCAGACATTTGGTGGTTATTGTTGTGTTATCTTGTTGTAATAAATAATCCCTGCAGATGTTTAATTCATTAAAACACCATGTAAGTTACACTATGTAAGTATTGCAAACAGTTATTTGATATCAAAAATACAAAAACAATTATTCAACAAAAATGATTTACTAAATGATATTTGTGACATTTGTAACACAAAACACTGCTTCAATCAATCAACAATAGTTTTAAATCAGTTCAATTTACAAAAACGAAAACTAGGTAGTCTAGTACAGAATGGTAGAGATATGCCATTTTAAGTTTAAGTTTTTGTTCAAAGTGTCCTCCGTTCTCTCTCACTCATGCTCTTGCTCGCTTGCTTATAGTGCCTTCTGTGACTTTGTGTGACAGTTTGTGTCTTACTTTTCCTGCAGCCTCCATCACTTCGTCTCTTATCTCATCCTTGCTATTCACAACAGTTGCGTACACTTCGCTTTCCATATAACCCCAGACAAAAAGTCCAATGAAGTCCGGCGATCAGTGAGGCCAAGCTATAACTCATCGCCCAATCCAAGTAGGATAATTTTGGGAGTCCAGAGCCGAATATCTTCTGTGAAGTGAGGTGGTGCACCATCTTGCTAAAATATTAGTTCGTCTCTTTGTGCGACGTCAAGTTCATCAAGCAACTGTGGCAGGTTGAGTTCAAGAAAATCCAAGTAGATTATTCTATTCAAGTTTCCCTCAAATACATGAGGACCAATGAACCGGTCTCTTATCACACCCGCCCACACATTAACCCCGAAACGCTTTTGGAAAGATGCTTCCCTGGTAGCTTAGGACTGCCCTCCTTCCACAACTGCATGTTCTGCGTGTTAAATATTCCTTCTCTGGTAAAACGTGCTTCGTCAGTCCACAGTATGTTTTGAAAGAAGTGATATTGTTTAATATCACATCGAAGAAGCCACCGGCAAAACTCCCTCCTGGACACGTAATCACTGGCTTCCAGACTTTTGACCTTTTTGAAGTGATAAGGATGGAAGTGGTTGTCCTTTAAAACTTTACGAACCTTCCACCGAAATACATCAGTTTCACTAGCAAGCTGTCTTATGCTTGTCCCAGGAGTCTCTTGAATTCTGTTCAGTATGTCTACATCAGCAGCAACATCATAGTTTGGGCCTACCTCTTTAGTCTTATTTTGCACCGAACCAGTTTCCAACAAACGCTGATGAAGCCTCAAAAACAACTGGGAACTAGGAATAGTGCGATCAGGATACCGATTGCGATATTCTCTTTGGGCTGCTAACGCATTCCCGTTTCACAAACCGTAAACGAAATGCATTTCTGCGTACTCTCGATTTGTAAAAGACATCATTCTCCATTCAGTGCTCGCATGTGACTGAACAAACCTTGTCTACTTTATTGAGGTGGAATTCTATTAAAATCAAAATGATAGAATATTATCATAATATAAATTTTTTTGGAGAATAAACAGTTTTTTTATCGCTTTGCATAGGGTCCTGAGTCGTTAATGCAGCAATCATGTTTCAGCATACATACCAGATAATGCAAACAAAAGATAAAAAAATAATCTGTTAACTCCATCTCTTAACTACTTATCATCGAGTGAAGCCCGGGTAAATTTCCATATAAATTTTAAAATAATACCTGATTAACAGACCTACTTTGATATGATAAAAATATAGTTTTACCTATTTTCTTTATTTTTCATTTTTTAGGCATCTGTGGCCAATGAATAATGCAATAGTTCACTTTTACTATTCTCAGTCCTCACGCTTGAAATTATGGTAGTGAATTAACGGCCTTTCTACAATACATATTTCTTTAACCATAAAGTGTTTATCCACTTAAATGATTATTCTGTCAAACATTTGGAAAGTGTATACAACTTTGAAATACATCATTGGAATGCTTATTTGTTAAGAAAGTTGTTTATAATATTCGACACATTTCAAATGTACGGCAAGCGGAGTATCAACCTTGGAATTTAGTTTAAATCTAAAAAAAGGATTTGAACTTTAAGCAAGAAAATTGGGCTTGTAAATGAAATTAATCATAATAGTTCTAAGTTATTTTTATGTAAAGTTTTACGAGGATTCCAAAAATGATGCTCAAACGAACGAAAAATAGACTTTAAGCTTAGTTATGTCAATTTAAATTGAGTAAAAAGCGTAAATCTGAATGAACTAAAATTAATGTTTTATTCCCTTACCCTCCGAGTAAAACATTTTAAAAGTCCATGGTTTTGTTACTTATTTCAAGTAGTTTCACCCACATTTGTTTAAAACTTATGACATAACACCCTGTATATTTTGTCTTTGATGTTATTTTTAATATGATTGACAATACAACACATTTTCAATTAATACCCATTAATAAATTACTTACTTTCATGAACTATTGTTATTTTATTGTTGATGCTTGTATCAATTAAGCTAAGACAAATTTTAAAGTGAGGTCTTTCCATCTAAAAATAATCGTCTGAAGCCTGGTCAAAATTTTCCCTTATAAATCCAGCGTTGACTTATGAATTCTAAACCGCAAACGAATAACAACTGTAATTGAAAATGTGAGTTGCGATTAGTCAGGGAGTTTTCAAAGTAATTTAATACAATTTTAGGGATTGATACATAGTATTATACAACAGATAATATAGTACAAATATGAAGAGACTAAAATATACAAAACACTGACAAACTTCATATTCATTTGAGAACTTTCTCACTGTACAAAAACGGAATAATATTCATAAACCAATAATAGAATGAGATCCATCATAAGAGATGTAAAGTTTTCTTTAAAAAATAATTCAGTTCACTGAAAGGGCTCTTCCATTTTTGTTCTCAATCTGAAATAAAGAGTCGAGAAATAAACATGAACATAGGTTTAGAAACCCATTAGTTTCTTTACAGGGTCTGCATTACTAATATTAACGTTTCTCTTTATTTAAATTTCATCCTTTTAAACTCAAAAAAGTAAGTAAATGAAAGAGTAAGCAATTCAAATGAAAAACGCCCTTGGCTGGCTGGATGGCCAGCTTTATTTTAGCAACGAAGCGCGCAAAAGGAAATTATTTTTCTTTGAGAAATTATGAACTTCCAACTATTAATTATACAATGAAATATTATTTAAGATAAACAAACTAGTTTTATAGAAAATAAGATACAATCAATAATCATGAAACTAGTGTTAAATGCTGTAGTCTGTACTACTTAAATATAGTTATTACTAATAGTGAACGACAATGGCATGATAATAATAAAATAACATATCTTTTAGAACTGCATTAAAAATAGAATGATCAAATTAATATAAATTATACTCCCAACATACAGTTTTTAGACTCTTTTTAAAACTAATTTTTCATTTATAAGAATATTATTATAGATAAGAATCACTGATAGTTATACCCTTTCCACAGTCACCTAGTTGATTCATGTGCATATTTAGGCTTTTAAGTATCCTTATTTTGATTTAAAATATCACCTCATTAATGAAAACTCTTGACGTGTAGTGAAGTGATACAACTAGGCCAATGAAAGTAGTGGTCATAGGATGGTTTAAAGTAAAAAATACAGGGTTTTCCGTTACCATGTTAAACAGTTTTTGACCACAACACAAATCATTTTACACACATATAGTTTCGTGATCGATTCTTGGCGTAATGTAAATTATTTCCTGTTACTCTGGCTGTAAAAGTATTCATACAAAGATATAAAAATCAAATTCGATGTGGTAATAGTAGTATTTTTAATATTTTTTAATACCTTAGACATATACTTCATTTTGATCAGTAGCAGCTCTTGCTTGTAAAAGACTATGATTTTTGTATTTATTTGTTTGCATGGCTAAACCAGTGCCATTATGTTTTTTTAATTCTCAAACTCATATGGCCATCCTGGAAATATAATTTTAAAATATACTGCTGTTTTATTCGTTTAATGTTTAAGTAACAGGCTTTGTTTTTATAACCTTTGCTCCTGCAAAAAACTCCTCTGTCCAGCTGGGAGTACAACCATTGCTAAAAGTTTGTGGATTGTTAAAAATAAAAATGATATGAAGGTTTTAACTGTGGAATAAAAAATAACTGAGAAATCGTGGATTTTGAAAGTTAAACGTGTTTTTTTGCTATCCTATATATTAAACAACTTTTGTCAAAATTAAAGACAGCGACCCTGACCGTTCTACTGGGTCGATTTGCATGATTATTTTTTTAAATGACAGGTAATTATGCCTAGATATGTCATCACCCATATATATATATATATATATATATATATATATATATATATATATATATATATATGGTATATATATATATATATGGGTGATGACATATCTAGGCATATATATATATATATATATATATAATATATATATAAATAACCACTTGGTTGCTTTGCTCATAATATGAAGGACTTCATATTGAATTTATTAGTTTTTAATCACTCTGAAGGTTATGAAAGATTAGTGAAGGTAGATTGGGATAGCAATATTTGTTAGTAGGGCTATATTATCAGATGATATTTAAAAGTATGCCATAGCAACCTTCAAAACAAATAATAATCAGCTGATAATAATTATCAGGCGGTTTAAATATAATTTTATGAAAACACATATGTTAATTTCTATAATTTGAAAACATTATACAAAATAAAAATGTTAATGATAGTATTTCTAATGTTTTATAATTTAATCGAAAAGAGAAAATCAGATATTAAATTTGTGTTCAATGTCTGATGACATATATAGAGGTAGTTACAAATAAAATAAGAATATATAAGATAAATCAGTCCATTAGTATGGTCGGCTCGCTGTCATAAACTTTTGCGTACTTAGGTCGTTGCAATAAGTATATCTCTAAGTCACCCCAAATAACGTACCCGTAATTGCCTCAAAATGAATCTGCACATATGTCTGAACAAAATGAGCCATGTGGGAGTAAAATCGGTTGGGTAAATCGGCCAGAATGACTGTTTTTGTTATTTTTCTAAAAAATGGCAAAAACAATAAGATAAGTGTAACGAAAAGCCAAGTGAACAAAATATGTTTTCAATATCTGATGTCACATTTAGAGGTAGTTACAAAGAAATGAGACATGTATCAAGTAAAACGGTCCAGTAAAACGGTTAGGGTCGCTGTCTTTAGTTTTGGCAAAAGTGTTTTAATATTTAAGAAAGATGATACTAAGAAAAATATAAACACCTGTATTTAGGAGAAAAAGAAAGGAGTTGTATTTTTTTGCTGCATTATTCTTTGCCAAACCAAATGAACCCTCTTACTTAATGAACATATGTTTTAAATAATCATCTGATGTAAACAAACTTCCTCCATAAGTTTAACATGGGAACTTTAAGAGCCACTGGGGCAAAGCCCATTATGTTAGTTTGGATGGGTGATCTAGGCATAATTACCTGTCATTTAAAAAAAGAATCATGCAAATCGACCGAGTAGAACGGTCAGGGTCCATGATAACTTTTCGTTTTGAGTTCCCCAGATGCCAAAAACACCATTCGTTCAAATTTATATATATATTTGTGTGTGTGTGTGTGTGTGTGTGTGTGTGTGTGTGTCCGTAAGCACGATAACTCTCGGTAAAAAGGTCCGATCTTAATGAAATTTGGTAAAAATATGTAAAGTACCATTTTTTGAACGAGTTCGAAAACCAGACAAATCGCACTATCCTAAGGGGGTTTTTGGCGGGTTTTGTACCCCAAAATCTTTTTTAGGTTTTCCCATGTAATTGTTATTTCAATCAAATTTTAATTCATACCATTGAATTCAGCTTAAAAAGCAAACAATTTGGTATTTTGATCATTGCTCTGCGTCAATTGGTTACTGAGATATTGAATGTGCTAAACACAGTACTTGACCAATGTTATTCTTATGGAGAAAAAGACAAATTTTATATCTCGGTTATTTATGAACATAAACTGACGAAACTTGGTATATCGCTTCATCTGGTTGTGTTTTGTTGTTGTTTTCCAAAAAATCAATTTTTCGCCTATGGTTCCCATAGCAGCAAACCTGGGTACTCGAACCCCATGTTATTCTTATAGAGAGTAATACAAATGGTATATCGCTTATTTATGAATGTATATGGATGAAACTTGGTATGTGACTTCACTTAGATGAGTTCTATTGATATTTGCATACAAACTTATTATTTTGTATGCATGAAACTTATATTTGTAGGCTGGTTTGCCTTGTCGCAGCAAACCAGCGTACTAATGTTATTCTTTTGAGAATAATGAATATGTTAAATATCGCTTATTTATGAATATATATCTTATGAATCCTGGTAAGAGGCTTAATGTGTTATTAAGACATAATATTCATTGTAAATTCGCTGAGTATGCAGGTTTTCTGTGACGGGGGTATTTTGATATTAAAACGGGATAAGTTTCAGGTATTTTTTTAGTTTATCCTAGTTATTTTGTCTATATTTTATAACTTTTTGATTTTTTGCCAAGAGTGGTAAGAGTGACCTCCGATGGTGAAATGGTATTGTTTGTCTTTTTACGACCCACCTTGTACAGCGTGCTGCGGCTGTTATGTTAGTTTATATTACGTTATTTTAAAATAAAAAATCCTATCTTATCCAACGAGGATGTCTATAGAGGTCTCGTCTGGGGTAAAAAACTGTCCTTACATGCTGACCACCATTTTGACCATCTATACCCTCGGGTTTCCAAGGCAACAAATATGTTAACCAATCAAATCCCCTCTTCACAACTTATGTTAGTCTTTATTACTCTTTGGCTAGATGTTTTGCTTACAAAAATGTCCTCCAATCAGGCATCACTTTTTTAACAAGAGCTCTATAATTATTTAAATCTCGTTATCTTATCCTGACCACCACAGTGTGTCAACAGTTTTTAACTGTTGCATATTCATAATTGGTTGAAATAGAAAGTCTTGGATCAATAACTTATACAAACTGTTTTATTTTTTCTGATATTTTTTTTACTGTAGAATTCACAAATAAGGTTAGTGTTAATCAGAAACTTTCCTTTAGGGTACCTACACTTTCATAAATTATATGAATGAATGATTATGAAGCGATAATATAAAAAACCGAATGAAATTGCTGGAAATTGTATAGATAGTATTTAGGTTATTCGGTTATGGTTCTGGTTATGTTCAGTCTCAAAGATGTGGAAGATATTGTCTTGAAATTTGTCCAGATCAGAAACGTTGATTCCATTAGTACTTAAATATGGATTCTCGGGAACAAGCATTGTAAAGGATCTATAGAAATCGTGTGTTCTTTTTACATGCTATAGTACGGTATACCAGAACGATATATCCTGGAAACATTATACATTTGTTAAGTTTTGTAGTTTTATGTTTTATAAATAAATTATTTTGTTTATACCCGTAGGGTAACGTTTATATCATTTTTATTTTAAGTTTATTTGAACAACAAACAAAAAACAAACATTACATAGTAACTAACATACAAACGATAATATATTATAAAATCGATCAAATCGATATATCGAAAAGTTATTGGGCTTTGTGTATTGTTCCGTTTATGAAAGTGTACCCTTCCATTCTCCTGGAGTTTTAAAGTTTCCACCACCCTGCATTAGTCAAGAGTCACTCTCAACAACCTGGTGTGTGGCGGGTGGTGTGTGTTTCGTGACGGGTAATTTGAAAAATGTGACTCGCATTGTAATTTAACATGGTAAATAATCAGTTAATAACACGAACAAATGTTAATAGGCTACATTCTTCACAGTCTAATGAAAGCAATTATTCGGATCCTTTCCTTTAAAACCATGGCTTTTTACTTTCTAATTATGTTAATTCACTAGGTACCACTGACGAAAAAAATTAAAGTAGCTTAGGCTACTTTTGGTATGAAAGCCAATATTCTGATCCTTTCCTTTAAAACCATGACTTTTTGGTTTCTAATTTTGTTAATTCACTAGGTACCACTGGCGAAAAAAATTAAAGTAGCCTAGGCTAGGTATGTTTTTGTGTAGTATATAGGCCCTATTTAATATCTAAACATAAAACGTAACCAAACTTAACTAACGTAAACCGAATTAATGGGGTTTTTATGAATTAAGTAACAAATGCTCGACCGGAATACTTATATTTAGTTCTGATAGCACTTCCAAACCTAACCTAATTAGTTGTAAAATGCGAAAGAAAATATATTCTGGTACGTGGATGGTGGGTTTGACATGTGTGTTTATTACGTTAAGTAACGTTGAGTTAGATAACATATTTAACATAGGTCCAAGCACCCATACACATTCCCAACAACCAACCATGCCTGTAAATTGTTTTTAAAACTCCAAAATAACTAAATCGACACAGGCTATTACAAATCATTTGGTGTAAATAAAAATCAAAGTAGGTAACGTTAAACAATTATTTAAAAACCTAATTCCCTTAAAATTAAAATAAAGGAACACAATCCGATTCGACCCTGGGACCATACCTGAGCTACCACGACATAATGTGAACGCTAAAAGTTACATCTCAAGAAGCGATTAACGCAACTTCTGAATTGGCAACATCGGTGGTGGGGTTTTAATGTCCGAATACTTCTGGCCGCTGATCGTGTGGAACAGATATCGTTAAGCAATAAGAAAAGACTCCCAGGACTTTCAGAGAAACAGGGAAAACGAGAGTGTACGTTAGCAGGTGTGCGGAATATTTTCTTTAGTAATAAGAAATATGTTGAACGGTAGCAAATAAACGGAAAGCCAAAAAGGTTGTGCTGGTTAATTAAAAGAAACGATCCAAATATTCATTTGATAGTTGTTAGTAATACACTTATAATCTAAATGAAATGAAAATACAGTATAAACACTGATTACAGGCTTAACTGGAATGGTTTTAGGTGTATTGTATATTTGTATGTGCCTATATGCTGATGACATTTTTAACGAATAGGTACGCCACTTGAGAAGAATATAAGGAGTAGTTATGTGCAATATGGTCACATTTAGTGATATGGCTGAAGTAGTTTTGCGTCACTGTTGAAACGTTGTGTATCATTAGAAGGGTATCTCTTGAATTGTATCGTCTTTGTCACATTGTGTCAATTGAGTTACACTGATTTCCTCTTATAAACAAACTAAAACTCCCCAAATTTGGAGTAGCAACGTTAGACTAGCTATAGTTTCCATTCTAAAAAAAACCTGTTGCCACAACGGGGAAAAGTAAGCCTAATTTCCCAACACAATGTAAGTCTGCTCTGGGGCATGCGTTTGGTGCAATGAACTGTTGCCTGCAGTACTGTAGCATGTTTTTTATAGAATGGAAACTACAGCCATGATATCACTTCCATTACAAATTCAGGGCCTTTAAGTCGCTTATAACAGGAAACAAGTAAACTTCAAATTATACAATATGTCAAAGGCGATACAGTATGAATGACTCACATCTTGCAATATGATAATTACATTCAAAGAATCAATCAATCGCTTGAAAACCGGTATATTAAATCCTATAAAAATGTTCAGGATATTTCATTGAAGCATAACCTGTTTTATTAATAGTTGTATTTTACTGAAAACGCATAAAATAACCTGAAAATAAATAATGATATAATTATATTTAGTTATGGGTATTCAAAATTTGTTTTTATGCCATCTTCACACTTTGGTTGAGTCTAGGCGAGCAAAGACGACCGGGAGTCAGTAGATGTGTAGGCTTAACTTAGTTCGCTTCCGGTCGTGTCATTCCCAAAAAGCCATGGATTTAAAGGAAAGGATCCGAATATTTGCTTTCATTAGATTGTGAAGAATGTAGCCTATTAACATTTGTTCGTGCTTAATAACTTAATAAATAACTTAACTGGTTATTTACCATGTTAAGTTACAATGCGAGTCACTCACCTAACACATTTGGCTAGTGTTCAGGACTTATATATGTTCTGGATTTATATAATGTGGTTTTAAAAATAATTAATTCCCAACTACTCAACAAGAGCCTGGTTCATCATATTTTTACCCAACCAATTAAAATCATATGTTTTTATTTTAATTTGATTTTAAATACTTCTCTTTTCCTATACTTTTATTCTCACCTGATATCTTTTGTTTACATTTTCATTGTTACCTATTTTATAATAACAAACCCTCTTCTCACTTCAGACCAGCAAATAACCACTCCCAGTTTATTTTTTGTTAACATTTCATCCTCTTCTCATTTTATTTCCCCTTTTTGTCAATTATCAACATGATAATTTATGTATTTCTATCATGTTAATTGTTTTTTCCACGACACGCTGGTTAAAACCCCAAACTATGTATATGTACCTGTAATAAAGTGAGTGATATCATCTATAACCCTGGACCCTTCAGATCTTCTAGACCTTCTAGATCCTCTAGAACTTCTGGAACGTCTAGAACGTCTAGATCTTCAAGACCTTCTCATCCCATCTCCTGACTCATTTGATCTCCACATGCCTCATCCAAAGTAGTGACTTAAAGGTCAGAACTTTCACCCAATTTGGTGAGTGGATAATTAATTAATATCAACTTCTTTTGAACATTTTATTTTCATTTTGTTAAATTATAAATATCCTAATATTGGTGATCAGTGTCTTAAAACAATTAGTACAAATTATGAACTACAATACATAACATGTTTCCCTTTTCTATGTCAATAACCAGCCTGTCAGTCCTTACTTATTTATTACTTTATGTAAAATAAATGTTTGTTATATGTTATAATTTGTCCATTACTATCATTCATTTTTTGCTCTTCACATTGGTCCTTCGCCTATCTTTCTTATCTTTCCCAAAAACATCCAGCTCCAAACATTGGTCCATTAACGAACCGGATTCTGTTCATAGCGATTTGGACATATCGTTCTCTATTCGAAGTTAAATCACTATCCTAATACTAATTTTTTACCTTCTAATAATAGGCTATGTGTCTTAACCAGCTCTTGTAATACAACCCAAATAAAGCAAGAGAATTTGTAACACAACTTTTTTGCAACCACTAACCATTTGCTACTTTGTGTTTACCTAACTGATTTCTAGAAATGGCACCCCCAAAGAACACTGACTTTAAAATCGAAACTTATGAGCGGTTAACTGCAGTAACCAAAACACGACTTAACTTCATTAAAGGTTCAGTAGACGGTATCATCTCCCAAGAAGATCCTCTAACAAATGTTCAGACAAAAATGTTAAATGCTTACTTGTCCGAAACCAAGCGGAAAACTGAAGATTTTGAAACAAACTTTCAGCGTATTCTTGCAATAGGTGGTAACACGTTGGACATTGACAAACTATGACAGATCAAAATGACATAAATGAATTATTTATTTATATTTCTTGTAATATTGAATCATTATGTCCGGTACCAGAACAGTCTGTTAATCCAAATAACAGTGTCGATGAAGCGTCAAGTGCTTCTGCGCACTCACAAGTACGTTTGCCAAAAATTGATCTCCCTAAGTTCTTAGGCGATCTAAGTACATGGACGTCATTTATCAATCTTTTCGACACCACTATTCATAACAATAGCTCTTTATCTGATGTTATGCGCTTTCAGTACCTCCTCAGTGCTCTGGACAAGGAACCATTATCTTTGATTCGCAGTCTCAGTATCACTCCACAAAATTATGCGATAGCTTACAACTTGTTACGAGACAAGTATCATAACAACCGTAGGCTTCAAATACTACATTTGAACAATTTGCTTGACTTACCTCAACTAACATGTTCACCCATTCAGGGTGTTCGCAAGTTTGTAAATATATTCAATGAAAATGTTCAAGCACTAAATGGTCTTGACTGTGAAATTCAAGATTCAAATGCCATTCTTGTTGCAGTATTATTGCGTAAAATGGACGTAGACCTCAGAAGAAAACTAGAAGCATTTCGCGCATCTTCCTCATCTCCTAAGCATTCTCTACCCTCAGTAAAAGAAATACTAGATTTCCTTAATACCGAATGTACGCAACTCGAGGACGCGACTTTGTCACAAAATATGCAATCCCTGGAAATTAACGTTTCTAACTCTCGTCCAAGACCCACAGTTAACAACAAAACTCGTAACCATGTCAGCATGATAGCTACTCAAGTAACACCTCAATCAAATGTTCATGCAAACATTCCTGTAACGTGTTTTGCATGCAATCAGTCATCTCATAAAATATACTCGTGTTCTGTTTTCAAAGCTATGTCTCCTCATGAAAGATATCAGCTTGTTAAGAAATGTCATCAATGTGTATCATGCTTAGGTACACATGACACCAAATCATGTAAATCACAATTTAGTTGCAAATCCTGTAACAGTAGACGTCATCATTCGTTGCTACACTTTAACAGTGATACTAACAATGTGACTAGTTCCATAACTGTAACAAACTCTAATGCTAAACCATTAAACAAACAAATAAAATCTGACTCTATGGTTAAACCTGAAACATCTGTAACACTCACATCTCAGAACAACTTAGAAGTTTCATCCAAAACACCACCGTAGTATTAGGCACTTTATTGGTACAAATTAGTGCACCAGGTGGAAACTCGCATGTATTTCGTGCTCTCCTGGATTCTGGGAGTATGTGTAACTTAATGACCGAACATGCAGCTAATCTTTTACACATTCCACGACATAAATCTAGTATCCAACTTTCTGGAATTGATCACCACATGACAGACAATAAAGGACAGATTTTTGTTAACATTAAAACTCTGAATGGTCGAACAATAGCCGCTGATCAACCTACTTTAATCCTCGATAGATTAACTGTTGATCTTCCTCGCATGCCTCTTTCTCCAGAAGTACTGAAAAAAACTCACTCTTTTATCCTAGCTGATCCCACTTTCCATGTTCCTAATCGCATCGATGTCATACTCGGAGGTGCACTCTTCCCCCAATTGCATGCAATTGAACAATTGAACAGAACAATTTTCACTTGGCCATAATATGCCATATGCTGTAGGAACACACTTTGGTTATGTAATAATGGGTACCGCTCCTTGTCTGCCTTCTAATCCTTCTATATCCAATGTCATACCAAGTTCAACTCTCAATGTTTGTTTACACTCCATTAGTAATTCTGATTTGCATTCATCAATTCAACGTTTTTGGTCCCAAGAAGAACCTCCTGTTTCTTCCATTAAAACTCAAGAAGAAATCCAGTGTGACAAACACTTTATGGAAAATCACACTCGTGATGCCAACGGACGATATGTAGTTCGTCTACCCTTCAAAGATTCAAACTCTGTCTTAGGTGAATCAAAAAACCCCGCTGAATTGCGTCTCTTTGCCATGGAACGCAAGTTCTCTTCTAATCCTCACTTTTCAGAACTTTATCATGATTTCATGGATGAGTATTTATCATTAGGCCACATGTCCGAATGTAATGACATTGACCTATCTCAACCACACTTCTTTCTTCCACATCATGGAATACTTAAAGAGAGTAGTAGTACGACTAAACTTTGCACTGTCTTTGATGCAAGTTGTAAAACCAGTTCTGGACTCTCGCTTAATGAAATCCTTTTAACGGGACCCAAACTGCAAAACAATATATGTGATCTACTTTTACAATTTCGTCGACACAATGTTGTATTCTGCTGTGATATTAAGCAAATGTACCGTCAAATTTCGGTTCATCCCGATGATAGAACTTTTCAATTGATTTTGTGGCGATCACATCCAAACCAATCCCCATCTATTTTCCAACTCAATACTGTAACATATGGAATTAACAGCTCTCCATATTTAGCTATCAGAACGTTGCACCAACTAGCTGATGACCATGGCGATGAATTTCCACATGCAGCTCATCTCTTGCGTAATCACACTTATGTGGATGATATTATCTCTGGAGCGGACACTGAAAACGAAGCTTTGACCCTTCAGTCCCAACTTATTTCTTTGTTAAATCAAGGTTGTTTTGAGCTTAGAAAATGGGTTTCGAACTCACCTAAACTTTTAAGTAACTTACCCGATTCACATCTTGAAACACCAAAGTTCTTGCAAAACTCAGAAACGCCACAATTTTCAGTATTAGGGCTTAAGTGGTCTCCAGTCACCGACGCCTTCTCATATGATTTCCAAACACTTACTTCACACAAAACTCCTACCAAGCGCTCTGTACTCAGTACGATAGCACAGATTTATGATCCCTGTGGATTTCTTGTCCCTTTTATAATGCTGGCCAAATGCTTTATGCAACTGATCTGGACAAAAGGACTGTCATGGGATTCACCACTTCCATCAGATCTTCAGATGCAATGGTGCTCATTCACTGATAATATTAAGTTGTTATCTAATATTACAATACCTCGATCATTAAACTTATGTTCAACATGTAAAATTGAACTACATGGGTTCTGTGATGCATCCGAAGTCGGATATGCTGCTGTTACTTATCTAAGATGTGAACTAAACCAATCCGTATCGATAAAACTACTAATGGCAAAGAGTCGTGTCACACCTTTGAAACGAGTCACGATACCTCGCCTTGAATTATGCGCTGCACATTTATTGGCTCAATTAGTGTCTCATATCAAATCCTTATTTCCTGATAAAATGACATCTAATAATATACATTTATGGTCTGACTCAACTGTAGCTCTCACATGGTTGCAAACCCCTCCATACAGGTTGAAAACCTATGTAGCTAACCGTGTTTCACAAACCCAAGAATTGGTACCTACTGAGTCATGGAGACATATCTCTTCCGGAAATAATCCTGCAGATTGTGCCTCCAGAGGCCTACTCATGTCTCATTTGATTGATCACAAACTTTGGTGGAATGGCCCATCCTGGCTATCGCTCCCATCAAATGATTGGCCAACATCTAAGTTTACATCTGTGACATTAGATTCGACCCACGAACTTAAACCAAACTCATTAACCATACTAACAACTACTTCACAAGAAGAATGGTCATTTCTATCCAAGTTTTCATCCTGGATAACATTGACTCGAATTATGGCTTATGTATTGCGCTTCATTCGCAATTGCTGTAGTTCACAACATCAAAATGGATATCTCAAAACTGAAGAACTAAACGAAGCTCAAGTCAAAATATTTGCTCTTGTGCAACGAATGGCATTCGCCAACGAATTCAAGTTACTCTCTGAACAACGTGTTTGTCCTAAAACCATTCAACGATTAAACCCATTCATGGATTCTAATGGTTTAATACGTGTTGGTGGGCGTTTGACTAACACTTCCTTACCCTATGACACTCATCACCCTATTCTATTGCCCAAAAATCATCATGTTGTAAACATTCTAATCGATCATTACCATTTATATCATCTTCATGCCGGTCCACAATTGGTACAAGCTTTGCTTTCACGACATGTATGGATACTGTGTGCAAGAAATGTGATTCGCTCTCGCCTTCATAAATGTTTAACGTGCTTCAAACTCCGACCAAAAAGTAATGCTCCATTAATGGGAGAACTACCCTCCTGTCGTGTCAACCCGTGTAAACCATTTTCATCAACTGGTATCGATTATGGTGGACTCTACAACATTAAGGTACTAAATTTACGCTTCATTAAACAAGTCAAAGTTTACATTTGTCTCTTTGTTTGCATGGTCACAAAAGCCATACACATAGAAGTTATCACAGACTTAACCACATCCGCATTCATTGCTGGACTTACGAGATTCACAGCTCGCCGAGGCTTGTATACAGATATTTACTCGGACTGCGGAACAACTTTTGTTGGTGCAAACACAGAACTACAAAAAATAGTGCAATCTATCACTCAATGTAGTAAATCTCAAGATCAGATTCAACGCTTCGCATCTAACCAAGACATTCGATTTCATTTCAACCCACCAGCTGCTCCACACCAAGGTGGACTTTGGGAAAGTGCAATAAAAGGAGCAAAACATCACTTACATCGGGTCATGGGCAACAATATTCTAACACTGCCAGAATTTATTACGTTAACTACGAGAATTGAAGCAATGTTGAATTCAAGGCCGTTGACTCCTCTCTCATCTGACCCATCTGACTTTAATGCTTTAACACCTGGACATTTTTTAACAGGTGCACCACTAGTATCAATCCCAGAGAGGGATCTTACCCAGGTTCCTGTTAACAGACTGAAGCGATGGCAACTCACACAACAGCTGTTTCAAACCATATGGCGTCGATGGACAACAGAGTACTTGCATACTCAACAGCAACGCTGTAAATGGACTACTAGCAGCCTGAACCTCAAGATTGGAGATTTAGTTTTGATCAATTCACCATCAAGTCCACTTCAATGGCCATTAGCTCGAGTACTTAAAATCTTTCCTGGGCGTGATGGAATAGTTCGAGTGGCTAGAGTCAAGACTTCCACAAATACATTTGTGCGTCCAGTCATCAAACTTTGTCCACTACCTAATACTTAATGTTGTTGAAGTGTGGACACTTCAAGGTCGGTGGTATGTTCAGGACTTATATATGTTCTGGATTTATATAATGTGGTTTTAAAAATAATTAATTCCCAACTACTCAACAAGAGCCTGGTTCATCATATTTTTACCCAACCAATTAAAATCATATGTTTTTATTTTAATTTGATTTTAAATACTTCTCTTTTCCTATACTTTTATTCTCACCTGATATCTTTTGTTTACATTTTCATTGTTACCTATTTTATAATAACAAACCATCTTCTCACTTCAGACCAGCAAATAACCACTCCCAGTTTATTTTTTGTTAACATTTCATCCTCTTCTCATTTTATTTCCCCTTTTTGTCAATTATCAACATGATAATTTATGTATTTCTATCATGTTAATTGTTTTTTCCACGACACGCTGGTTAAAACCCCAAACTATGAATATGTACCTGTAATAAAGTGAGTGATATCATCTATAACCCTGGACCCTTCAGATCTTCTAGACCTTCTAGATCCTCTAGAACTTCTGGAACGTCTAGAACGTCTAGATCTTCAAGACCTTCTCATCCCATCTCCTGACTCATTTGATCTCCACATGCCTCATCCAAAGTAGTGACTTAAAGGTCAGAACTTTCACCCAATTTGGTGAGTGGATAATTAATTAATATCAACTTCTTTTGAACATTTTATTTTCATTTTGTTAAATTATAAATATCCTAATATTGGTGATCAGTGTCTTAAAACAATTAGTACAAATTATGAACTACAATACATAACATGTTTCCCTTTTCTATGTCAATAACCAGCCTGTCAGTCCTTACTTATTTATTACTTTATGTAAAATAAATGTTTGTTATATGTTATAATTTGTCCATTACTATCATTCATTTTTTGCTCTTCACATTGGTCCTTCGCCTATCTTTCTTATCTTTCCCAAAAACATCCAGCTCCAAACAGCTAGAGTGTGAAGTGCATTACTACTGAACTTGATACTATTTATCATTAAATGTGTGTGAGAACATTAATTCTTTTTAGCAGAGTGCAATTAATATTTTTCTGGAGATACCGTCATAAAAAATAATTTCACAAAATGTTGCACGAAAGTGATTCAGTAAGTTCCAGATGGGTGAAAGAAGCGAAATACGGTAATCTTCCTTCATTTTTTAAGCTTTGAATGACATGGACATGGGAGTTATCATGCATAAGACACTCCAGTTTGAATCACTTCATTAGCAGTAGAAGCATTGAAGTCAGTTAAGAGGTCTCGCTCACTTTGTGAGCTCATCTGATTACAGTAGACACCCTCATAACCGTCCTCGCTTTAAGGCGGCCACACACTATCGGACTTTTGCCCGAGCCAGACATCGAACAAGACATCGGATCGAGCAGGGAGCAGGAAGTAGGGCACAAATTCACTTCGAACTTCATCCCGATCAAGACCCCGAACAAGACATCGGATCGGACAGATTGAGCGCGAAAACACCGAGCGGGGTAAAAACGGTGGGGACCATTTTAGTTGCCGTTGTGCAGGTCGGCCATGTACTTGTGGGGTTTAGGGGATGCAGGTAGGGTGGTAGGGGGCTGGGTTTATGTAGTAGAGATTAATTTATAGTTGCATATGAATTCATTTTACTAACATTATTAATTTTATTTAGGTTAAACTAGTTTAGCAGATTTATCTGTTAACAAATCAAATATCTATCACTGTTTCTTGCAAAAGCAGTAGGCCTGGATATTATTAACTATGTAGGAGGATTGTAACAACAATAAGGTGGTTGTAATAATTTAGTAAATCAAAAAGTAATGCAACATGTAATTTATTACAAATGGAATATAGTAAAAAGTATATATAAATTAATGCAATAAAATAATACATAACAAATACCATAACTTTGTAACGTTTATACTGTTACAAAAAAACTTATTCACATAAAAAAGAGTTATGATTACACTCTAGTGTGTCTCAAAGTTGCCCTATAAGTTGTTTGCTGCCAATTTGAACTGCTTGGTTTCATGAGAGATTAAAATACACAAGAGATACATGTTGTAATTTTACATTTCGAGGTTTGTATGCGCTTCCCTTCAATTCAACAATTAAGTCTTACTACCTTTAATTTATTAAAAAAAAACACCAACAGTGTAGTAGGATTGATGTTTATTTCAAGTAAGTCCGGTTTAAATTATATAACAACTGTCTGGATAAAATCTAAGTTTGTGATTACGTGACTTAAATATAAAAAAAAACATTTAAATCTGAATTAAAGAGAATCTAAATTAATAATATATATAATTCAACTATGGATATTAAATAATATAAGTTGATGAACTTTAAAATAGTAAATAGTAATAGGCTCGTGACGGCGCTCGGGACGGCGCTCGGAGCAGCGTGGAGGTGCCACACACTATCGAACCCCGAACCAGACCCCGAACAAGACATCGGACCGATCTTTCTTTGATCTTTCGTCAAAAAACCACCTCGAGGGCGCTCGGTGCTCGGTTCGATGTCTTGTTCGGTGTCTGGTTCGGGCAAAAGTCCGATAGTGTGTGGCCGTCTTTAAACTTCCATTGGATTAACCGCCTTCTTATTTCCAGGCAACACGACACAAACAACTCACATCTGCCGCCGCAGGGGTATTCCTGATACTGTACCTGAAAAAAGATCAGATCACAATAAGTCGATCATATGTTTCCATAGTTAGCAAGTATTCCATAGTTGCATCTTATTACCTGTCTTTTTATAACCATGTTTAAATATCGTTTGACTTTTATAATTGTAGTGCTTAATATGACAAATTATCCAGGCGTTATTTGTTTTAACCGCCCTTTCAGTTATCCGACCCAGGGTTTCCATGGGTTTTAACTACCCATGGAGGGTGGTTAATTAGGTATCTTTTGTTATTTGCATAGGGCTATTGGTAAGATTTGTTTGTAAAAATATTTACAATAAATTTAGTTGGACTACAATTTCCATTGAGACGCCTGTTTTGAGTTATTTGAACGTGTCATTCTGAGATGGTGCTACTAGTACGTAAAAAATAAGTTAGAATCGCCCATTTATGTTATAATTTTTATGGTTTTTATTCTTTATTTTACACATTTAACGGTAAAAGTATCTTCAAATTGTTAGCTCAGTTATTCGATCCGATAATTTATTAAGGAAAATATGGCCTAACAACAAAAAAGCACAATTGGAAATAAAATAATGTTCAATCTTTAATGTTGCCATGCAAATAAGGGGCCATGCATAAATTACTTCACGCTATATTCAGCCCTTTTGGACCTCCCCTCCCTGTATATCG
This sequence comes from Allygus modestus, assembly GCA_963675035.1. Classification (NCBI taxonomy): domain Eukaryota; kingdom Metazoa; phylum Arthropoda; class Insecta; order Hemiptera; family Cicadellidae; genus Allygus; species Allygus modestus. The sequence goes on along the minus strand of OY776111.1, from coordinate 180,498,838 downwards.
CTCCATCACGCTGCTCATTACTCCCCCCTCACCCCTGTCACGACACACTTATTAATTATTAAGTATTTGAATGTGGCGTACGTTATTTCGTCACTGTAACTGACGATTTCGCAGGCTTTAACTCCATTAATCATGACACGTCAAGCAGCCCTTAGCCCCCCTCCCCCGTGTTACGGTCTGTCACGATATGCCATAATATATGCACAGCCCCTTAAACGGTTTTTTATCTTAGTAAAAAATTTTTCTGGAATAAAAAAGTTACTGTTTGAGAATTACATATGTAAAACAGTTACTTTTATTTTATTTCTATTTTGCCACACTTTTATTTAAACGCAATTTGTTTAAATTATTTAAACCACTCATAGTTTTCCCCTCATAGGATACTAGCGACCAAGCCTGGTTTTGCACGGGTGAAAATTGCATGTGGGAGGACAACGTTTCATTCAAATTTCAGCTTCCTTTGTTCTGTAGTTGGGTGTGCGATAATTAGAACATGGGGATAGTAAAATCCTGTGAGGTGGGACCCGAAAAACGTTGGCGTATGTCCATTCTGCTTTGAGTGTTTTAGCTATCATCCTACTGACCTTCGGCTTCTTCATTCCAGTAGTAGGTGCAAGATGGTGTTAACACAGCTTTAAGTCTCAGTGGGGCGGGGCCCCAAAGGATCTTTGGATTGAGGAAATGTGTATTTTGATTCTGGTGTATTATCTATTTTCCTAACAAATTTCAGCTCCATCAGTTCGGTCATTGGTGTATGATGGGTATATGGTAGTTTATTGATGTATATGGGCATGGTGATAGGACATGGGTATATTCCAGCGGGGCAAAGTATAATATTATCAGGGGTAGGTTTATGTCTGACGTTAACCTCTCAGCTTTCTTTCTACTGAATTTTACCCCTCAGTCCAGAAGTAGCAGCAGTAGTAAACTGGTTGAGATAGGTATTTTGAATGTCAAGAAGGCAGAGCCCGAAAACATTTGCAGAACAGGATTAGGCTTATGTTTGCCTCTGATATATTAGGTACACTGCTACCACTCAAGTGGATCCCTAATGACCATAGGATTTCCAAGCGAGTCCAGTGAGGTTTTAATGTAAATAGCTATAAACTTTCCCAGGGTTACCTGGATTTCTATGCATTGTTTCATCACAACTCGATGTAAGCCCTATGGTTAAGGAGAGCATAAAGTAAAAAGAAACCAAAAGTAATTTAAAGAGAGATTATGTTTTTCAAAAATCCATAATATTTACATTACAGCTTGAAATAAATAGGCAGCTTTTTACAACAATTTCTATTGGTCATCTGTGAAAAACAAAACAAATTTTTCTTCCATAAGATTAGCATGGTAATATTGAAGTCCAGTGGGGCGAAGCCCTAAAGTTCTAGGACTGATTAGTGGTTTCCCAAGGTTAACCCTGGGAGTGATTTAGGAGGAGATAACAGATAAACATTCAGATGCGGAGAGAGACTTCAATTTATATTATGAATAGAATTGTTTGATTCAAATGTTTGTAAAGATATATTTCCACTTAACAATTTAATAGTTTAAAATTGTTTAGTCTTAGAACTCCTGATTTGAAATATATTGAAGTAAAACAATATTAAAATTTTTTAGTATGCCATTTTTATTAAAATGCACGCTAATGGGCAATACTATATTCAGATGTGACCCTACTGTAATAACAAAATATGATGTAGCTTTCTGAAATTACTGCTACAATTGCAACTTCCTCTAAAGTGTATTGTAAGATTTGGAAATTACTGTTTGTGTCCTTTACAGACATTTGCATGACTTTATGATATTTATTTAATACATCATGTACTTTTTATTACACCTCATTTAGTTTATTTTTTGCTTTACTATAATATGTTTATAAATAATTCAAAAAGTCAATATTTTATCATGCAATTCACAATATTAAACTGCTCAGTAAGTGTTATTTAACTATCAAAATAAGGTAGTAATTTAACTTTTCGATTTATCCTCTTACGCGACGTTAGAGCGTACTCCTTGTATATAAGCTCCATAAGATTAATATGGGGTGGGAACTTTAAGAGCCATCGTTGCTGGGGCAAAGCCCAATGACGATATGTTAGTTTGGAATTTTAAATTACAAAAATTGCTATATCTCAGTTATTTATTATTCTAATTCTAAAGACAGGTAAATAGGTAGTGTAAAACAATATTTAAAATGTTTTTATTCATTTTATATTAAATTTACAAACAAATTATGATGTTGTAATAAGCTGATGAGCTACAAAGCTGTTTATTAGAGGAACTTATTATTTAAAAAAGTATTTGAGGAATAACAAAAATAAATTACTTATAAGTATTAAAACCACTGATTGATATTCATTTAGTTGGGCACAAAACTCCAATTCTCATTTCAAATTAAACAGACGCTTTAATTAAGCATTTGAAGCACCAATCAGAATTAAGTGATCAGTAACAAGATCTTGCGAATCCAAATCACTGGCTGTTTCTTTTCATGCGGATGCAATTTTAATAGTTGTCCGAAATAGGTTTTTAGTATAATTTTATATAAGTAGAATACATTTTGTTAGTATCACATTTAGTTACAATCCCGAACTGTTTTAAAATTAGGAATAGAGGTAAAAATATAATGTTTAAAATATTAATAATCGAGAATAGAATTGGAAAACTTATAATTAAACTAAATTTTATTCTTTTAAAATCAATTAATATTTTATATTTTTCTCTACGTAAATTCTTTGCTGAGATATACAGGGTGAGGCAATGAGAACGCCACAATTTGTTTTAGCTGTCATATGTTAATTGTTGCAACAATGAATGATCAGCTGCTCTTATAACCACAATTACACTATGCCATTTTAGTAAACATGGCACTTTGGAGTCCTGAACATCGTGCTTTTGCTCTTGAAACTTTTTTTAAGAATAGTGATTATTTTGTAAAAACTCAGAGATTGTTTAGAACACATTTCAACGTTGGACGACATGGTGCGGTTCTAGATCGGAAAACGATAGGAAACTGGGTAAAATTATTTAGAAGTACGGCGTCAACACAGAAAATAATTGGTGGAAGCTGCAAGAGTGTACGTACACCAGCCAATGTGGAATTAGTGCGAGTCGCTGTAACCCGAAGTCCAAAGAGGTCCGCCAGGAAACAAGCGTTGGCACTTCAGATTTCCAACAGATCTCTACGAAGAATTTTGCATCAAGATCTTCATTTCCATCCTTACAAGATTCAAGTTGTGCAAGAACTTAAAGCACCAGACTAAAACTGAAGAGTAATGTTCTGTGATAAAATACTGACAATCAAAAATCAAATGCCAAATTTGTCGGACCTGTTAATAATGTCTGATGAAGCACATTTTTACCTTTCTGGCCACGTCAACAAACATAATATGCGGTACTAGAGTGCTGATAATCCTAAAGACCTTCATCCTAAGCCATTACACAGCCCTAAAGTGACAGTCTGGTGTGCAGTTTCGACCGAGAGAATTTGTGGACCCTACTTCTTTGAAGATAATGGTGGGAACTCAGTAACCGTGAATTCAGATCGATATGTGGACATGTTAAATAACTTTTTTATTCCACATTTGGAGGAGTTGGAAATCGACACAGAGCAGCTCTACTTCCAGCAGGATGGAGCCACTGCACATACAGCCGATAACTCCATGACCGCACTCAGAAAGTCATTTGAAGGTCGTTTGATTTCAAGATTCGGTGACATACCCTGGCCAGCTCGATCACCAGATTTATCTGTCCGTGATTCATTTCTATGGGGCTATTTAAAGTTGAAGGTTTTTCAAAGTCGTCCCAGAGATTTGCTCGAACTGAAGCAAAGAATCGCCGAGGAAGTTCAAGCGATTCCTCAAGAAATGCTGGAACGAGTATTCGACGGTTTTTTCAAGCGACTCGAGGAATGTCAACGCGTTCAAGGTCGTCACTTAAACGATGTAGTTTTCAAGAAATGAACAAATAACTTTATCAAGTTAAAATGGCATAAGATAACCTTTGTTTTAATGTGCTATTTAGGTGTATAGTGTAAATAGTATTAAATTTGTGTTATTTATAAATAATTGTGGTGTTCTCATTGCATCACCCTGTAGAATGTAGTAAATAAAGTACCCGGTGCACTTCTATTCTTATGGAGACTAAATAATATATTATATTCCCCTTATTTAAGAATATTATAAAATAAAACTTGATAATTGGCTTAATATAATTAATCGTATTACTGTATATCGATATTTGGATGAAAACACTGGAGAATAAAACAGCATGGAGAGTAAATGTGATAAACGTATATTATTTTGAAACCATAAACTTAAGTGGCTTAATTTGACTGTAATCTGCTGATTTTTGCATTTAAATAGTAATTTTTGTGGTCGTTATGGGGGAAAAAAAATACTTAAATGGGTCCTCAGTTCCATTTTATTTAAAAAAATTGTAAATTGAATGTTATATATCTTGTCTAAAATTTATGTATTTTATAAAACATTATGAGTGGTTATTTTAAATAGTAAATTAAACTTGGGATGGATACTCGAAATAAAGTATATCAATAGCTTTTAATAATAACAATTTAACAACTTTTTTCAAAGGAGGTGAGAATCTGTTAAAGAATGAAGTGTGGAACTCGCCGAAGCCCTACACTGAACCCACCATATGCCAGCATAGATTAAGCATACTCTAAGGAGTATCTCAGTAAGGAGTAATATCTGATGCCAGACACATAACCCAATGCCAGAATTTTCTCTTCCCGGAATTGTTTGTCACATTACTTCGGGGAGAGAGCCCCATGCTGCTGATTCGGCGTGCTGGGGTCCGTAGTGCTGGGAGAAAGGAACTACATACTTCCTTTTCTTCGATGGCGCTTCTTTTGGCAGTCGTCTTTCTTCATTTTTAGCCTTTTCCAGGGCAAGTCCAAAAACGCGGCATGCCCCATACCCGGCCTTTTCCCCTGGCAGAACCTCACTGCAGAAGAAGTAGTGAGACCGTTTGCTGAAAGACTTGCGCTATGGTCCGAATCTCCACATTTGTAGCAGATAGTGGACCGATCTGCCACAGTGCACTCACTGCGTCGGTGCCCGTAGCCCAGGCACTTGAAACTCCGTCAAACTACGGTCCTCAATCTGATTGCGCAGATTATTTAATAATAATAACATTTCTTCAATAACGGCAATTTTAAAACACCTTTTTTATCTGAAATATTTGAAAGATAAAGCCGGAAATTAAACCTGTTCAATTTAATCGGTCAATAATAGCATAAAATATAACTATATGATGATTATTGCAAAATAACTTAATAAAAAATAACAGTGTGTTAAAAATATGCATCTTTTATACATTTTAATCAATATATTTCTTGTGTAGATTCATATTTATCGTTATTGCATTAAAAACTATTAACAATAAGAACATTAGTAGACATTTTAATTAAGTTTTTAATTTGTAATTTTATTTGTTTTGTAATTTATTTATTATAACAATTAAAAATAATGAATCAGCTCTTGAATTTGCTCGATAACTTAGTTAGTATGCAGTTAAGCGTTTTCTTTAAAAATATTAATTTTGTTAATTGTCCTGTCCAAGTAATGTCATATTCTCTAGAAAGGTGGAGCCATCAATAATAGTTTTTGTACTCCGCTCTGGACTGTAACTGGGGCTGGGGGATTTGTGAGCGTCAACGGTTTGCTTCATCGCCTCCATGTGATTGATGAATCACCACAAATTGCTGCACGTCTGATACTATCCAGCTACTTCCTCAACCTAAAAGGCCGATACTATCCAGCTACTTCCCCAAACTCAAAGACTGATATTATCCAGCTACTTACCCAACCTCAAAGCCTGATACTATTCAGCTACTTCCCCAACATCAAAGACTGATATTATCCAGCTACTCGCCCAACCTCAAAGGCTGATACTATTCAGCTACTTCCCCAAACTCACAGACTGATATTATCCAGCTACTTTCCCAACCTCAAAGGCTGATACTATCCAGCTACTTGCTCAACCTCAAAGGCTGATACTATCCAGCTACTTGCTCAACCTCAAAGGCTGATATTATCCAGCTACTTGCCCAACCTCAAAGGCTGATACTATTCAGCTACTTCCCCAAACTCAAAGACTGATATTATCCAGCTACTTTCCCAACCTCAAAGGCTGATACTATCCAGCTACTTGCTCAACCTCAAAGGCTGATATTATCCAGCTACTCGCCCAACCTCAAAGGCTGATACTATTTAGCTACTTCCCCAGACTCAAAGGCTGATGCTATCCAGCTACTTTCCCAACCTCAAAGGCTGATAGTATTCAGCTACTCCCCCATCCTTAAATGCTGAAACTATACTGCTGCTTTCCTATCCTTAACAGTGCAACATATTGTTTTTTTTAACCAAAAAAGAATCAAATCTAAAGTCATTCTACTACAAGGTACTAGTTTTAAATTAGGGATTGGTTATTAAAAAGGTACAGAGTAGTTCATAGGAAACAATTCAAAAGGCAGTTACTAGTTATCAATATATTTTCGATTGTATCTTATTAAAAAAATTTTAACAGATCATATTGTATTGTTACCTTAAAACGTGATTATCGGTATTGATTTTACTGGGATAGCTAAATATCTGTTCTTATTGTATAACAATATAAATAACTTAACACGTCCAATGTACACTGAATAAAAGCTACTAAGCCCGGAGAGTGATGAGGCTTGAACGATTTAGTTTCAACAATGACTTTGTTTAAACAAAGTAATAAAAATGCTCTTACAGCCGCTAATTATGTGTTTTACGAGCATAAAACTGATGTAATTCAAGCAATTTGTTTTACAAACTCAAACTAATTTATTGTTAAGTTAAAGTAATACGATTGAACAAAAATGGATGGTAAATAATACAATAAAACCTATTGTAAATGAACATTGAGATGAAACTAAATGAAGTGTTTGCTGATAAAACAAAAGTTTTCTAATGAGCCGGGCCGTTTCGGCCTTGCTTATTAATTTCCTTAATAATGGCGTATTATTGTCTCGACAAAACTCAAGAAAAGCTTTACAACAGAAAAGTACTTCTTATTTACAAACAGGACGTCAATTTATTTTAATATACATAATTAATATGGTAAAATAAAATATTTGTAAACATAAGTCCATGTTTGATTGCTTTATAAAAGATAACGATATTACAACTTATAGTAAACTATTTATAATTTGATTATTTATTGTTTTCAACTTATGGGTACATTATTTTAATTTTTTAATTTACTGTACACAAGATTTGAAGCACCCATCGTGTCAGTAATACGATCAATACGATCAATAGGAGTGGTATCGATTTATTCTGATAAATTTGATTTCCAATCCGGTTCAGTCATTCCTACAGCACTAGGTTCAGGCATCATAATCCTTTCATTCATCAAAGGCTAAAAATGTATAAAAAGAAGAATGAATATATTGGATTGAAATATTTGTTAAAAATTACTAGAATATCAAAAAAGTTACAAGCCTAAAAAATGTAAACACGAATAAAACATCTTATAGATAAATTCCCGACTTTCGTTTATGAATATGCTTACTTTTCTCCAACTTACATTTGCTGCATTCCCTGACTGACTGAGACATTGCCTAATGACACTTGTTTTAAGAAAAGACTTGTCCCATGCCCTGTGGAATAAATCAACAGGACGAATATTTTGTAATACTTAGGAAAATGTGTTATGATCGTCAGCTATAAAACTTACAACTTTGTTATGATAGCCTAATGATTTCACCTCATATGAAAATCACAATCGAGCTGCTGTAAAACAAAATTAAAAAAGACTAAACTTGGACTAGTAACCGCGTCATCTTAACTCAGTAATAAACGTTCAAGATATTTGTTATTGACATTTTATGATGAAATACATGGAAATGAGAAAGGCATTACAAAGTCTGGATTTTACATTAATTTATAAACCTTAGAGTAAAATAGAGAAATGTTTATTCATATTTGAAATATTTTTTGTTGTCAAAAAGTATTATTTAATTATATTTAATGTGTTGTAAAGTTGTATTTTCATACACTGAACACATACAGAAGGTTTGTTGCAGCAGCTGTCGGTTTTATGTTGTGCTACACCAGATGTGTCTGGGTAGTATAGTGCCAAATGAGTTTCATAACAAATATGTCTCTAGAAATAAACTTTCTATCCTAGTAGAAATGTTATTGACTAGTTTGAGAAACAAGATAATACGATTTCATTAATTTAAATATTTATATTTACAGTCGGCACTTAGTATGATTTGTTTTATCAAGCAGCTTGGACTGAATGTGGTCTGATTGAATAAAAATGGCTTTTTATAAGAAATAACTACTACATTAAATACCTCATGGAAAGTCGCATAATATCACCAAAGCTCAATTATAACTAGTAAAAATATGAAAATGCAGGTATGCGTATTAAGTTCGTATTATTCGGGATTGTAGCTGGGTGTGAAATGCCCTCAGTGATCCCGACAAGCGAGTGTAGTAATTGTAATGCCTCTGTAAGAAAATGCACGAACTTTCAACCTATACCAAATCGAGCAAGGTTGTTGAAAATACTAAACTAAATAAAATCCAGCATTATCAATGAAAAACTGTAGAGTGTATTCAACCTAGTTGAACGATGGTCCTAGTTTATCATTAAAAAACAAGGTGTCTCACTTATTCTACACTAATTCATTCATATTCGCCTTAAAGTGCACCCTAGTTGCGTCGGCGTCTTACACAGTGATTTAGTGTGATATTGGTGATTGGTGTGATTGGTGTGGTATTGAGTTTGACGTCATCCAGGCGTTAGTCGAGATTAACTGATCCATCAGTAAATCTGGTAAAACTGGTACGAACAAAAAATCAGTACCACATAAAGTAATCAAGAAAAAACTACATGGGATTTTAATAATTTATGGGATTCGAGTACTCAATGGAATGCCCATCATGACTAGTATAAACAAAATACAGAGAAACACAAGCATCAAAGCTAGAAATCAGTCGCAGTAAAATATGCAGTTTGTTTTTCAAGCATGATAAACTATATGACAACATATAGTTATGATAACAGGAAAACTGTAACAGAACGATGTTTTCGTCACCGTATACCCCTTACTGTTTTTTACCCCTATTGCTGTCATACATATATATATACATATATATATATATATATATATATATATACAATAAAAACACTTGCATGGTGAAGCTTATTGTATATTAAACTATAGTGAGAGTGGAACTGGTTAGTGGTACAAATAAATTACCATAGATCGGCACAACTTAAAATGCCGAATATACGTAAATTTCAAAAACTAATATAGCAACATCGCGAATGTTGGGTAACTCAGCCTTCCAATTTAATTAAACGTAGCCCAAATTGCACTGCGTTTTAAATACGTGACTCTTTTGGCACGAGTACTTTAAAAATTATCTCAGTACGTAATCTTCTTACATGCAACTCAGGCTAGTTCAATTATACGATCCCCTTTTAAACTGTAAATATGTTTTTAAACTAAGGACTAAATGAAACCGTATCGGACAACATTGCACTTCTTAAATGTTTAATCGTTAAAGCAACGTGATTTTTTTTGTAAATTGAATTTATAAATATTGATTATTACACTTGCTGAGTAAATCAGTTGATAGTTAGTGACGTGGAACTTCAAATAAATGTGCTATGTAATACTACTATACTACTGAAAACCTTATGTTAGACTGGTGAATTGATGCGCTAATCAAACGTAGTGAATATGACATATGAAAAGGTGCCGTATTTTTCAAAGAAAGTACCTTCAATACATTCGTGAGAAGGTTTCAGGCTATTTTAAACTGTCATTCGCCTTTTGGAAAAATAATTGAGGCCGCTCAAAAACGTGTTTTCGCACGGTTTATCTTTTACGAGAGTGTCAACAGTCAATAAATGTCAAACATTATTTATTCAAACCTAAAAAGCAGAGTAAGCGGGAATCAATTTCATAAACGATGTAATGTTTATATTTGATTTACGGATAAATACAGGAAAATGTTCCATACCTAAAAACAACATAGGATTTTATTTATGGACACAAAGCTATTAAACACCTATCTATATAAATAAAATTAAAGTGTTGTCTGTACATTGCTTTGAATTATGACATTTTTCCATATTTTCACGTTTTACACCCTAAAGAAGTCAAAACAAGTCTTATCTCAATTTCTGCCTGTCTGTCAGTAACGCTCAAGGACGGGTGTTTGTTCGCTTTTCACGGGAAAACGGGTGCACTGACATTGATTAAACTTCGTTTCTTTATTCTATATATGCGTGAAAAGGTTTTAGGTTACTTTAAAGTGTTAAAGCCTATTGGAAAAAGAATGGCGGCCGCTCAAAAACGTGATTTCGTGCGATTTTGGTCACGTTTTTTTTTCGCTTTTCACTGGGAAATGGGTGCACTGATTTCGATGAAACCTGTTTTCTATGTTCTATATGTGCGTTAGAAAGTTTTAGGTTAAAATGATTTTTGGAAATCACTTTAGGACTCTGTCCCACGGGGTTTTAAAGATCCTATGTTATTATTATGGACAAAGCATTATTTATATGGAACCAGATAATTACTTAAGAATAGTAACTCCTATAAACAGATGTTGTAGTTATTATTTAAAACGTTGTGTGAAGATTGGTAATAAATTACATAAGTATACAGAGAGTATATCTATATACAAAAATTAAAGTTTTGTCTGTGCATTGCTTGGAATTATGATATTTTTGCATAATTTCGCGTTTTACACCCTAGGGGAGCCAAAAACAAGTATTATGTCAATTACTGTCCGTCTGCCTGTCCTTCGGTAACGCTCAAGGACGTGTTTTAGTTCGCTTTTCACAGGAAGAAAGGTGCACTGATTTTGATGAATCTTTGTTTCTTTGTTCAATACATTCGTGAGAAGATTTTAGGTTATTTTAAACTGTCGTACGCCTTTTGGAAAAATAATTGAGGCCGCTCAAAACGTTTTTTCGCGCGGGTTTGATATTGTTTGTTCGCTTTTCCCAGGGATACGGGTCAACTAATTTCGATGACACTTCTTATGTTCTATAAGTACGTTAGAAGATTACATGCTACTTTAACATTTTTAATTCACCTTAGGGCTACACACCACGGGATTTTCAAGATACCATCTTATCGTTATGGACAAAGAATTATTTATATACTAAACCATTTGATAACTTAAGAATATTTATTCCATAATCAGCTGTTGTAGTTCTCATTTAAATTGTTGAGTGAAGATTGGTAGTAAATAACAGAAGTATACAGAGTGAATATATTATTTTAAATCTATATTTTTCAGACACAATTCACTTGCTTACATTGTGATAACTATAACTGAAAAACAACAATGTCTAAGAAAGTGAAATTTTGCTAGTGGTTCCCCTTATTCTGCAGATGTACAATAAGGCTAGGTTTGAAACAAAATAGTACCCGGCTCTACCCTAATTTACTTTTATTACTGGCAATCTTATGAGCATTAGTTCGGACCTTTTAAGTTGAAATTCGATAGGAACATTTCTAATACATCAGAACAAACACAAGCCTATTCCCGTTAAGGACGTGTTTTAGGGCCCTACCCCCGAACCTTCAGAATACTTATTTTAACAATCTTGCACCTACTACTGGACTGATGGAGATGAAATTCGGTAGCAAAAAGCAGGTTAAAAATACTTAAGGGATCTATCCCACTGACCTTTAATATAATCATCACAAACTAATCCAATAGAGCCGAAATTTGGTACTTTAAAGGACATCAGCAACAACAACAAGGCCCATAATGGGGAGGCATGATGTTTTTCTCTAGAGATTTCATACAGACACTTTGTGTGCTTGAGACATGGGGGGAAAATATGTATGCCTTTCTAAGTAGATATTTTTTGTAGCCAACTCTAAATTTTAAAATTTGTTTGGATAAGATTAAGGGGTTGAGAAGTTTTATTAGGTCCTTTTTAAAAGTTGGGAACAGGAAAACAGTTATTCTTTTCAAATTCATCTATTATTTCGACATACAACCCGTACAAAGGATGTGTACACAGCTAGTATTTATATAAGTATTTATGGAAGAAAATGTTTTAGTACGGTAAACCTTTGTGTCATAAGCAAGTGAGCATCGAACCTTGCCATAGCCTAGGCCTATCCCTTTGGTTACAGTATAAAGCACTGAATAATTGCTAGCCAAGCGAGGAGTCAAAATATCCATTTAAAAAGGTGGCTTTAAGAATAACAGGACAGTAGTGAAGGGTGGGGGTTTCTGGGGCAGGAGGGACAGGAGGGCCACCCCCCCCCCGAGCCCCCCCCCCCCCCGCGAATTTTTTTTTTTTTGCCAATTTTTTTTTTGCGAATTTTTTTTTTTTGCGAATACTAACCTAACCTAACCTAACCTAACCTAACCTAACCTAACCTAACCTAACCTAACCTAACCTAACCTAACCTAACCTAACCTAACCTAACCTAACCTAACGTAACCTAACCCATCCTAACCTAACCTAACCTCGGATCAGATTTCTGATTGCAGATTCTTGTTCGTCTAGTCGAGCCGAGAAATTTGAGTACCCACAAAGTACATTTGGACGATGTAGGGGGGGGGCTATCTCGGTTACCATAAGTCGGATTTGAATTCTGATTGCAGATTCTTGTTCGTCTAGTCAAGCCGAGAAATTTGCATACCCACAAAGTACATTTGGACGATGTAGGGGGGGGGGGGGCTATCTCGGTAACCTTAAGTCGGATTTGAATTCTGATTGCAGATTCTTGTTCGTCTAGTCAAGCCGAGAAATTTGCATACCCACAAGGTACATTTGGACGATGTAGGGGGGGGCGGGCTATATCGGTTACCATAAGTCGGATTTGAATTCTGATTGCAGATTCTTGTTCGTCTAGTCGAGCCGAGTCATTTGAGTACCCACATCGTACACTTTGGATGATGTTTACAAAAAAGGGGCCCGCACCACACTTTTGACCTTTTTTTTGCATTTTTGGAATCTCCTCGTCAAGCCGAGTATTCTCAGTACCCACATGACATACTTTGGATAATTAATACAAGAGTTGAACAGGGTAACGCTACAACCAACAGAGCTAGCCCACCAGCGCTTGCGGTCAATTGAACTACCAGTGAATGCAAATTTTAAGGAGAATATAATTGCAATGCTTTGAACATATACTGCAAAGGGGGGTGTATCGATACACCCCCCTTCAAGTACTCTGCACCGAGGCAGCTGTTCGCACAACCGACTGACGCGTCCAGTCTACTGTCTGGGAATGCGGATGTTGTAATTTGATACCTCGACTGGAGGGTGCAGGTGTTCACACAAAAAACCGACAAGTCGAGACCTGTCTGGGAATGCGGATGCTGTAATTTGATACCTCGACGGGAAGACGGCTGACCCTTCTAGGAACCCATAATTATAGACCACCCGCGTCGAATTGCATTAGTGGGGATAGTCACCCCACATCACCAGCCCTCCTTCAGTTCAGTTCGAGAGTTCAGTGCGTGAAGACGTGTTAGTCCGATCCTGTGCCGTTCTACGCGATTTGTGTTAGTTGCTGATTATCATCACTTGCGATTTGCGATTTGCGTAAAGCACCTTTGAACTATTTAAAACGTTCGTGTTGTGCTGTATTGTTTGTGATTATTAAAACTTATAATCCATATTAAAGATGAACGCCACACACGTTTGTAACATTTGTGGTTGTATTTATGTGCGTAGAAACAATTTGGTGCAACACCACATCAGATTCCACGGCTTGAGACCACAACTACCACCACCAACACCAACGCAGCAAGGTACGTTTTTTGCGTTGCATTATTGTTTTAATCAGACCTAAATGTTAGTAATATAGGAATACGTTATGCAATATAACCGGAGAGTGATAAAATAATTTTTATTTAACAGCTTTAACTATTTAGCGCGAATAGAGAACTCTGTTTTTTAAATTTAAAATTACATGACTATATCAATATAATTTAATTTTAATAACTTATGTTATTGCTTGCTCCATCAAGTCAAGTCATCAGAGTACCCACATTACAAACTTTAAAAAACAAATTTAACCCCCCCCCCCGAGAAAGGTCCTAAGAGGGGGGGCTCCGGGGGGGGGGTCACTGAGAATTTGAATGTACTCTAAACAAAGGTAGGTGTTAAACATACTTCACAATCTAATCGTTTTGTGCGTTTGCAGATGGAGAAGTTGCATGTCGAGCCACATTCGTAGACCGGGGAGCTTTAGAGCGTCACATGGAAGCGAATCACCGAGTCATTCCACCCCGGGAGGTGATTGATGCTCCGCAGACGACTGCCGATGTCAATCAACACTCCGTTGAAGGTGAGAATCCACATTAAAATAACTTTTTCCCCTTGAAACTAATTACCTTTTTTATAATTATTTAACTAGGTACATGAAGAAGAAGAAGGAGACCGTGACAACTGGTGTACTATTGATTTAATTGCTAGGGGGAGATTTTTGCTCCCCCTAAAACATAATGCTTCTTTAGGGTTGGCGCAGCTCATTATTGCAGCTACATCCTTAGCTTTGAACCCAGGTTCATCAATGTAGACAAACAGTACAGAAGATTACATTCCCTGTTTCAAAATTGATATTTTTAATTAACAAATACATTTTGAAATGTGATTCTCGAGAGAGGGGAATTTGTATCTTTAGTTATCCTAATCTGTTTTTTATTTTTATTTTCAGATGAAGGACCGGGTCCTGGCCACCACACCTGCCATGAATGCGGTCGCCGTTTCCGTCGTGAAATACACCTGCGTCGACATGTGGATTCGGTACACAGCAGAGTCCGCAGGTTCATATGCGGCACATGCGGCGTCGAATTCAAGAGGGAAAACAACCTGCGTCGACACACCATGCAATTTCACGGCAATGGTCATGAACGAAGATTCCCTTGCGCATACTGCGGTCAGGAGTTCAACCAGCGGTTCAACAAGGACCATCATGAGCGGATCTCTTGCCCGATCATGAAGGACCTGATCCGGAACCGAGCAGCCATGGAACAGGATGAACCCCAGCCAGGTCCGAGCACGGAGCCACAACCCGGTACGAGCACACACCAACAACCCGATGATGTTGAGATGACTGGAGCAGGACAGTCAAGCCCCGTATTCTCACTCATTCAACGGGGTTTCCGCAACCGCCTCCTAACCTACCGTCTGCAGCGACCGATGGAGAATCTCGTCACAATCGGAGAAGTGATGGCGTTGTTGATTGTGAGCCTTACGGAGTTGCTTGAGATCACCTTGGCGAAACACCGCAGCATAAAGGTCAACTTGAAGCTGGAGTGTGAATTCCAAAATGTGCACAACAACACCTGCCTGCGCAACTTCAAGACGAAGATGACTCCGCTGACGGTGACCTCGGACCTGAACCAGTACATCACAACAGCTTTTGCGAAGCTTATCAGAGAGAAGGCTGAGTGTGATCATATCGGCTCCGGGTGGACATACCTTCGCGTTCGTGATTTGGAGGTTGGTATTAACGAATACACTCCTCTAGGTGAAGATGGTCGAGCTTGGCTCCCACTGCCTATGTCTCTGGAGAACACCAAAGCAGTCGTCAACGTATCGAACGCCGATGAGCGGTGTTTTATGTATGCAGTCCTGGGAAAGTTTGTTCAAGAGGACCCTAAAAGACCGGCATCGTACACCGACGACATCATCGCCCGATACGATTGGACCGGCCTTCAATTCCCCGTTGCTCTGAAAAGTATCAAGACGTTTGAGCGGACAAACAACATCAGTATCAACGTCTATGGTATTGATCACACGTGCGTGGGTCAGAAACCTGACGGACGACCAAAGTATCAGGACACCGTCTTCCCCTTGAAGATTTGTAGGCAGGAGCGCGAAGACCATTGCGACATTTTGTACGTGACAACGGACGGTGATAGTCACTACGCCTACATCAAAGACCTTAGTCGACTGATCCGTCCCCAACTCACAGCACATAAGGGCAGGATATTCATCTGTAAGCGGTGCTTCGCGCACTTTGATAACCGTCCGAACAAGCTTGGTCTGACAGGTGCACAGCGTCTGGAGGAGCACAGGCGATACTGCTCCGCTTCAGCCCCTATTCGCATGGATACGCCGAAAAAGACAGAAATCAAATTCAGCCATCCAGAGTTCACCCGACGCGAGCGTTTCACCATCTACGCGGACTTTGAGTGTGCTCTACTACCGACCGCGGAGATGGATGAACAAGTCGACGAACCGCACGGAGGA
Source organism: Allygus modestus (assembly GCA_963675035.1). Lineage (NCBI taxonomy): Eukaryota > Metazoa > Arthropoda > Insecta > Hemiptera > Cicadellidae > Allygus > Allygus modestus. The sequence continues at coordinate 180,482,587 of OY776111.1, read as the reverse complement.
GTAGCCACCCACATCCACATCCCATACGCCTTTGCGTACCAGATTATCGACTCGTACGGACTTGAGGAGTTCGAGCCTCGAGTCTACTTCGGGGATGATGCGTCAAAGACATTTATGGAGATGTTGAAAACTGATGTTGAGCGATTGTGGAACTTCCTGTACGAAGCAAGAAATCTGCGCCCTGTCCTGACCCCAGTGGAAACGATGCAGTACAACTCGACAGCGAATTGCTACCTCTGCGGATCGACATTTTCAAGCGAAGACCCAAAGGTTCGTGATCACAACCACGCGCCGCCCTACGAGTTCCGTGGCGCTGCGCACAGATCATGTAACCTACGCTACAGGGAGCAGCGAGTAGTCAACTGCTACTTCCACAACCTCTCCAACTACGACGCTCACTTCATAGTGCGGGAGTTGGCGGTCGACCCTGGTGATGTTGAGGTGTTGGCTCACACGGAAGAGCGGTACATCGCTTTTACGAAGCGGTTCCTGTTCGACCGAACTGCGACACCGGTTGGGATGCCAGGGCGTGGAAAAAGGCAGCTAGGATTCAGAGTCAGGTTCCTAGACACCTACAGGTTCCTGGCTTTGAGCCTCGCCAGCCTCGCAGCCGCACTTCCACCAGCTCAACTCTTGGAGACGAGGAAGAGATTCCCCGAAGACCACCTCTTCGATCTAGTCCGTAGGAAAGGCGTGTTCCCGTACAACTTTGTAACGTCGAACGCCGTGTTGGAAGATACTACGGAACTGCCTCTGCAGCGAGATTTCCACAACGACCTTACCCTGGAGGACATAACGGATGCAGACTACGAGCATGCTCGCAACGTGTGGGAAACCTTCGGTTGTAGGAACCTCAAGGACTACGCCGAGAAGTACCTGCGCTGTGACATTGCGCTGTTGACTGACGTCTTTGAACGCTTCAGGGACACGTCGATGGCTGAATACGAACTAGACCCTGCGCACTACTACACCCTACCGTCATACGCCTGGGATGTTATGTTAAGGACCTGTCGAGTGGAGCTTGATACGATACAGGACTTTGATATGTACCTCTTCTTCGAGCAAGGCATCAGAGGAGGTATTTCCCAGGCGATCACCAGACACGCCAAGGCCAACCATGATGGATGTCGCCCTGAAGATCGACGAACTGAAGAGCCAACGAATCACCTGCTATACTTGGACGCCAACAACCTTTACGGTTGGGCCATGTCCCAGTGTCTTCCACAGGGGCACTTCCAATGGCTCAGCCGAGAGGAGATCTCGTCCCTGGATATTGCAGCGTTGGACCCCGAAGGACCCACGGGCTACGTCTTGGAAGTTGACCTTCGCTACCCCGCCCACCTGCACGACCTTCACAAGGATCTCCCCTACTGCTGCGAGACCAAACGTCCGCCAGGAGGGAAATTCAAGAAGCTCGTTACGATTCTGGATGACAAGAAGAACTACATCTGTCATTACAGAATCCTGCAACAGGCGCTGGAAAACGGAGTGGAGCTTGTGAACGTGCATCGCGTCATCTCGTTCCGTCAGTCTCGGTGGTTAGAGAGCTACATCCTAATGAACACCGAACTGAGGAAGAAGGCCACGACCAAGTTTGAACAAGACTTTTTCAAGCTTATGAACAATGCGGTCTTTGGCAAGACGATCGAGAATGTTCGCAAGCGAATGAACGCTAAACTGGTGTGTACGCCGGAGATGTTCAGGAAGTACGTGGCCAAGTCAAACTTCCTGGGCCGAACCTACTTCAACGATGACGTCGCCATTGTACACATGTCGAAAGTCAATATCGTCCTGGACAAACCGCTCTACGTCGGAATGTGTGTCCTCAATCTGAGCAAGTGGCTCATGTACGACTTCCTTCGAAAGATGAAGAACCGCTACGGCGATCGACTGAAGGTTGACTACATGGACACTGACAGTTTCGTGTTCGACATCCAGACTGAAGATGTTTATAAGGACATGTTGGAGCATCTGGATGATTTTGACACCAGTGCGTACCCCCGAAACCATCCCTGCTACAGCCCCGTCAACGCAAAAGTCATCGGAAAGTTCAAGGATGAAGCGAACGGTCTTCCGCTGCTCGAGTACCTCGGTCTTCACTCAAAACTTTATTTCATGGACATTGTCGAGTTCGAGGAGAGGACCGAAGATGACGAGTTGCAGGTCATGACAGTGAAGCGCGCCAAGGGAGTCGCTAGAGGTGTTGTAAAACACAATCTAACCTCTGACGACTATCGGGAATGTCTCTTCAACGGCGTGTTGAAGAGAACCATCAACACCAGGTTCCAGTCCCGAAACCACCGCGTCTTCACAGTTCAAGTCGACAAGCTATCCTTGAGCTGTAACGATGACAAACGCTACATCCTTCCGGACGGTGTAAATACACTGCCTTGGGGGCATGTTGACGTTCCACCTCAGCCCGAAGACATCCCTCAAGACGATGAAGAGGCGGAGGATGAGGAGCGTTGAGTGGTTGTGTCATATTACCAAAGACCCTGACTTGACTTGTAAATTATTTTGAAAAATCTAGTCATTAGTTTGTATCGAGTCTCGTAAAACTTAGAAATGTGCTCCTTTTTTCTTTTTGTTCTAGTCGTTAGTTTGTGTCGAGTCTCGTTTTTGCTAGCCAAACACAAATGTTCAGGAGCACATACTCGATGTGAAATATATATATATAAGGTGTGTAAATAAATAGCCAAATTGTTCGTATATACATTTGTCTTTTTTTTCTCCCCTCACATAGTCTTAAGATACTAAAGTAAAAAAAAATTATTCAGGAATATGTTAATTCTTGTAAACCAGGTTCAGATATGAATGTTACTTTACAATTATTGTATGATAGGTATGTCCCAATTTGTGGTTGACAACTGTTGTTCAACTGATTTAATTACCAGGGGGGAGATTTTCGCTCCCCCTAACACATAATGGCTTAGGAGGGAGATTTTCGCTCCCCCATACGTCAGGAATTGTTGAAGACTAGAATGCACCTGCTAATGTCATTGTATGATAGATCTGCCCCACTTTGGGGTAAAGGAGGCGAGGATGGGAAATAATAAGAATGTTTCTTTTTTATTCTGAGTACACAACTAGTTTATTGATAAAAATGCAAAATTTCAAAACTCAATTGGTATACATTTGTGCAAAGAGTTTTCTGATCAGTGCATCGTTGTGGCCGAAAGAGGAGTGTTCAAAGAGCTGCACAAAGTCCTTCATCTTCATGCCGTAGTGGGTGCGGCAGTACAGGAATACAAGGCAGTATTGACCGCAGACCAGAGTGTTGTCACTTTGAAGGCGATGCTCGTTGTACAGGTAGCGACGAGCGTTGCGTCTCAGGAATCCTTGGTAGAATTGAAGATGTGGCGGTTGACCGTAGCTGTCAAAGAATTCAATTATTCCTCCTCCTCTGTTAAGGTAGAAAGCGACCCAGTGAGTGCCGTCTTCATTGTGTGGATCAGTGTTCACAATCATAGCAGTAGATGGTGAAATATAATGGGGCAATTGATCCGCAGCGTAGACACCAACATTCTGTACGGGCAGTTTAGCCATACACTTTTGTATCTCTAAGCTATTCATTCTACTGTGTCGACGCCACAGTCAGTAGTAGGAGTAGTAGTACTAGTAGCAAAACAAAAGCAGGAACTGGTATCACTCTCACCATCGTCAGCGTAATCATCAGCGTCAGCGATATTTGTGCTTAGATGTAACCAACTGCGTAATGTGATGCAATTGGCTAGAGCGCATCGTGTGTGAGCTGTTCTGTGGTGGCGACATCGCACTGCGTTTGTTGATAGTAGACTGTTGATTGACGATAGTGATCCGCAGCCAATATCGTTGATATCCATGACATTAGTAGTACAGTGATCCGTGATGAAATTGTATCGTACAAACTCTTTTTTCTCAGCACCTTTGACGTAGACAATCGGTCGTTTGGCGATACATGCGCGTAACTTGTCCTCTAGCACATGATACCAGATATCACCTTGGTCCCATTCCAATCCGTGACAGTGTTTTGTGAGCCAATAGCTTTCACGCAGTTTCTCTTGTGATAGGAAATCTCGACTGAATGGTGATTTGGCGATATGATGCATTAGCAGTGTTCCACTGACCAATTCCAAGACGCACACTTCCTTCAGAATGTAGTCATTTGCGTTGTCCTTGAAACATTGAAAATCCACAATAATTGGAGATGCGGAATTTTTACGCGGTACTCTGCATAAACGATCCATCTTGTGCGAATGTTGGTTGTTGACTGAGGAGGAGGAGGACGATGACGCCGCCGCCGACGATCTAACCGCCAAAGTCCGCAGACACGTTGCGATGGCGATCGATTTCGATGACGTTGTCAAACTCTGCGTATACCAGACAGTTGACAGTCTCTGTGAGCCCCGTGTCGAAAGCAATCTCCATACGCACACTACCGTTGCGCACTAGGTTCCAATGAGTCGTGTCGCTTGCTGACATATCAGGTGTTAGATCGAATGCCATCAGACAGTATCCATCGTCGTAATCGTCTCTATTTATGAGATTACCAGCATCGCTAAAGTGTATGCCGGAGCCTGAAAACAGACTGTGATACGCCATCACGTATTTTCCCTTGCCGGTTTCGTAGTGTGGTTGTAGCGGTTTGGATGGCACTTGTTCACCGTCCACGTACAGCGAGAAGTAGTTGGTTTTGAAATTTTGAAAGTTAAATGGATTCTTTTTTAAATCGCCACTATAAGCGGCGTTGGTGACCAGTCCGACAATGATTCGTTTCGGCACTTGACCTAGAAACACATTGTCCAAAGTTTTGCTCCTCACTCCAAACGGTAGTGTGAATGTTTTCAATTCCACTCTGGTGATTGGGTATTTAGCTGTGCCGGTCTGAAGCGTCTTGCTGTGCGCCAACAGTACAGTGGGGCTAACTTTACACCTTCGTATCCAGAGATTCGCATCAACAATGTGCACCTTGTAGTCACCATCATCCGACATAATGGAGAAGGAATCTTTTGATCGGATAAGTTTAAAACGCAGTTCCACACCGTTCAACAGGAACTTGTTCTGATTACACATGTCCACATGTAGGCGACCGAGCATATCGATTTCACGACTTTTATTTGTCATTTTTCGTCTCGCCTTTAGTCCATCGTTATCGTCCAGAGTATTGTCCATGTGGCCGGCATCGTCCGCGTTCCACAATCCACATGTTAAATGTGATTTCCTAGCATCATAGCCGTAATTCAGCAATGTTTCAATATACGCTCGATATGCATAAGTGTTGTTTTGTGGTGTGACCAGTTTCTGATTCATACTCATATCGACTTGACTGAATAACGTGTGCAGCCAATTGTTGACTGGGCCAATTTTGTTCGATTCATCGGCATCTGCGATTGCCGCTCCTGTCGACTTGACAATAGACGCTGTAACTTCCAACATTGTTTGCGAAAGATCGGTGTATTCTTCGCCGTTGCCGGGCACAACAAACTCGATGGGCGAATCATCAGTCAGTGTGGAGATTGGTTTGTACTGAATCCATTTGCCGCTCTCGATACTGGTCTGCGTCGGCGGTAGGGAGAATAAGTCCAATTCCGTCTTGACGCATTCACACGACTTTTGATGTAGAAACGACATTGCTAGCGTGTGTGTTAATTGAATATATCACGTACGGAAGTTCTCCTCACTGCTTTCCTCGTCTTCCTCGTCTTCTTCCTAACTGTCCTTCTCTTCTTGCTGCTGCTCTTGCCCTTCTTCTTGGATGACGACGACGACGACCTTCCTCGAAGGAGTTTCGTCAAAGACTGCGGTGTGACACGACGGCCGCCGAACATGGCGCGCTTCGCGTTCCTCTTACGCGAGAGTCTCGCGTTAGTCTTTCGCGCAGGAGTAGCGCGTCGGTGTTTCGCGGTATTCTTTCGCATTACGTGACGGTGTTTCGCGCGAGAGCCGCCGCCGCCACTTAGCACACGTTGAAGTTTGCCATCCGCCCCGCGTTTTAGCGAGTCTGTAAACTGGCTGAAATGATCTCTAGCGGCTTCTTTGGGATCCCGCTGGTGCATGGCCATGTCGCCCAAGAATCCAACACCGGATTTCAACGCCTCTTTGGCCACAGCAGAGGCTCCCGACTTGAGCAGCGGTGTGATGGTGCGGAACATACCGCCTAGGAAACTGCCAATTCCATGTCCGCGCTGGTAGGGTGCACCGCGAAATACCCTATCGATACTGCCGCCGGTCTGCTGCAACTGTTGGCGACGGTAGTAAGCCAAGTAGGGATCGTTTGTATTCATAATTGCTGAGCTACTCTTTTGAAATGAAGCTTCACGTACGACGTCCCAAAGAGGAATGACGCTTTTTTACTAGCGTGATCCCTTAGGTCAATATCGATCGTTTCAAATGTTCCTTTCATAACTTGCGCATAATGAGGACTGATGAAATGCACAGTCTTATGCGCGCCGTGTGTGTAGTTATCTCTGTCAATGTTGATAATCTTCAAAAGCGGCGCTGTAGTGTCGCCAATCAGCTGCGGTTCAATCAGATCACAATACACGTACAAGTGTGTCGGCAGTCCCATAGTCAGATTTGGTGGCCATATCGCTGTGAGGTCATTTGTCAAAACGTTCTCGTACGGATCGAAACCCAACTGGAGAGACAGCGCTTCGGTGAAATGCACTTTGCTTATACCGTCCAACATTGTCGTGATCTTGACTCTGTCCTGCTCTTTGTCATACTCAAAGTACAAGTACTGGGTTACATCCTTCGCTTTATTGATCATTTTCAATAAATCGGTTATGTTCTTGTAATAACCGGGTTTCATCTTTAGCATAATGTGCTCGACGCTGAGTGTGACGGGAATACTCGGCAGAACGAGTTTATAGTCGAGCCAAATACACGATTCCTCGTCCACAGTCATAAAGGAACATGGATAATGCGCTTCGACCAAAGCCATCTCCCACTCACCATCGCCTTCTAATCGAATTTGTCTCGGCAGATGTGTAGTGTACTTGGACACTGTGTTTTTTGGAAAATAATCCTTTGAGCTGTTGCTGGGCAATGTCAAATAGAACTGGTTGCTATTAGGCATTTTGCAAATCTTGCGCTCCTACCCAAGAATTGAACTCGTCTCCGTAACCTGCCCACTTGACGAAATAACGCTTACTGCGACCAAGACCCTTAGCGTCTAGTATTTCAGCAATCTTGAACAGATGGTCATTGTATATTGTCACTTTTTGTAATTCGTATTCGTAAAACTGACCAGTCACTTGTTCACCGTTGAGATCCGCCAAAGTGTACATTGGCAGAGGCATCAATGTGTTTACACGACGCACCACAAACACTTCTTTACTCCAATTAGTCTCGTAGCCTTTTGCGAATGTGCCCTTCTCCTTAGATATGCGCACTGTGGTGCCAACTGTCAGTTTTGCCTTAACACGACGCGGTATCTTACCGAACATGCGACGCCATACCTGATGCAATATTCGCTTATTGTCAACAGTCACATCGACTGGTCGTATTCTGTTGCCTAGACTCTTGTGAGCGCTGTTGTTGTATGCGCTAACCAGTTTGTCCAACACATCTACATAACGATATGTGTTTTTGTAAGTCAAATATCGCCACATGCGTGTTTTCAAAGTGCGATTCACGCGTTCCACTACGGCCGCTTTAACATCTGGGTTTTGTGTAGTGACATAGATGATTCCGTATTGTTTGAATAACCTTTTCGTCTTGGCACCGGTGAATTCAGTACCTTTGTCGGTTTGTAAACAGCGAGGTGTATCGGTCGCTTCGGCAAATATCTCCTCGAAAGCGTTGGCCACTTCAGCTCCTTCTTTCCGCCTCAACGTCCGCACATACAGGTGTTTGCTAAACACGTCTATTACAGTCAGTAGGTAGTTGACACCGTCGTTGTGTTTACTAAGACCACGCATATCGTTCAAGTCCGCTTGCCACAATTCAAATGGACCATACACTATGTAAGGATTGCGCGGGAAACGCTTGCGTGCCGGTTTGTGCAATGTGTAAGTGTCCTGTGTTTGTAACCATTCAATCACTTTGCGTTTTGAAACTGGTTTTGCAGCTCGCGCTAAAGGAGCTACACCGCCATACGACGAAGGTTCGATGGGATTGTAATACAAACACTCCATAATACTGAAAACCTATCCTGTGTACGTTTCCCACTTGTCCAAATTTGACGACGGCTTGTTTCTAGTTAGAAGATCAAACTGCCCTGTCGGTGTAGATGTTACACGTTTTCCTCTAGCCGATCGTAGTCGATTTACTAGCGGTGTTCTCAGTATTGATTCAGTTGATGTGTCTTCCACGTCATCGTCTGATCCTTCTCCTCCTGTGAATGATGATCGATATTCGGCATTTATTTCCTTTAGTGCTCTTAGATTATTCATATAGTCCTTTGGAACGTTCATCGCTTTCAATGCGATGAGCACTTCCCGCCATCCTGGCGGTATGTAATCACGCATACGCACCTTTACTATGCAATTTAAGATATCCACTAGATTTGAGTCTGGGATTTTTACACCGTTGATGTACACTGAATAGCCACTGTCCCAACTGATTAAGCTGCCGTCACGTTTCATGAAACGTAAAAGATTGCGGGCATCAGATCTGTAAGTTTTGGAAAACGTCTCCACAATCTCTTCCACTGGACCACCTTCCGCAGCGGGGTGCGATCGTTGACTATGTTCAATCCCACCCGTCTCCACGATTGGTATGCTAATCGGTTGGCGTCTATTCTCTGCAATATGCAAGAAGCGATGTAACGCCTGTTTGTACAATTTCCACTTTTCACTATCGTCCATACGTTTGTTATTCAATATTTGTTGCATCTCCGCGTCGAGGCTGTTTTCACTGGATAGATTAGTCGGTCTGTTATCCGTAGCATTTGATTTCAGTCGATCAATCAACTCTTGCGGCACAACTACCATCTTCTTTGCATGTTCCATATTTGTGCTAATGGCTAGCTACTTTTCTAAAGTGTAACTTCACGCACGACGTTCCAAAGTGGAATGGCAAATGATTACCAATGTTATCTCTTAAGTCAATTTCCACACTGTCAAAAGATCTATTCATAACAGGCACATAGTGCGGATCGATGAATGATGTTGATTTATGCAATCCGTATACATAAGTAGACGTGGATATATTGACAATTTTCAATAACGGTGCGACTGTATCGCCGACCATCTGCGGCTCGACTAAATCACAATACACGTACATGTGTGACGGTAAGCCAAGACGAATGTTGGGCGAACGGATGCTTTTGTTAACTGCATCACCTTCCAGCGTCAATTCATTCGGATCGAACCCCAATTGAAGCGCTAACGTTGGACTTAATGTAATTTTTCCAACATCAGTTCCCATCGATACTTCAATGAATTTGTTGTATGAGTTTTCAACGGTGAACTTTACACCAAAAGTAATCGCTAGTTCTTGTGAATTGATATGATCACACAATTCTTGAATATTTGCGTAATCACCAGTCTTCAATTTAATTCTGTGGTTTTGTTTTGGAGTAGCAGACACTACCGGTGTTACATCGGCAGTGCTGTCCATAACCCGCGCCAACGCTTCTATGTTCACTTTTGCTTCCTCTTGCGGTTGTATGCAAATGTCAATTGTTTCGTCATTACCGACAGATAGAAATGTCATTGGATAGTGCGCTTCCACAAGTGCAATTTCCCAGTCGCCAGCGTCCAGTTGAATAGCTCTCGGCAAATGTGTTATATAATTTGCAACTGTATTTTTCGGATAATACTGCATCGAACTGTTGCTGGGCAGTGTCAAATAGAACTGATTGTTGATGCCAGCCATTTTTATCTACTCAGTGCTGCTTGTAGTACTGCGCTCAAAAGTAATGGTATAAAGATTCCACCGCCTTTTTGTATGAGATACTTTCGTTTCTTTGACCAGCCTTCGCCGCGTTTCACCAATCGACGTAGCGTCGCCTTGTGTTTGCTTAGCTGACTTTTACTCTTCTTCGCCAGAGGAACGTTACCTCGCAACACGTTGTATGCGCACTCACACACTGAGCGAATGCGGCTCTTGTCACACACCTTTAACAGTGCCTTCCGCTCCTTGGGTGTTGCGTGTATGAAAGCCGTAAGCAGAGCTGCGTCCTTCCGCAAGCACGACATGATTACTACTGATGGCGAAATTACCTTTTCTTTGGCAAGTACACATAGTTGGTAGAATCGTCTGGAAATATGCAACTTCGTATTCGCATATTTTCGTCTGTTGATTGTTTCAAGTCTATCAGTAGGTAGCCGTGTGGATTCCTAGTAGCGTCAGCGTACGCCTCCTCGATGAATTTCGGGCTGTCTGGATATATTTGTCTGGCCAAGTACCTAATCTGAACTCTATCTCTAGGATTCTTAAAACACACAATGTAATGCGCATTCAGTGAGATGTCCCTCTGCCCGCGTCCTTGATGAAACAAATTTTGTGTAATGAAAAACACACTAATGTTGCGATGATGGCAACCTTTTGTGAAAAGATCCACCACACGGTTGTCGGCCTCACGCATCATATCGTCTATAATCACAAGTATCGGCTCGTTACCAGAAAAATCCTCCAAGTTTGGTAGACCTTCTACGTGGTTAATGGTGTCATTTTTCGAGTCACCACCACCACCACCACCACTACCATAATGCCAGTTTATACTGGTAAATGGCGTGTCACACATTTCTGTAATGTGTTTTATAAACTTTGACACAAACTGTGACTTGCCACAACCCGAAGGTCCCGCGACAATGGCTGAGAACGGATGTTTCCACATCAAGCCCATGATTACTACTGAGCTACTAAACACCTCACAGTTACCATACTCACACTCTTAAACTTACTACCAAAGGACATTTTTGGGGTTAAGTGAAATAAATAACACAGTGGTTATGTTCTGAACGTGACTATAAGTATTGACTACGAAAACTAATTTACAAAGGTATTAACATAATCTTCAAGTCTTGCTTTACATAAACTCCAACGGTGTGAATCTGCTATTGGAACCCCTCGGGCTGCGCTTCACCAAGCGAAGGCGTTCTCCAAACCCGCTGTTGTAGCGCTCGATGTCGGTGTTGCTCAGGGCCTCGTTGAAGCGCCTAGGCAGGTAGACTCGCAGAAAGAAGTCGTCCCCGACCTGCCCCTCCAGGATCACGATGATCGTCTCGCCAAAGGGTGTGGTGGCTCGCTCCATCGCAGTGATGAGATAGCCGCATTCCTCTCGGAGATCGGCTATCCTGGTGTAGAGCGGAGAGTCAGACTTGCAGTTGTTGAGGGTAGCTCTCAGGTCCGCGGTTGTTGCAGTGCCGTTCACGCCCGGAAACTCTAGCTTGAAAGTGCTGCTGCTGTTTGACATCTCTAGTAGTAGTTGGAGTAGGTCTATGTGAGGTGGTGGTCTGGTGGCGAATGATGCTCAATCGGGCGGGGCTCCGCCTTATAAACCCTCGCCACCATTTTCTTCTACGTGGGTGGTCCGAAGGGTCGGGTGCAGGTGTTCACACAAAAAACCGACGCGTCGAGACCTGTCTGGGAATGCGGATGCTCTAGTTGAATGCCAACGCCACTCGTTGTTTCTTCCTCACAGCTCGCTTCTTAGGCATTGGCTGCGAAACTGCACTGCGTTGTGTAACAGTTTGAGTTAAGCCTGTAATTTTCGGTACTCCTGTTGATTTATAGATCCACATGTTTTCCACTTTATCAACTACTTGTTTAACACTTTGGTGCATTTCACCATCTTTGTCCAAAAATAAACCACACATGAACACCATATCTGTACCATCGTACATTTCCATTTTCAATAAAATTTGCCCTTTGTTTCCCGGGTTTTGAACAGCAAACGTATTCCCATCGTCCATCCATGACACTATGGGACAATCATCTGTTGGTTTTGGTACCCATCCTGGTTTCTTGGTTTCCACTTCGATGGGAGTTGGTCTCCTTCGTCTCTTGCAGGCAGTGGTCGGTTTTACAAATGACGACTGAGGTGATGCCAACGTCTGATCACTAGCATTATTGTTCATAACCTCAATCTCCTGAATAAACGATTTGATATAGTCGTCCGCAGAAGCGTAAGCGTCCATGTTAACGTCCTTACCGTGCGACTTCAACCGTACTACTGACTGGTGTTGCGTCTGCTCACCCTTGAAGTAAACTGTACGCACTCGCTGTCAGACAATATTTCTGTTTGGCGTTCGCTCTTATTCACCCGCTGAAGTCAACTGTTACGTTACGGTGACGATCGATCTCGATGACGTTGTCCAGTTCGGCGTACACTATACAGTTGACGGTCTCGGACAACGCTTTGGAGAATCCGATTTCGATACGTAGATTACCGTTGCGCAGGAGATTCCAGTGACTCGACTCAGCCACGGACATGTCCGGTGTCAAGTCGAACGCCATAAGACAATTACCGTACGGATAGTCACCTCTCTTGATCTCATTACCTGCGTCGGAGAACTGGATTCCGGTGCCAGTGACCAATGTGTAATAAGAGAGTATATACGTCTCACTGTTCAATGTGTAAACGGGCTGTAACGGTTTGGCCGGTACTTGTTCACCGTCCACGTACAATGCGAGATAATTCATATCGTAGTGTTGAAAGTTGTAGGGATTCTTCTTGAAATCTCCGTTGAACGCAAGATTACTGACCAGTCCAATTATCACACGTTTCGGTAACTGACCGAGAAATGCGCTGTCTAAAGCTTTACTCATTATACCGGAGGGTAGTGTGAAGGATTTCACTTCTACACGCGTGATCGGATACTTGGCCGTGCCGGTCTCGAGAGTTTTGCTGTGCTCCAACAATACGCTCGGATTGATCTTACATCGACGTACGAAAAGACTAATCTCTTTAATTGTCACCTTGTAGGTAGTTAGCGTTTTGGACATTATACAAAACGAGTTTCTGGATCTGTTAAGTTGCAATCGCATCTCGACACCGTTCAACATGAATTTGTTCTGATTGCACAGATCGATGTGCAATCGACCGACCATATCGCAAACATCGCTTTCTTTCGTGTGATCGCGACGCTTTTTCAATCCCTCGTTCAATTCGTCACAATCGTCCATTAGTCCGGCCGAATCTCCAAAAAACAGCTCGCTAGTCAGGTGCGAATTCTTCGCACTACATCCGTAGTTCAATAGGTTTTCCAAGTAGGCACGGTAAGCGTACGTGTTGTTTTGTGGTGACACCAGTTTATGATTGAGATAGAGATCCACTTGACTGAATATCGAGTGGAGCCAATTGTTCACCGGGCCCACCTCTTTAGCAGGTTGCCCACCGTCAGCTTTAGTGTCGTCCTGTTTCACAATAGCGGCTTTCACGTGTAATAACGTTTGTGTCAGGTCCGTGTACTCGTCACCGTGACCGGGTATTACAAACTCTATTGGCGAATCGTCCGAAAGCGATGAGATCGGTTTGTATTGAACCCATTTACCGCTCTCGATGCTGGTCTGCGTAGGCGGTAACGAAAACAAGTCCAGTTCAGTCTTCACACATTCACACGATTTCTGATGAATAAACGACATTGTTATCGAATTAATGTAGACGTCCGTCTTCGAAGAAGTCTATCAAGAGACTGTGGCGTGTCGCGACCCGCGCACCGCTTAGGGGGAGATTTTTGCTCCCCCTAACACATACTGGGTTAGGGGGAGATTTTCGCTCCCCCATACGTCAGGAATTGTTGAAGACTAGAACAAGAATGAGACCGTGACAACTGGTGTTCTGTTGATTTAATTACTAGGGGGAGATTTTCGCTCCCCCATACGTCAGGAATTGTTGAAGCCTAAAACAAGAATGATACTGTGGGTGTTTGACAACTGGTGATTTATTGCTCGGAATTCGATACGGGCGGACTATAATGGGTTCCTGGAAGGGTCGCGTCGCCCTCCCGTCGGGGTATCAAATTACAGCATCCGCATTCCCAGACAGGTCTCGACTTGTCGGTTTTTTGTGTGAACACCTGCACCCTCCAGTCGAGGTATCAAATTACAGCATCCGCATTCCCAGACAGGTCTCGACTTGTCGGTTTTTTGTGTGAACACCTGCACCCTCCAGTCGAGGTATCAAATTACAACATCCGCATTCCCAGACAGTAGACTGGACGCGTCCGTCGGTTGTTCGAACAGCTGCCTCGGTGCAGAGTACTTGAAGGGGGGTGTATCGATACACCCCCCTTTGCAGTATATGTTCAAAGCATTGCAATTATATTCTCCTCAAAATTTGCATTCACTGGTAGTTCAATTGACCGCAAGCGCTGATGGGCTAGCTCTGTTGGTTGTAGCGTTACCCTGTTCAACTCTTGTATTAATTATCCAAAGTATGTCATGTGGGTACTGAGAATACTCGGCTTGACGAGGAGATTCCAAAAATGCAAAAAAAAGGTCAAAAGTGTGGTGCGGGCCCCTTTTTTGTAAACATCATCCAAAGTGTACGATGTGGGTACTCAAATGACTCGGCTCGACTAGACGAATAAGAATCTGCAATCAGAATTCAAATCCGACTTAAGGTAAGCGATATAGCCCGCCCCCCCTCCCCTACATCGTCCAAATGTACATTGTGGGTATGCAAATTTCTCGGCTTGACTAGACGAACAAGAATCTGCAATCAGAATTCAAATCCGACTTATCGTAACCGAGATAGCCCCCCCCCCTACATCGTCCAAATGTACTTTGTGGGTATGCAAATTTCTCGGCTCGACTAGACGAACAAGAATCTGCAATCAGAATTCAAATCCGACTTATGGTAACCGAGATAGCCCCCCCCATACATCGTCCAAATGTACTTTGTGGGTACTCAAATTTCTCGGCTCGACTAGACGAACAAGAATCTGCAATCAGAAATCAAATCCGACTTATGGTAACCGAGATAGCCCCCCCCCCCTACATCGTCCAAATGTACTTTGTGGGTACTCAAATTTCTCGGCTCGACTAGACGAACAAGAATCTGCAATGGGAAATCTGATCCGAGGTTAGGTTAGGTTAGGATGGGTTAGGTTAGGTTAGCTTAGGTTAGGTTATGTTAGGTTAGGTTAGGTTAGGTTACGTTAGGTTAGGTTACGTTAGGTTAGGTTAGGTTAGGTTAGGTTAGGTTAGGTTACGTTACGTTACGTTAGGTTAGGTTACGTTAGGTTACGTTAGGTTAGGTTAGGTTAGGTTAGGTTAGGTTAGGTTAGGTTAGGTTAGGTTAGGTTAGGTTAGGTTAGGTTAGGTTAGGTTAGGTTAGGTTAGGTTAGTATTCGCAACAAAAAAAAAATTCGCAAAAAAAAAATTGGCAAAAAAAAAAAATTCGCGGGGGGGGGTTCGGGGGGGGGGGGTTCGGGGGGGGGGGGGTGGCCCTCCTGTCCCTCCTGCCCCAGAAACCCCCACCCTTCACTACTCAGGACTTTTGTATTTGTTTCGTACGTTGGTTTACTGACATTAAATATGTTACATTCACTGTTTTGTTGAAAAATATCATTTTAATAATTTTTTATTTCATTTCATTTCATTCTTAACAGCAAGCTATTTACAATTTAGGTACAAAGATTAAATTGTATATAATAATATGAAGGCAACAACAAATATAATATTACTGAAACAACAAATAAAAATAAAATACACACACACACACACATATATATATATATATATATATATATATATATATATATATAAACACAAAGATCGAATTAAAAAGGTCATAACAACTACAATACTAAAAATGAAATAAATTTATTCATATGTAGTGTAAGCCAATATGAGATAAACAGAGAGATGCTAGTAACGGGCAATAAATACAATTCACTTAAATAAATAAGAATAAATAATAATACCAAGAGTAAATATGACACTGCTATAAAAAATCATGCTGATGACAACCGTACTGTGTTCTTGTTATTTTACAGAGATCTTAAATTACCATATGTTATTTTTAATATTAAATAAAATATTAATTGCACTTAAATATAGTAGCATTGATTTAAAATTAACAAGTGTAACTAGTTCAATGTTACAATTGACGAGAATTATATAAAGGTCTCTGTAATATAATATAATACAATTTACTGCTGACATGTAGTGAAACATTTTTAAATAACAGAGATTATTAATGTCAGGTTATGGAAGGATCAATCATGAAATTACTTTAAAAGGCCACTCTTTTTATGACGAAAAGAATACAAAAGATATTTTAATAATGTATGCGATATAGTTATAAAATACTGGTTTTATAGCATAGTTCAGGAAATTTGGTTTCGAATAAACATTTAAGTTTTATATACATGTTTGAAGTAATAAAATTGATAAAGTCGTGCAGTTTATATACTTAGTTTGAAATAACGTACCGAGAAAGGTGAATGAGACATTTCCGCGACTCATCATGCGTTTTTATTGAGGCGCTAAATGAAATGTTACATATCTTATAAAAGATTCATCTTGCACTATAATGATTGTATAAGTAATAATAAAAAGATAAATTAAAAGTTATAATATATTGTTGAATGATTTAAAAGCACAAATAAGGAACTAAGACAAGGAGTTTTGTTAAAGACACAGGTAAAAAGTTTAACCTAACATATTTTTAAAGACATTAACTTATTTCATGACATCAGTCATTATGGTTTACCTAACATCTGTTTAAAAACAGTAACATAATTCATACAGATGGTTAAGTTGTATCTCAAATATTATTAAAAATTATTAGCACAATCCATGAGAAAGGTTTAAGTTCTCTCCTGATATATTAAAAATATTTTAACATAATTTATTATTACAAAATTAATAGGTGAGTGAAATCATTGACTACATACATTAGTAGACTAGACATGGCCATTGTTGTTCTGTGTCGGGTGGCAACACCAAGTTCGTGTCCTTGCCGCTAGGAGCTCTAGCGCGCCACAAAACCGCTCCCCCTCCCCCAAACCCCCAACTACCCACCCATCATTCGCATTCCACTTCAACTCGACTCTCGTTCTCGTTGATCATTTAGTCAGTCGTACTTGCGCTGTGGGCGTGTTGACATGAGCCACTCGGTGCTCGACTCTCGAGTGGCGTGGGGCCTACAGTTTGCCTAGTTCGCTGGTATCATTATGTCGTTTTACCTGACTGTATGGTTAATCATTGCTCCCTATTTACATCCCAGACCAGTGTAAAAGTTATATTTTCTTTTATACGGATAACATTTACGCTGAAACGTTGTAAAAAAAATTAAAGAGCGTGGTTATATTAATAAACAAGGACATTTATTTACTCAGTGCATTTTAATTGCATTGATTTGTTCTGTAGATATCAGGTAAAGTTTTAAAATAACAATGTTGCTATCTCTTACTATATTTGCTGAAGCCAGTACACCTATTAATTATACTATAAAAACCATTTATTGGTAGAAGTAGCCTATAGGTGTCACATTTCTGTTTTTGCGAGACCGGTTACAGATTAATTACAATCCATCTTCAGTCGCAATTTTCCTAACCTAGGTTTTCCTAGGTTTATTACTCTTACTATGTTAACAGTAATCTAGATAAGTTCTAAGATTAACTCGAATCAAGTAAACAAAATTATATTGAAGTCACAGCTAATAACATTATTTTATATTGTACCATCCTAACTTCAATTATTTTGATCTGGTATTTTTTATTTTGGATGGATTATATTCGGTGTAAATTTGTATTTATAATAATAACATTATTCGTGTTGGATTGAGATTGAACTTCTTCTTCGTCAACATGTATCGTAAGCACCGCTACTTTTGTCAACTTAGTAAAGTAAACTGCTGTTTATTTTAATTAATTAATTATGAAAAAACACATGAGACATAAACCAAATAGAACAATATGTACAACATGTACAACATGGGGACTTGGACGTCCCGTCCATGGGGCAGAGCCCTGAAGACTTAACTAAACGGCAAGAGAGGCCTATGGACACTCCTGGGTTTATAGACTACGTTTGTGCCAAACATCAGCAGAATTGGTCCAGTGGTTTTGGCGGGATGGAACAATAGACAGACAGACAGATATTCAGTAAGTATTTTAATTATAGTGGTTAAAGATAAATATAAATACCCCCGTCGCAGCAAACCTGCATACTCAGCGAACTTCCAAGATCCTTTAATATACATTCATAAATAAGCAATATATAACATTTTAATTATTCTCCATAAGAATAACATAGGTGCTGAGTACGCAGGTTTGCTGCAAGAAGGAACAGAGAAAATGGGTTTTTGTGCAAATATCAATAGAACTCAACTAGGGGAAGGCACATACCAAATTTTATTAATTTATGTTCATAATTAAGGGAGATAACTAACACGTTACTTATTCTCCATAAGAATAACATGGGGGCAGAGTACGCAGGTTTGCTGCTACGGGAACCATCGGTAAAAATTGTGTTTCTGTGCAAATAATAATAGACCACAACCAGATGAAGCCATATACCAAGTTTTGTTGGGATACGTTCATAAATAAGCAAGATATAAAATTTATTTTATCCTCCATAAGAATAACATTGGACAACGTACTCTGTTTACCACTTTTAATATCTCTGTCACCAATTGACTTAGAGAAATGATCGAAACACCAAATTGTGTGTTTTTTAAAGCTGAATTTAATGGTGAAAACTAAAATTTGGCTTTTGATACAATTACATCTAAAAACTAAAAAAAAAAACATTTTTAGGGTACAAAACCCCCAAAAATACCACTTCGGATGGGTCGATCTAGCTGGTTTTCGAACTTTAAGTCATAAATGTTACTTTACACGTTTCTACCAAATCTAATTAAAATCGGACTTTTTTACGATAGTTATCGTGCTCACGGACACATATATATACAGTTTCGAACGAATGATGTTTTTGGGGTTTAGGGACCTCAAAACGAAAAGTTATCATGGTCCCGGGCATAGGTCTTACCATGCCAACTACGGTAATAGTTTCTTTCCTATAAGGGAAATTCGCTAAAAAATTCAGCTCTGAACACTTGGGTGACAGAAGAAACTCAATTTTTTTAATGTAATTTTTTTTTTATTGATTATTTACAGGAAGGATATTGTTCACTGGATGCCCATGTTACTACAGAACACTTACTTATGTATGTATTTTTATGAAACTTGGTAAATGGCCTTATGTGGTAGTGAGAAACATATGCATGCATTGGAAATTCGTTGAGTACGCAGGTTTGATGCGACAGGGGTATTTTTAACTTGTATTATTATTATCCGTGTGAGTTCTGTTACGGCTTTAGTTCAATAACCATCCAGATTTAATGTTCGTTCACAATACTTTGTAAAGAAAGAAGGTTTTTGCAGAAAAAAGGCCTTTTTCGACCACTGTGCGCCGCACGCCGGCGGCGGCACCGATGCGTACACCGGGTCCAGTGTAGCGCGAGTGCGGGTGTGATCGTGGAGTGTGGAGAAAGACGCACTCGGGGTAACAGCCTGATAGTTCACATCACAACCGCCCGCGCGCCACCAGATTTGATTATGACGCCATAGAGGCCTAGTTCAGTGTCCTTCACGAGGGAGAGCGCCAGTAGTAGTGTCTTCAAGGACAACAATGCTTTTTCCAGTCTACTAATGTATAAATCAATGGTGAAATCACCGATGAAAAAAGGGATTTCTCTTTGATTAACTCGTACCTCACGAAGTCCTCGAGTGTTGACATCCTAGACTGAGATTAGGTGTCAATAGAGTCACTACCAGCAAGATGGTTCACTTCTGACGACTTTAGTTTCTCAGCAGCCCTAAATATAAAGACTTGAGTCCGTAGATTGTATTATAGGGATTAGTTTTGTTATTTATATAAATACTACTAATCAAATAAGACCCAAGAAGCCAAGAATTAATTGAAACCCCTAATGACGGTTAGATTCTAACTACTGTGTAGCTTCAAATTACTTATACGAACTTAGTCTGTAATAGGAGACATGATTACGCTAATATATAAAATATCCCTTAGGCATACAACATATTCTAAACTAATCTGATTATAAACGATATTTAGTACAAAAAATCTATAGCTCATTTTAAACTATCTGTTTAAAAATTACCATCCATCTAAAGTTTAATCAATCTCTTGAGTGTAAAAGGAATGTAACATGATGGAGCGAGGTAACTCATTCATAAGTTATGAGTATGGTTATTACGTTCCATATTCTACATGTTCCCTCATTGTCCACATTCCTCAGGTGCAAAACTCGCTTCATATTACGTGAATTTCCCTCCTGCGTTTTGATTTTTATCATATAATTCATTCTAAAGTCCATTGCTATGATAATTACTATTCTTATCACAAAAAAAGTACTCTAAAACTAATACAGATTAAAAAAAATTAACCGACTTAAATTTATAAAATAAGATGTCTTTACAATATTGTTTACAAGACATCTCTTGTGGGTTGAAAATTAAGTATCTGTATTGTAGGCTTTTAAGAATGCCAATATTGTTATGGGTATTTTTATAATATTAGGACGAGAAAATCGAAACCATAACACTATCTCTACAGTTTAATTCGTATTTGAAATAGTTTTCAACGAACATGAGGTTGAGAAGCATATTGAGAAAAATTCAATATCATTGTTTGCTATGTTTATAAGCTAGTACTTACATATTCAAGGTATTTTACCTTGATGCACAGAGAGACACCAGTGCGCCACGGCAATTTTTCACTATCACTTTAGATCCTCTTCTCCTTTACTCATTGCGTAAATCAATCCACTGTGTCAACCTTAAAATTTCCCATATAAAAATCGTCGATGTTTACAGAGAATATACAAACTGCGAAACTGCATTATTCCAAAATATATTAAAACCACTGCCATCTCTTTCATAGTAAATGTTAAGTATTGTGGGTTAAAAGGCTATATAATCAATTTCAGGACCATAATTTATAATCCAAATACTTTACTATATGGATTTTGCATTTTAAATATCAGCACTTGTGAAAACGTGTAATTTTACCTTTAAAGGTAGGTGAAAAAACTTCTAAAAACCAAGCATGTCTCTTACATGTGTTGTAAACGGCCATTACAAAGTTCCACGAAGCATATTAAACGAAGAATAAATGTAAGGTATTTTCATGAATACTGCGACGGGTTTCTTTGTATTTAGGTAGATACGTTAGGTCTCTAATTTGGGATTTTTTGGAATTTTAAACCGCAGAGTCTGTGGTTGAACAGAAATATGGCCATATCATAAGAACTAAAGGCGATATGTAGAAGTGGAATGCGGCATTGGCTCCAGCCTGAAAAATAGTGCAAAATAATGGGTCACATTAATTTTTTTATCTCATTTAAAAATGGCGGCAGAAGATTGAAAATTTTACAAAATATAATCAATTACTCATAAATGATCGGTGGTTGTTCATGGTCATGATCTGATGTAATTACTGAAAAATGGACATGTTTTAACGTTGGAGCATTAAAAGCTATCAGGATTAATTTTAAAAGTACCAATAAGTTGAGAACGAATAAAGATTTAAAAACGGATTGCGACATTATGTTTAGCGTAAAATAGTCCAAACTCCACTTTTATACTAAATAAAAAAATAATCCAATATGACGGATCTAAAAAGGGCAGTCAAAAATTGTAACATAGTCAAAATAATATACTACCCAGTGGTTGGCTGGGTCTGTTGTTGGTTTTTTAACCAATGTAAAAGTGTAGGGGGAGGGATGTTATTTTATACTAAAACTGTGTATGTACAGCAAGTTTTATCCCCTAAACCTTAAATTTTGGATCTTGATTAACAAAATAAAAACTTCCATTAAAAGGTTATTCGATTTTATTAAAATGATGGTGTGCAAGTATGTTTTAATTTAATCCATTGTAACACATAAATAATACTCCCGTAGCAGCAAACCTGCGTATTCAGCGAATTTCCAATGCATATATGTATCCATCATAATACCACATAAAGCCACATACCAAGTTTCATAAATATACATTCATAAATAAACGATTTATTACATTTTTATTATTCTCCTTAAGAATAACATGGCGGCTGAGTTTGCAGGTTTGCTGAAGTAAGGAACACAAAAAATGGGATTTTATACAAATATCAATATAACTCAAGTAGGTAAAGTCACATACCAAATTTTATTAATTTATGTTCATAATTAAGGGAGATAACACGTTACTTATTCTCCATAAGAATAACATGGGGGCAGAGTACGCAGGTTTGCTGCTAGGGTAACCATCGGTAACAATTGTGTTTTTGTGCAAATAATAATAGATTATAACCAGATGAAGCCATATACCAAGTTTTGTCGGGATACGTTCATAAATAAGCGAGATATAAAATTTATTTTATCCTCCATAAGAATAACATTGGACAACGTACTGTGTTAACCACTTTTAATATCTCTGTCACCAATTGACTTAGAGAAATGATCGAAACACCAAATTGTGTGTTTTTTAAAGCTGAATTTAATGGTGAAAACTAAAGTTTGACTATTTAAAAAATTATATGTAAAATACTAAAAATCCATTTCTTGGGTAAAAGAACCCCCCCCCCCAAAAATACCCCTTTGGATAGATCGATCTGACTGATTTTCGAACTTAAAGTCATAAATGTTGCTTTACACGTTTAAACCAAATTTCGTCAATATCGGATTATTTCCGAGAGTTATCGTGCTTACGGACACATATATATACATACAGCTTTGAATGAATGGTGTTTTTGGCATCTGGGGACCTCGAAAAGAAAAGTTATCATGGTCCCGGACCTAGGTCTTACCATGCCACTACGGTATAGCTTTTTCCCTATAGGGGAAATTCGCTAAAATGTTTCAACATACTCTATGTTAAGTAATATATGAGAATATTAAACTGCTGCTCCTCAGGAAATATTCATGCAATGTGGACTCTATAACATCCGAGGCATGTCGACAACGGCGGTGAAACGCAATAAAGCAGGGCTCTTAGTTATGAATGAATTTCCGACTGCTCATTTTAGTTCGTTTCTTATTTAAACATTTTTACGTCTACATCTGTGAGATACATTTATGGGTACGAACAAGTGTAATATGTAGGCTGCTATCAATATCTTGAATGTGTTAAAATAATCACATAATCAAGATAATTATAGCAGTTTACATCTCCCGATTGAATGTATCCGTAAGTTCACAACATTGTATTGTACGTGATTGATTTACTGTCAAGCGTTATCTGGTTGCACATGTTAAGTATTTGTTAGTGGGAAATATTTGTAAATTATTGGAAGATTGCATTTCCTAACAATTAAATCAAATGTAATTATGCGAACAAATCAGTTTAATCAGTTCAATTAGTAAAAGATGTAAAACTTGTGTTTATCAATCAGTGATGGAAAATGTCCGCAATAAACTCTTAAACAACATAAACTCACCATTACCAACAATGAATTTTAAACAAAGAAAACATCAGTTTACTCAAATTCAAAGCTTCAATTACCAATTGAACTTTCCATTAGCGCATCATAGGGAAACAGTTGATTTCTACACACCTTCTAAAAAACAAAACTATTGCTATGTTAGAGTGAATGTAGTACACAATGGTGAAAAATTGTGTCATGTTAATGGGGTGTCAAAAATAAACATCAAGGCACCCAAAAAATACATTTACCTCCCATGACAGATGATCCTAAATATTTTACGTCTTCGTTAGAAATGCTTTAGGCTAAAATATACTTTTGTCTTTATTCGCGTTTGCGATTCTCACATAGAGAAAATTTGTGTACAGTATGCTCAATTCGTTCCTATATCGGTGTAATTTATTTTGCATTTTATTTTATTTTTTTATTTTACTTTGGCCCTTGGTTTGTGATCACTGTATTACTAATTAAATAAACTACTCAATATTTATTTTATTACAATTACTGTTGAACATATTGTATGTTTCCGAGTTAAAATTTATTATTAATTCAAAACTGTTATCTTAAGAGTGGTGATGTAAATTATTTGTTTATTACTGACGATTTAAGATGATTTTCCTCTCTCTTCATTTTTTACCATTCAACCCCATTATACATGTGACCAAAGAAGCTTATCCACTACCCCACTAATGGACCTGGTTATTTTACTGACAATAGTTTTTGAGTTGTTACGCAGATATGTTTATATAAGCTATATAGTCAGTATCCTGTGTGTATATATATATATATGTATATTGTATTTTGTAATTATTTCATACTTTCAATAAAATATGTGGTTGTAATAGATTAAAATTATTTGTGTTTATTTAAGCATAATTGATGTTGTATAATAATTGAAAGGTATGTTACAAAAACGTGCTTACTTATAGATTTGATCGCAGCATTTATTTACAATAAAAAATATTACTCGTATGTTGACAATCGTTTCCAGTTTTCTCATTGAAAAAGGCAATGTGTGTAGATTAAATTTCACTGCAATTTCTTATATTTAAATAAACTAAATTGTTGATATAACCTGGATGGTGACAAAAATCAAATTTCATAATATTAAATGAGTACTACTATTTTTATTCGGTGATATTTTAACTCAAGGGCTATTATTTTGTGTACATGTTTTGTATATATCTCTTATCCTTTAGATGCTTATTTTATTGTTATAAAATCATCCACATTCAGGGCTCCAACCTATTGGCTTTCAAAGTGTCAATGTAAATTTTGTGAAGTTATTATAGTTAGTTATCCTATATTCTAATACGAGCTATGTTATAACTATGTTTGTTTGTTTGTTAACTAAATTTATCTCGAGATCCAGCGGAAGGATTTTGCTGAAAGTTTGGGATTAGGGGCTTTTTGGATCTAAAAAATCGATTGGTGAAAACTAATACCTCAGGAAAACTCGTATTTTTCTAATTAACTCATTTGATAATTGAAAATTTTAACATTGGGCTTATGGTTTAAAATCATAACACCGGTTACTATGAATAACAAAAACAAACGATTAAATCAGCTTCTATCAATTAAAATATTGTAAACAGCTGTTTATAATTATGGAAATAAAAAACCTACTTGAATGGCAACTCTCATAATGTAAATAAAAAACTATTTGAATGGTAATTCAAACTCTTTTTTCGATAGGCGAGTGAGCGTAGCGAACGAGCTAATCCGGGAGGCGAGTGAGCGAAGCGAACGAGCTCATATTGAAAATGAACGAGTATTTGATATCAAACAAATTCAATGCCTCTTCTGCGGAATCAAACACCGAGCATAGTTAAGTGATTGTAATGGAAATGTTTTAACTGATTTAATACCTTAATAATGTTGTTTATGGTAACTTATGAAATACCATTCCTTCTTCAAAATAATTCGGAGAGTTTTGAGGATTGGAGATATTTTGTATGTTTAAACTGCATATTTAATCAAACTAAATAATTAAAAGCTTTTTTAAGCTAAT
This sequence comes from Allygus modestus, assembly GCA_963675035.1. Classification (NCBI taxonomy): domain Eukaryota; kingdom Metazoa; phylum Arthropoda; class Insecta; order Hemiptera; family Cicadellidae; genus Allygus; species Allygus modestus. The sequence continues at coordinate 180,457,266 of OY776111.1, read as the reverse complement.
TACTAATCAAGAAAATAGTTAAAACTACTGCAATTAAAACAAAATACAGATATAATTGATTCGTTTGAAATGGCCAAACTGTACTAAAGTACTAACCGTTTGGCAACGTTTATATTGAAAGTGTGTTTAAAATTTACTATAACAATATAATTCCGGTAGAAAAGCAACAGGCTGCGGCTGGAAAGAAAATGCTGTATTCGCAATAAGTGGTTATTTATCAAAAGACACATACATTACCAAAACAATAGCCCGACAATGTGGTTGTTAACAAAAGCAATCCATGAAATGTATTAATCAGAAGAGGGAAGCATCAGTGAACCCATTATGGTTTACAATGTTTCATCCTCTAAGACAGTAGAAATTATTTTTAAAGTCATAACTTTCATGGACCGATTTCGGTGGTGAGTAGGACACGTTATCCTTTATTATATACTTCGACAGACGAGATCGCGTTCAAGTTGACTAAATTACCGGACCATGAGAGCTGCATTGTGAGGATGTGTGTTGGGGTGATGTATTAACGTAGAAAAATGTCCTAGGTATGATTAACAAATATTGAGCTGTTTAACAGGATAACATGAGTAATTTAGTCGTACATGTCATGAAATACCCTGTACTATATTGTGGCAGGTAAAGAATACTTATTTAACCTGAAAATAGTTATGACTTATTAATACTACCATTGTAAAACATATGAAGTGAACCATTACATGAATTAATATTATAAACAGGTTAGCGCAGCAGTTAGTTTATGGACATAGTACGTGAATTCAATCCCTACAAATTAAATTAACATTTAAAACATCGAATAGAATGGAAAGGTGCTAAACGCAGCAATAATTTTGACTTCTAACCTAATGAATCCACTGGTGATTAATTATTGGAATGATCAGACAGCCCAAAATTATATATTGGTGAAATTGGTTCATTGTTTCGCCTTTCCTAACCCCAGATGCAGTGACAAAATCTCCCTTTGCCGAATTCTTTAACAACAACAACAACAACAAAAACAAAAAACAACTTAATGTCAGAGTTCTACTGAAAATCAAAAAAAATACATAGATATAAAAAGGGACCTTATCTACATTCATTAGAAGAGTTAAGAGATAAAAACTGCATAAAAACGCAGCCCAGATAACACTGTGAATAACAAATTGTACTACAGATCTAATGTTATTTTTAATAATGCAATTACTCTCACTGGCAAAAAAGAGTGCAGCCCTATCGGCCACGGCCAATATGACGGCGAAGGGGGGGGGGGAAGACAAGTCTCTAGAGTGAGTGGGAAGTTACTGCCCGATATCTCCTTAGTGTTTGTTACAAGCTGCTAGGAGGTTATTATACAACAAAAAGAGTGCAGCCCTATCGGCCACGGCCAATATGACGGCGAAGGGGGGGGGAAGACAAGTCTCTAGAGTGAGTGGGAAGTTACTGCCCGATATCTCCTTAGTGTTTGTTACAAGCTGCTAGGAGGTTATTATACAACAAAAAGAGTGCAGCCCTATCGGCCACGGCCAATATGAGGGCGAAGGGGGGGGGGAAGACAAGTCTCTAGAGTGAGTGGGAAGTTACTGCCCGATATCTCCTTAGTGTTTGTTACAAGCTGCTAGGAGGTTATTATACAACCAAAAGAGTGCAGCCCTATCGGCCACGGCCAATATGAGGGCGAAGGGGGGGGGAAGACAAGTCTCTAGAGTGAGTGGGAAGTTACTGCCCGATATCTCCTTAGTGTTTGTTACAAGCTGCTAGGAGGTTATTATACAACAAAAAGAGTGCAGCCCTATCGGCCACGGCCAATATGACGGCGAAGGGGGGGGGGGAAGACAAGTCTCTAGAGTGAGTGGGAAGTTACTGCCCGATATCTCCTTAGTGTTTGTTACAAGCTGCTAGGAGGTTATTATACAACAAAAAGAGTGCAGCCCTATCGGCCACGGCCAATATGACGGCGAAGGGGGGGGGAAGACAAGTCTCTAGAGTGAGTGGGAAGTTACTGCCCGATATCTCCTTAGTGTTTGTTACAAGCTGCTAGGAGGTTATTATACAACAAAAAGTATTGAAGGAAAATGTTTGTTCCGATTGCTTATTGATAGCTCTATAGTAAATATATAAATACGAAAAATACTACGCAATCATTTTGAGAGAAAAAAAGGGGCAGGGTATCGACTGTAATAAAACCGTCATATGGGTAAGAGTATGATAAATTCATCGCATATTTTATATTCATAAAACAGTGGGAATTGCAGAGTTACACGTTCGGGCTGTACCAACTTCCCCAGTAAATCAGACGGTAACAAACACCCGGTCCTTTGTGTATATCGAATGGCAACTGTTGTATTCACTGCCCCAAAATATAACCATGTCTGGAATTCAGTTATTAACAATATGGAGCTTTATTTTTAAAGTTAACTAATTTTACAATAACGTGTTTTCAATTTTATAAATATCAAACTCAACTACTACATATTTTGTATTTATGAAACTTTTTATTATATATATGAATCCTTTTAATTCTTAATGAGATGGATTCATCAAAATCAAAGCAGCTATACATAATAATGACTATATATCGAGAAAGATGACATAATTTTCAAAGACTAAATAACGAAACTAATTTGATAGTGTTAACAATATCAATAATAGTATTTTGTTTCTAATACTAATTACTTAAGCTAATTTTTTAAGTTTCAATAATTGTTTTATGAGTTTTTACTATTTAAAGGGGTAGGGTTTGCACAGTGTTCTATTGCCCGTTTACTCTACTTTACTGCCAATTAAAAATATTGTCTGGAAAATGTATAAGAAACTGATTTTGTTGTTATCTTTTATGACAAGTCAATTTGTTTCTAAAGGAAAATCAGGGGAGAATCTCAAAAGAAAACTACTGCTGTGAGAGGTTAAAACTGTTAAATGACAATAATATTATAAGATGATATGAGATAAGAGATTGCATAACAATTATGTTATATGTAAATTGATCTAACCTTATAAGTAGGTACTTAACATACTTTGCAGGTGTTTTGATTAAAAATAACTTATAATATATGCAATGCAATTGTTTAGTTAAAACCATAGAACTCTATTAACACACTTGAAATGCTCGGCTGTGTTCAAGAAAACGGTCTTTACCCCCACTCCTATCATATAACTCACGGCCGCAAAGCATATTTCAGCATTGTGCGCCCATCGTTTACACGCTTATATCGTTGTTTATTTTTGTAGCACAAGTACGATTCTTTTTAGCGAATTTCCCCTACAGGGAAGAAGCTATTACCTTAGTCGGCATGGTAAGACCTAGGCCCGGGACCATGATAACTTTTCGTTTTGAGGTCCCCAGATGCCAAAAATACCATTCGTTCGAAACTGTATATATATATATATATATATTGTATATATATATTGTATATATTGTATATATATATATATATGTGTGTCCGTGAGCACAACTCTCGTAACAATGATCCGATTTTGATAAAATTTGGTATAAACGTGTAAAGCAACATTTATGACTTTAAGTTCGAAAACCAGCTAGATCGCTCAATCCGAAGGGGTATTTTCGGGGTGGGTTTGTACCCCAAAAATTGGTTTTTTGAATTTTGTACATACACTTTTTGAAAAAAATCAAATATTAGTTTTTACCATTGGATTCAGCTTAAAACAACACAGAATTTGGTATTTTTATCATTCCTCTACGTCAATTGGTTACCGAGATATTGAAAGTGCTAAACACAGTACGTTGTCTAATGTTATTCTTATGGGGGAAAGGAAAACTTTTATATCTCGCTTTTTTTGAACGTATAGTGACAAAATTTGGTATTAGGCTTCATCTGGTTCTGGTTCATCTGGTTGTGGTCTATTGATATTTGCTCAAAAAGGCTCCCGTAGCAACAAACCTGCGTACTCAGCCCCATGTTATTCTTATGGAGAATAATTAAATTCTATGTCTCCCTTTATTATGAACATAAAGTAATAATACCCCCGTAGCAGCAAACCTGCGTACTCAGCGAATTTCTAATGGATATATAAATGTCTTAATACCACATAAAGCCACTTACCAAGTTTCATAAAAATATATTCATAAATAAGCGATATATACAATTTTAATTATTCTCCATAAGAATAACATTGGGCTGAGTACGCAGGTTTGCTGCATCAACAAACACAATAAATGGGTTTTTATGATAATATCAATATAACTCAACTAGGTGAAGTCATACACCAATTGTTATTAATTTATGTTCATAATTAAGGGAGACATAGCATTTAATTATTATTCATAAGAATAACATGGGGCTGAGTACACAGGTTTGCTGCTACGCGTGCCTTTGGCAAAAAATAATTTTTTTGAGCAAATATCAATAGACCACAACCAGATGAAGCCATATACCAAGTTTCGTCAGTATACGTTCATAAATAAGCGAGATATAAAATTTGTCTTTTCCTCCATAAGAATAACATTAGACAACGTACTGTGTTTAGCACTTTCAATATCTCGTTAGCCAATTGACGTAGAGAAATGATAAAAATACCAAATTGTGTGTTTTTTTAAGCTGAATCCAATGGTGAAAACAAAAATTTGGTTTTTCCAAAAATTACATGTAAAAAACTCAGAAAACCCATTTTTGGGGTACAAAACCCCCCAAAATACCCCTTCGGATGGTGCAATCTGGCTTGTTTTCGGACTTAAAGTCATAAATGTTGATTCCACGTTCATACAAAATTTCATCAAAATCGGATAATTTTTACGAGAGTTATCGTGCTCACGCACACACATATATATTCTAAATAGATTTAAAATACCTGAGTACCCTTTTAATTTCATTTTATTTTGTTGACACGTGTTTCGGCTATAATGCCATGTTCACAGCGTCTTAACTTTTTTATACTTAACCTATTTTAAATCTATTTAGAAATATAATTATAGTAGCCCTATTAAATGAACTGAAAATATCAATATATATATATATATATATATATATATATATATATATATATATATATATATATATATATATATATATATACTATATATATATATACAATATATATATATATATATATATATATATATATACAGTTTCGAACGAATGGTGTTTTTGGGGTCTGGGGACCTCAAAACGAAAAGTTATCATGGTCCCGGGCCTAGGTCTTCCCATGCCGACTACGGTAATAGCTTCTTCCCTATAGGGGAAATTCGCTAAAAACTGGTATACGACTTCAACTAGTTGAGTTATATTTATATTAGCATAAAAGCCCTTTTTTGTGTTCCTTGTTTCAGCAAACCTGCGTTCTCAGCCCTAAAGTTATTCCTATGGAAAATAATTATAATAGTATATATCGCTTATTTGTGAATATATTTTTATGAAACTTGGTCAGTGGCTTTATGTAGTATTAAGACATTTACATCTCCATTGAAAATTCGCTGAGCATGCAGGTTTGCTGTGACGGGGGTGCTTTATTATTCAGCAAACGCAATTTCAAAATGTTTCATACAATGCTGGATTATAATTATTTCTCTAATTTTAAGACCTAATTTAATAATACAGTGTCAAGGGCGAATTTTAAACTGTAAAATGATTGCCAGGTGATTTGTACAATATGTTTTAACCATATAACCCTATTAATAAATACACCTGGAACGCTGACGCAGTAGAGTTTTGGAAGCGAAAAAATGGCCCTTCCCTCTCCACTATCATCTCAACTTCGTCAACTGAGTGATTTCTGCCGGAATATATTTTAATGCGCGCTTTCATTAACACGCTCCTTCATCACACAGGGATCATTCGATTGAGATGAAACCTATACATTTCTTATCTGGAAGAGTTGAGGATTCCAACGGATTAAATAACATATAGATCAGTCAGATAACAGATTTACAATAATACTAAATATAATCAGCTACGAAAATTGGAACATGACAAAGTTACTAAGCGTAAACTCTTTTCATTTTTGGAGTAGAAACAAACTTCAAGTGAGAAAAATGTTGGAAATGAGTTGAGTAGAAACTTTTGCTCAAAACATTTTTTATATAGTGTTAGGTTATCTCACATTTAAAGACGTGCGCTTCCGATATCGCCACCGCCGCGTGCCGCCGCCGGCGCCGGCTGCCGCGCGTGGTATGAATAAGTTTAGTTTCTTTGAATAAAGGTGTACCAACTTATGAGGAAATGTAGGAAAATGTATGTTTTAGTGAAATTATCAATTTTATAAAAATGTGAAACTTAAAATAAAATATTTTATGAGGAATATATCTGTTTATATTAAAAATTTCATCTTTAAATCACTATTATTTTGGATAACAACAATGTTTGTTTTTTATATTGATTTAAAAATATTCTGTAAATGAGTACTGCACAATTTGACAATCACCATAATACTGACATATTTAATTCCGTGAAAATTAATCGCAAGATAAGATAAGGGACTGTCCCTTTCATGAATATGCCATCTAAAATTAACAAAAATGGCATTTTAAAATAACGTAAGATGTTTCTTTGTAACTGATAACACTTTTAAACAGATTATCGTATCTACGATATTTAATTAAAATAACCGTCGCGTTCGTCGTCGAGTCACTGGTCCGCGCCGAAAGCAAATATATTTTACGTTATCTGTTCCCAATCTTGGAAGTTCCGGGATCTTTTTATACCTATTTCTCAGATAGAATGATATTTTATCCATGATATTTCTCTATCATAGATCACTTCCTGCCAGTAAAATAATAATAAGTCATATTTTATCTTTTTAATATAATCAATTTCGCTCTATATAACAATGTATCGAATCAGTTATCTCGTCTGAGTAATGCGGTGCGAATTGGCTTGAGCGCGGGAAACGTTGTTACCATCTTTACTGGACAAATAACATATTTTATAGAAAATGTTAGCAGTAAAAATTGCAGGTCAACTAACTTTCTACAACTTTTCCGCTGGAAGTTTGTTCCTAACCCGAAAGTAAGAAAGGTTCACGCTTAGTGAATTTTTGTGTCACATTTTTAAATCACTACACACTTTAACACTTTTTTCATTACTACAATTAAAATAAATTACCAAGCTACAAAAGTTTATATTGTTAGATTCCGTAGCTCATTAAGATAAATAATATATAAGTTTAATTCTAATTAAATTAATCTGGTGAGGTGCATAAGCGTGTAAACGATGGGCGCGCAATGCTGAAATCTGCTTCGCGGCCGAGAGTTACATGATAGGAGTGGGTAAAGACAGTTACATGGTAAAGACAGTTTTCTTGAACACAGCCGAGCATTTCAAGTGTATTAATAGAGTTCTATGGTTTTAACTAAACAATTTCATTCCATTTATTATTAGTTATTTTTAATCAAAATACCTGCAAATTATTTTAAGTACCTACTAAGAAGGTTACGATCAATTTACATACAGTATAACATAACAGTTATGCAATCTCCTATCTCATATCATCTTATAATATTATTGTCATATAACAGTTTTAACCTCTCACAGCAGTAGTTTTCTTTTGAGATTCTCCCCTGATTTTTCTTTAAAAACAAATTGACTTGTCATAAAAGATAGCAACAAAGTCAGTTTCATATACATTTTCCAGACAATATTTTTAATTGACAGTAAATTAGAGTAAAACTGGCGGCTTCAACAGAACCCATTGCAAACCCTACCCCTTTAAATAGTAAAACTCATAAAACAATATTGAAACTTAAAAAATTAGTATTAGAAACAAAATACTATATTATTGCTATTGTTAACACTATCAGATTAGTTTCGTTATTAAGTCTTTGACAATTATGTCATCTTTCTCGATATATAGTCATTATGATATATAGCTGCTTTGATTTTGATGAATCCATCTCGTTAAGAATTGAAAGGATTCATATATATAATAAAAGGTTTCATAAATAAAAAATATGTAGTAGTTGAGTTACAAAAACTTTCTGTATTAAAAAGGAAATAAAAGCAGCTTGATGCTAAGTAAGTATGATATTTACCAATCAATGGAGCTAGTCTGGGGATATCTAGATTAATGGGTCCCTGAAAGGACTCAACGGCTATACCATTAATTCTGTCTCTGTTAGTCTAGGTTATTGATGACTGACCGAATCTATCATTACAGTTGAGAATATTCGTCTTATTTGATCAATATATTTTCAATACATTACTATCTCAAATTAGTGAAAATATTGTTCACTGAAAAGAGTGGAGCAGGATAAAACCATAAACATTTTATCAATAATCATAACTTAATTTTTAACAGACTTTTTTATGTATGGTTTTTTACAGACCCAATATCAACTATAAATGTATAAAGAAGTATTATTTTAAGAGTGAAAATGAACTTTTCGGTTATTAATTAATGAAAGGTATTTATTTCTTAAATTATATTAATTAAATTAACTGACTTTCTTACATTAGGTATCTTTATTATACACATATTGCAAGGCTATTTTCATTAATGTATGCAACTTTAAGCTATAAATAACATTGATTTTGTATATTCGTATTTTATTTATTCTTCTTTTCACATGTCATCATATGTTAAAACAGTTTTACTACGTTAACCTTGGTCATAGTATCATTTTCGATTGAGTAACAGGAGGACATACTTTCTTAATCAGGGGTTATTTAAAGTACTTGTTTTATAATACTTTCCAAAACTTAAATTATTTTTAAAAGCTAAAAGAAAATTGAAAAGTGTTTAGCGATTATATGTCAGCATTCGTGTTCTGTTTCCTAGTATAAACAAATAAGGTAAAAATGTATATTTCTGTTAAGAAAGAGTGTGACTGGGATCTTTATTTCACGTTGATGCTTTGATAGAAGTTATTTTCAGCTGAAACAATTAGATTATGTTTCCTCGTAATCAAAAATTAATATCAGCACCTACAATGACTACGGTTAAAGCAAGAAATTAAGGTAAAACAGTTTCTTAATGCAGTATTAGTATTTTCTCTAATTATGTAAGATGTATTATCTGTTGATTGATTATGTTCCTTTATAGTTGTATTAAGTAAAATCTGTTGTTTATCTTGGTTGTTGACCATTTGTTTGTTGTAATAAATTATATTTAAATAAAATGCAGATGGAAGTAAAGAATTTTACAACTTCGATACAGTCAGGTAATGTGAAAATTACTTTATTGCAATGTTATTGAAGTCCACCTAACTGGAAATTAATAAAAGTGTGATAAGATAAAACTTCATCCAAAGATAATTCTGTCATAAAATGTTATGCTATATACAAATGTATTTTAATAATACGGTTTGATGATATCAGAAGTAAATAATATCCAAAAATCTATGTGCTGTATTTGCTTGAATGCATTACATAATATATTTCACTGACCAAAATGGGCTGATATTACTTGGGTTTCAACTGGAAAGTTGTGCCTTCCAAACGATAATTATGACTTGTTCACTGCATGATTTATGGATCTCAACTGCCTGAACAAAAAGAGCATGTTTACACATTTATAAATTTAATTTACTTTTTTTGCTGCTCATCGGAGCAACGAAATCAATATCGTTATTGATAATGAATGTTAACTCATAATGGAAGTTATGAGTCCCCATATATGAACGATATCACATTCAGTTCTTAAAGGCTATCCAGCAAAGTTTAGGTATTTGCTAGATCGGCAATTTCGACTGACACAGATCATGCGAAAATTACCATATAGAATTCTGTAATTTAAGGCTTTGCTCTTGAGTAAAACGTTAGTGGTCAAACCATATCCAGTACCACAGTTATTTAATTAAATTTTAAGGTAAAATTCGCAATTAACATAATGTGATTCTTTTTTACAATGTCTATAGTAGTGTACTTAATGACCTCCAGTTGAAATATGTGATTATGTAGTATACCGTGGGATCATATCTCCAAAGTATTGCTGAGCAAATTGTTAATGGAGTTTTAAGGTAACATTTAACGAGTTTTCCTTGACATAAATATTACTTTATATTAAATTGAAATTTATATTTTTCGTAATAACAGTGGATCCTAGTAGTTAACTCGTAAATATACAGTATAGACTTCAGCTGTATATAATGTATTTAAAATTATACTAAATTGGTAGGTATAACGTTGCTGTTACAGAAACAAATTCAATTCGACTAGTGTTACCTTCAGGCTAGTGTTGAAGTATTGATAAAGCTTAGTCAATCTCTTGTTTGTTTTAGGATTTTGTTGAACCTTGATGGATACAACATGCAATGTTGATGAAAGTAATAGGACCACACCTGAATATAGCGAATTGGAATTTTTTTAAAACGTGCTCTTATGTTCTCACTGGAGATAAATTAGTCTGAGTCAAGGGTTTAACTCGACAGTCATTACTCTTGCTGGTGTTTTTCTTGGTTATTTACGACTGACCAATCCCATTACAAAGATTGGGACCCGACTGTTATCATCGTTTATTTTTATACGCATCTGAATCTTGGAAAGGTTCTGTAGTTTGGCGGATTTATTAAAATAGAGAAAGAGTTATAAACATTATAATAATGTTTATTTTGGTTCAATACAACTGAAATAAAGAAATAATATTAGTTACATTAAATATTAGTGATTTATTATGTCTCATTTTGTAAAACTAAAACCCTCGCCCAATTTATTAATCTTTTTAGTTTGATAAGCTAAGTAAATAGAATCTTAAGACTCATTCGAGAGTTTATCATTTATGGTTTTAAATATTTATTTAGTTATGGGCTGAATATGTAAATTATTAATCATGGATTACAAACCACATTTCTGTCACAACACGGTGCAATACGCACAATAACAATTGGTAATATGTGTATAACACATTATATCCTTTTTATGTAATATATACTGCTACTTGTAAATTGCTCAAACATTGTATTACACTGCATATGTTTGGTCACAACTGACCGTCCACAGACATACATCCCCAACACTGTTTACTACTGTATTGTTCAAATTTGCCTCCTAAAGGCTATGCATTATTGTACTGTAACCTGGCCATGGGAAGTTAAAACCACCTCAAACATTAAATTACACTGCATATCGTTGGCCCTAAGGAACCGATCAAAAAAGTTGACCCCGAACTCGGTGCAATATTCAGCCTTGTGACGATATGAACTGTACACACATTCAATTATATACTTCCTGCTTGTGTTCGGTTTCTAGTATCCGATCACATGCATATCTAGAAATACGATTCTTAGATTGAGATTAAGACTGCGCTTAGAACAAATTGTAAATTATACAATCCGCGACATTTTCTCTCTTTTCACTTCTAGATGGATTCAACTTTCCATCATTTTTGCCTTTTTGAAAATTGGCTGGATGTCGCTAATTGCTTTTTGGCTTTTATGCTCAAGATATTACTCAAATCAAAAAAGGAACACGATGGTAGACTCCAGTATTAGTTGAGACGTGTTGTTCTTGACTGTCGCTATTGCCTAGCAATTATATGTTTACATATACAATGAATAACATAAACTCATTATTCACAGGAATTTTAAAAAGCTGTTTTAAATAATATTTTGTCATTATCGTGTAATATTAAGTCGGTTTTTAGTATGGAATTGAATTTAAATTAGATATACTATAATCATATAACCATACTATGTTTAATTAATAAACTCGTATAAAATATGCCAAAATTTAAATTTTTTTGTGTTGCGAAGTAGGCTTTTATTGTTTTTTAAAAGAATATATTGCTTTATTGAAAGTAGTTGCTCATGCTTGCGCATTGAAACACCTGTTATGAGTTAGTTGAAGTAGTCGCTATAAAATAAGTAAATAATCACATCTGTGTAATAATTAATCTGTGATGTTCATGAATAAATAGATGGGAATCACCCATTATTATTATTATATTTTTTATCGTTTATTTATTATTCCTATTTAGCCGTGAAGATAATTTTCAAAGTGATGGTACAATTGTTGGAATTTTTTAAGTATTAAGGTAGTTATGGCCTGCAAACAAAAAATACCTCGTTATTTAAAGGGTTTTGATAACTCTGTTAACATAGCACTTTTAGGTATATCTTTGTTGTATGCGAATTGTTTATCACAATTTTTAGTATACAGTGCAAAATATTCTATATTATGCATGATTCATGTGCTGTCTGGATATTAAATAAAGAGTTTGGCTTTATAAGCTACTAAAAACTGTATTTGTTTTACTAAATAAACCCTTTAATCTTAACGTATCAAACTAATGTCTTTGTATTATTAATATAAAAATGAGCCTCATAGTTTTACAACAACATACATACGTTTTTTTATTTACTCGAATATCTTTAACGCACAGGTAAATTAGTCTACTAAACTATTGAATATATACATACTTTTAATATACAATATATACATATATTATAATATACTGAAATAATAACATTAATTCTTAATATAATTACTATATTTGTTACAGTAATCATATATTTTCAATTCTTCAATATACTATGTAATTTTTAAAACATAGTAGGAAGAGATGTTACATTTTCCTAGATATTAGAATGTGATCAGAATATTATATGCGTTACACATTTATAAATATTAAACATATATTTTATATTCATTCAAGAGCAATAAGAAAAGTATGAATTTAAGATACCTGAAAAGGTATAGGATATCAACTAGGCTAAAAAGGATATGTTTTTCATGAATCCTATGCTAGCTACACAACTGCATCTTGCTAACGTTAAGGCCGGTAAAAATACAAGTGTTTGATAATCTTCCAAAAATATAGCTTACTCGCAATTCAAATATTTATAATCCAACGAAATCTTCAAAGACGGACAGCTTTGGGCTCAGAAAAGAAGGATAAGTGTCTTTAATGATATTTTTGACTTGACCTTTGCTAAGAACACAAACATGTGGATTTTAAACACTGTAAGTTAGTGTATTTACCAATCGCAATATTTTGCATTTTTGATATGAAGAAATATTGACTCCTATAAATAATGTTTATAATACTAGTTTTAAATATATACCATAATTATCATTACTTAAATTTGTTTTAAAAAGCCGAAAAAAAACTATTCGGCGGACCTTTGAAGTTGTAAGACGATAACGCACGGTTTGGTTTGTAAGCCATTATCTATGTTTTCCTCACTCATAGAGTCCGGTTTACATTCCCCGCACAGGTCCCGCGGGATTTAATTTACCAACCTTCAACACATCTCACACTCAATCTCGGCCCCGTCTCGCATTCTCCTCTTGTTTCAAAACCTATTCCTTTGTAAAGGTTGATTATATCAAGCAGTGTTTTAGATAAAAGACTGAAAATTTAAGTAATTGCACTAATGATTTACTTTGGCTTTTTGAACGAAACTTACTATAATATTAACTATGCCCTATAGCTTATTTACCATTTCAAATCAAATCACACACGTATTGAAATTATAATAAATAAAATGTTAAAATGTAAAAATGTTGTTTTGACTTGGCACTTTAATGGCCTAGGATAGGTTTTATAAATAAACTGATATTTTTCCTCCGATTTTCCCACCAAGACCTTCATTCAAGTATGTGGTCGACAGGTGTCAAACTTTTGGGTTTCTCAAAAGTTCCTGGTGCAACTTGGATTTATATATAGATCATGTATCAATTTTTACATTATATTATTTTTATTGATAAGGAGTGTTCTATTAAGTATAAGTATTGTTGATTAATACACAATTTATGGTTCATATTTTGTTCGTATGAACATGTATTGTATTGTATTATATTTTAAATGAAATTTCTTTAAATTATAGCTAAATCGTTTTAGGCCGTTGGTTTTACAACTTTGAAATAGCATGGAAACATGTTTGTGTTACAATTTGCTAAAACTTCTTCTGATCCGATTATTTGGTGTATCTTTTTAGACACTACAGATAGCTTTATTATGGGGAGCTAGAATTTTAAAGAGCAACTCAATTGCTAATAACGTGTTATTCAATGGACACACTACTAGGAAACGTAGTCACATTAATTATAAAGCATGATATAATAACACCTTTGTAATTTGATTACTTATTTATTTGCATGAGAACGGGTTTTTATGCTAATATCAATATAACTCACCTAGGAGAAGTCGTATACCAGTTTTCATTCATTTATGTTCATAATTAAGGGAGACAGAGCATTTAATTGTTCTCCATAAGAATAACATGGGGGCTGAGTACGCAGGTTTGCTGCTAGGGGAGCCGTTGGCAAAAAATTTTTTTTGGAGCAAATATCAATAGACCCCAACGAGATGAAGCTGTATACCAAGTTTCGTCAGTATACGTTCACAAATAAGCGAGATATAACAATTTTCTTTTCCTCCATAATAATAACATTAGACAACGTACTGTGTTTAGCACTTTCAATCTATCGGTAACCAATTGACGTAGAGAAATGATCAAAATAACAAATTGTGTATTTTTTTAAGCTGAATCCAATGGGAAAAACTAAAATTTGACTATTTAGAAAATTATATGTAAACAATTCGAAAAACACTATTTGGGGTACAAAACCCCCATAAAATACCCCTTCCGATGGAGCGATCTGGCTGGTTTTCGATCTTAAAGTCATAAATGTTGCATTACATGTTTATACCAAATTTCATCAAAATCGGATTATTTTTACGAGAGTTATCTTGCTCACGACACACACACACACACACAGACATATATATATATATATATACAGTTTCGAACAAATGGTGTTTTTGGGGTCTGGGGACCTCAAAACAAAAAGTTATCTTGGTCCCGGGGAGCAACTTATTTTTAACATGCAATTCACAATATTAAACTGCTACCGCTATATGTTAAACTGCTACTGCTATATTGTGATAGTTGAATATGACACAATATTTAAGTGTCATTCAACTGTCAAAATAAGGTAGTAATTTAACTCTTCGGTCTTACCATGCCGACTATGGTTATAGTTTCTTCCCTATAGGGGAAATTCGCTAAATACCCCCGTAGCAGCAAACCTACGTACTCAGCGAATTTTCAATGCATATTTATTATCTTAATACCACATAAATCCACATACCAAGTTTCATCAATATACATTCATAAATAAACGATTCATGACATTTTTATTATTCTCCATAAGAATAACATGGCGACCGAGTATGCAGAGCTTATATATGTAGTGTGTGCTGAAGCAGGAAACACAAAATGGGGTTTTATACAAATATTAATATAACTCAAGTAGGTAAAGCCACATACCAAATTTTATTAATTTATGTTCATAATTAAGGGAGATAACATACTATTCTCCATAAGAACAACATGGGGAATTACATATATATATACAGTTTCGAACGAATGGTGTTTTTGGGGTCTGGAGACCTCAAAACGAAAAGTTATCATGGTCTCGGCCCTAGGTCTTACCATGCCGACTACGGTAATAGCTTCTTCCCTATAGGGGAAATTCGCTAAAAGAAACCAAAAGTAATTTAGAGAGAGATTATGTTTTTCAAAAATCCATACTATTTACATTACAGCTTGAAATAAATAGGCAGCTTTTTACTTCATTTTATATTGGTCATCTGTGAAAAACATAACAAATTTTTCTTCGATAAGATTAGCATGGTAACATTGAAGTCCAGTGGGGCGAAGCCCTAAAGTTCTAGGACTGATTAGTTGCTTCCCAAGGCTAACCTGAATGACCATACGTATCATCGAAATCGGGTTAGTCGTTTAGGAGGATGTAACAGATAAACATTCAGACGCGGAGAGACTTCAATTTATATTATGAATAGATTTGTTTCATTTAAATGTTTATAAAGATATATTTCCACTTCAAAATATAATAGTTTAAAATGTTGTACTCTATGAACTCCTGATTTGAAATGTATTACAATAAAACAATATTTCAACTCTATTAGTATGCCATTTTTATTAAAATGCACGCTAATGGGCAATACTGTATACGGATATGACCCTACTGTAATATCAAAATATGATATAGCTTTCTGAAATTACTGCTACAAGTGCAACTTCCTCAAAAGTGTTTTGTAAGATTTGGAAATTACTGTTTTTGTCCTTTACAGACAATTGCATGATTTTATGATATTTATTTAATACATCATGTACATTTTGATTACGCCTCATTTAGTGTATTTTTTGCTTTAATATGTTTATGAATAATTCAAAAAGTCAATATTTTTTTAATCATGCAATTCACAATATTAAACTGCTCAGTAAGTGTCATTTAACTATCAAAATAAGGTAGTAATTTAACTCTTCGGTTCATCCTCTTACGCGACATTAGAGCGTACTCCAAGTTTAGTAAGTACGTTGAATGTAAAAGTCAATAAAAACCCAACAATACTGTTGAAAATAACATAGTACTATAATTATCTCGTTGATGCAACAAATTAATATTAAAAATAACAGTCTGTCTTTTAATTGTATTAGCATATTTTCCAGGGCATGCTGCGAAAAATAACCGTGGTAAGAAAAATCAGTGGTCTTTTTTGATTCTGCTAGGGATAAGGCGGTGTAAAATCTCAAGTGAATTGTAGGCGTTTCTAACTTAACCACAATTTATATTCGACATTAAATCCAATTTTCAGGTTTCCCAATAGAGAAAACTTACCTAAGACAAAAAAGATTCATTAATAAGATTCTGTTGCAAAACTACTCCATTATTTATTGGAATGAAAATCTTCTGAAAGAAGATCATAAACTAGTTGGTTTTTACCTTAAAATAAATAACAGAAGAAGTAATGCAGATGGTATATAAACAGTGGGATCTTTAAATTGAATTTACGACCAAAAACATTTTCTAAAATCAAACGTTTGGAATTAATGGGGGTCTTACTAAATTTGATTTAGTTTAAAATGTAGTTAGTTAGTTGGTTTTTAAATAATTAATTATTGTTCCAATATACAACAATCCATCAGTTTAATATGTGCATATGGTAATGTATGGATACAGATTATTTTTCATATAATAATAAACAAATATTTAAATCTCTTAATTAAAAGTAATACAAATAAAGTTATCAGAAAACTGACACATACTTAAACTTTTCCACTCTGCTTTAATTAGTTAATTCCTTTGTAGACCATTAATTTCTGTAGCCTTTTAAAAAAACCTTATAGTAATGTTTTTATGTCCATTTATTGGAGGAATTACATTTGTATAGTCACTTGCTACAAACAGTATTGTGTTAAGGGGGAATTGTTACTATGAGAAATTATTTTCAGACACCTTGGATTAGAACATACAAAATTTTATCATAATCATCAATAAAAACTTCTAAAAACTATAAGATCCCCAAGAGGAGAAGGAGATATAAGTAATAGGTTATGGAAATAGATTATATCACGATCAACTTTACGAAAACCTCGGTAATTTCTAAATAAATTTAAAATATCGATTTAACGGACATTTTTATATTTTAAAACTTAAAAGCAATAAAAGAAATGCAATTAGCAATCAAGGTAAATCTTGTTTATATACAAATCTTCGCCATTATTATAAATTTTAAGATTTAACCATTTATACAACCACATATTTTTACCAAATTTTATAATAGGGAACAGACAAAATGTTGCTAGTAAGTAAGTTGCTGCTTTAAGATAAATAAAACGTATATAAAATGTATAAAATGTAATTTAAGCATGTTTAGCGCATGTTTAACTTGTAGTTTTTATTTTTTAGGCGTACATAACTCAGTTAGTGTAACTTACACTAGAGCAGGGTTTGGCGGCCAACAAAATATCATCCCCGGCCACTGATCCAATTTATACCTCATACCGCGGTCTCACCCGTCAGTGGTGTAATTTATTTCATAGATTTATGACAGAAATTATAAGACTAGTAACTGCAATGCCAAAACAACTTAGAATCGACCCCAGTGATTTTTTCACAGATAAGCACAAATGCTTGGTAATTTTGAAATAAACAGATGGAATCAATTTTAACGTAATTAAAGACAAGACAAATTTAATAACATAAACTAAAATATTACTTTATTTAGTTTCTTAAATTTTGTCATGGTGCTTTTTACAGCTCTAATACGCAGGAATTCATTTCTGTACATTAGTAGTATCAATATAGTTTTATATGAATACAGTTTTTAGTTGTATTTTCCTACTTCACTGTTTGTTTCCATAAGATGGCGAATAAGCAATATTTCTTATCTCTCTGATGGTAACAGGCACAAACTATTCCCTTTTTCATAATACAGGATAACTAAATAAAACTGTCGCTGTTAGTAAGAAATAGAATTTATCAAACAGCAAGTGTTGTTAACTGTGAGCACATGATTTAATATTTTATATTAGTATAAATTACAGAAATATGTTTTTAGATTATTTTCCCTTTTGTTAACCATTTATCCCGTAACATAAATTAATTTAACAATATAGAATAAAAGTAATTTTTTAATTAAGTCGAATATTAACATTAATATTAATCTCACTTTAATCAAACAGTGTACCTGAAGAGTGATGGGTTACACCCATGTTAAATAACATTTGCAATCCTACAGACTAATTAAAGAGATTTTGAAACTTATATAATTAATTTGATCTATTTAACAGTAGAATACGCAACTACTTGTACCACCACATAAATACTCCTCATGAGGAGTGTTAATACCTTTGCTTGAATATATTATTTGTAGTACTAATGCTCTCAGGATCGCTTACAATAGATATATATACGTAACAATGCATATTACATGTAACATGACCAGATTAAGCCGTGACAAGTGATTGACAACAGCCCCTACTGTCGGTGATAGTTAATGCTCTTAGCTTCAGTAGATATAGGTATAATCAATTACGTGTGAATCGTAAAGAAAATTACCATCAATGATTGTTATTAACATTCCTAAATTTAATTGTTTTAAAGTGATCAGACTTGTTTTGTGAGTAATGAATAACATTGTAAATTTATTTATTTTGGTAATTTTACTTAATAACAATAGCTTTTACCAGAACCATTTTAGGTAACCTTAAAAAACCATTATAGATAACGGCTTAAAGGAGAATTTCACAAATATTTCTTCAATTAATACACAGCTAAAATAACACTTACTCTTACGTTTTCCCATTGTTTTCATTTAAGAAACTTTACGTAGGTCACTACACGCTTGACTTAAATGACACTTTAGAAACTAGATAGAAGAATTATTTAATAGTTTAAATAAAAATAATTGAGTATGGTCAAGTACTAATGTTTTGTTAAATAATGTTTTATGGTAATATAAATTAGTTTATTTTACAATATCTTTAGGTCCTGGAACCTGCAACTTTTCACTAAATTAACAGTTTATTAACAGTATCAAAAAGGGGATAAGAACAGACCAGAACAAAATAACTCATCCAGATATGTTTTAATCATAATATCAACTTTTCTAAATTTAATTACACAAACTTACCTTAAAAAACTAAGTGTAAACACACATCAAATATTAATATTTACATTGTTTTCAATCTGGGAATTTAAGCAGTGAGCTTTACACGTTACTACATAAGATGTTTTTCGCCCTAAAACTGAAAAGTAATTGAAATTCCTATGCAGTAGTCTGAATGTGGTCATGTATATTTTATCAAACTGCCACATACTACATGTTTTAAAGATTGTTCGATAATGGAGGAAGGTTTCCAAGGAATTAACAATTGGACGAAAATTATACACTCGGTTTTATAAACACGCCTCGTCTTATGAAACTTAGCAAACCCCACATGACTGACACAAAGCTGAAAACAAGATTTATAGTTTAAATATTGAAGCCAAAGTCACATTAAAGGCTTAGGGATATTTTCCTTACATTGTTTTCCTTACATATATATGTTTTAATAAATCAAACTATTCAAGGTTTACTCACAAAATGCATGTGGGATTTTGATTTTAAACATTCAAATTGAAGGGATGAGGAAATTAGGCAGTCAGAACCAGACAAATCTGGAGAACAACTCCATATTCATGAACGTTTTCACACACACAGGGTCACCAGTTACCTGCGTGTTTGCAATTGTCGAATGATTTCATCCGTGGCATTTATTTGAATCACCGGTCAGATGAGATGCTTTGTTTTGTGAAAACCAAATTAATTGAGTCCTAGAACAAAATATTAATCATCAAATATTTTCGACCACTCAGCATTTTTTAGTCACGATTCGTAGGGCTAAAATTTACCTCTACCGGGCTGTACTTCCCCTTGGTTTATAGGATATACAAGCTTTACTGCGACTATATATAAATATTCAAATTAAGGACTCGTAATAAAAAGAGGAATTTTACTTTAATTAGATGTCATCTTAACAATTTTTAAAAATATTATTAAAAGAATTTCTTGATTTTTGTTCGGCAATTTTCAACCCCTTAAACTATTATTTAATATACATATTTGGTATCAATCGAAATCTCTTAACCTCTAGATGCGCCTTTTGGGGTTTCCAACAACTATCGACCACGGGGCTCTGCCCCGCGAGTTCTCAAATTTTCAATGTTAATCTTATGGAGTTATATTTTGTTTATTTACTCAGTTGATAGTAATGTAAATCTAACATGTTAATACGCTAAGAAGATTGTTGTTAGAGAAATAATCCGTTATTTCTGGGCCGATTTTGACGATTGAGGTACCAAAATATTCGTTCTGAGTTGCAGTTGTGCATACGGTTTTCATTGTCTATATTTTCAATCTGATGGGCACGGGCTGCACTCAAAGCTGGTTTTTTGCCCATAAAATTAACATGGGGAGTAATTTTATTTTTTTGCAGCTGTTATTTAATTACGGACATGATATTAGTAATACCACATGTTACAGGTAAGAAATGTAATTATCTATCTAAATAAAAGTTGTTTTTTCTACATCGCTTCTAGCATTGAAATGTTGAATGCAACGGAGATATTTAAATTGTTCCAATGATCAATTAACTAGCAATTTTTTTAACACAGAACGGAGGAAACACGTCCGCTTTACTACTCTACAAAGGTGTGCTAAACCTTATAAAATAACGGCACGCAGTGAAACAGTGGGTGCGGAACACATAAGCCCCTGCAACATGGTATTTAAAGCTCAGTTTGTCTCAGTAGTCATTGTGATTATAATACTGAATATTTTATGTGTTTTAGCAAATTTCCCCTATAGGGAAGAAGCTATTACCGTAGGTCTCATGGTAAGACTTAAGCCCGAGACCATGATAACTTTTCATTTTGAGGTCCCCAGATGCCAAAAACACCATTCGTTCAAATTTGTATATATGTATATATATTTATATATATATATAAATATATATATATATATATATATATATGTGTGTGTGTGTGTCCGTAAGCACGATAACTCTCGTAAAAAAGGTCCGATCTTAATGAAATTTGGTACAAATGTGTAAAGTACCATTTATTTGAACGAGTTCGAAAACCAGATGAATCGCACCATCCGAAGGGGGGTTTTTGGGGGGTTTTGTACCCCGAAAATGTGTTTTTTGGGGTTTTAACATGTAATTTTAAGTTAAATCAAATTTTAATTTATACCATTGGATTCAACTTAAAAAAACAAACAATTTGGTATTTTGATCATTGCTCTACGTCAATTGGTTACCGAGATATTGAAAGTGCTAAACACAGTACGTTGTCTAATTTTATTCTTATGGAGGAAAAGAAAAATTGTATATCTCGCTTATTTATGAACATAAACTGACGAAATTTGGTATATGGCTTCATCTGGTTGTGGTTTATTGTTGTTTGCACAAAACAAAATTTTTCGCCTATGGGTCCCGTAGCAGCAAACCTAGGTACTCGGTCCCCATGTTATTCTTATGGAAAATAATTAAAATGTTATATACCGCTTATTTATGAATGTATATGGATGAAACTTGGCATGTGACTTCACTTAGCTGAGTTCTATTGATATTTGCATAAAAACCCATTATTTTGTGTTCCTTGTTGCAGCAAACCTGCGTACCCATCCCCAATGTTATTCTTATGGAGAATAATTAATATTTTAAATATCGCTTGTTTGTGAATATATTTCTTATGAATCCCTGTTAAGTGGCTTAATGTGAGTAGTGGGGGTTTTTAGGTTCTGGGCCAAGTGATTGACAGCTTCCGGTCACGTGACCGGAAGCGCTGAGTCATTAAACACGTCATCTGAGCCTCAGCCAGTGACGTAGGCGGTTTTGTGACGTAATGAGGGAAAGTTTAAAGGTCAAGGTCACGAGGAGGTTATTTAAAAAAAGTACTACCTCGCACGCGTAAAATCCGATTGTGATTCGATAGTTTTCATTCGATAAAAATATCGAATGAAAACAATCGAATGAAGCAATCGAATGATACGAGTGCGAGGTAGTACTATTTCATTTAACTTTATTTTTACCTTTTTTTCTATTTACAATAAGTTATGTTTACAATAATTGATGTTTACAATAGTTCCCCGTTGTTTGTCGTCATCGATGTTGTTGATCCGGAGTCGCGGCCGTCAGACGCAGTTTTCAAGTGCTGCGCTTGTTTGTCCAATCGGCCCATCCCGACTGTGTGTTCCTTGCCTATTTATGTGACCGCAGGGAACACACAGTCGGGACGAGCAGCTCGATGTTCACCGGTCGAGAGCCGGAGGTGTACTGGCTATTCACAAGCTAGCGTTGTAATCGTACTAAATGGTGGGGGTAAAAGTGTAGTGGGGCGGAGCAGATGGCGGATGGCAGATGGCAGGCGGCAGATGGTAGGTGGCAGGTGGCAAGTGCGCGGCAGATGGTTGCTACTCCATTCGCCGCCAAAGTAATGCAAGCCGTCGCCGTAATTCTTGTATTTTATCTTGTCGGTTCATTTGATATGTTTTACATCTACATATGCAATAGCTGAAACACCTGCACTTACGACAAGCTTTCCCGTCAACTTGATCGCCTGGTATTTTAAAACATTGCAACTCGCAACAATATGTCTTCAAATTGTTATCGAAAAATAAATTGTTCATCGGTGGCACCGACATGTTAGCTGCAGCGTGTGTTAGTAGGGTTGGCAGTGATTGAGAACCGGAAGTGGCATAGTGGTTAGAGCGCGTTAATCCGGAAAGAGTAAGAAGAAAATTTTCCCGCCAAATTTGCGCGCCAAAAAAAATTGGCGCCAAACCTAACCTCACTTTTTTCCCTCCAAAGTGTTACCAACTTAGCAGAGCTAATGTACCATACATAATTATATGTATCATACATAATTATATGTACCATATATAATACTACAGTGTATAATCATATATATATATTTATATGTACCATATAACGCGTCAAACATAACCTTACTTCCTGCTGTGGCTAGCCTTCCGTGGTAGACACTTAGCCAGTGTTGCCACTCTAAACGCTACCTACAAAACCTAAATCAGTTACGAAAAATTATTATATGTATTATGTCAAACTATCTAAAATTATTATATGTATATATTACGTCACGCTCCGATGTGTTACCAACCTATGGCAATGTATATTTCGCAAGAAAGTACCGCTAACCCATTATATAAAACTATTACATGTATATATACCAGAAAGTACCGCTAACTCAAAATATAAAACTATTACATGTATATATCGCAAGAAAATGTTGCCAAAAAACTAAAAACCGCTTATATCTCGAAAACGGTGGGTCCTAGAATCATTTTGACCCCAGAAAACTGCCTACTACGTAGTGTAGGCACTCCAGGGGGGTATCTACCCATATGAAAAGTCTTAACCAAAATATTGCGGGTTGCATCTCAAAAAATGAAGGGGCAAATTTTCAAAATTAAATATCTCAAGAACGGCTTGGCCGATTTTAATGAAACTTGGCATGTATGTACCTGTTAACCTCCGCTACATATTACAAAAACCTAAACTCTGTACTGCAGGTAGTATCAAAATAATTGAAGGAGTCATACTTTAAAAATCAATATCTTAAGAACGGGTGGGACGATATAATTGAAACTTGACATGTGGATACTTGTTAACATCCTCTAACCTTCAATTTTGTTTGAGGGTAGGAAAGGGTTGTTTAGGGGATGATGGAGGGTGTAAAACTTTAAAATTTAATATATTGAGAACGGCTTGGCCGATTCTAATGGAACTTGGTATATAGGTACCTGTTAACCTCCACTACTATTTAAAAAAAAACTTAAACTCTGTACTGCGGGAAAGTATCAAAATAATTGAAGGGGTACTAATAAATACCTTAAATCTCGCAGCATAATCGGGGGGAACGCGGTGGTCTAGCGGTTAGCGTCTTGGACTACGGTTCAGGAGGCCCCGGGTTCGATTCCCTCTTTAGGTTCTTCATCAAAGGTATTGTAAAAGTCGGGTCTTGCCCTTCCTTTACCTACTGGAATGTTTATCCGTGCTACATCTACTCTAAACGTGTCACTGCTGGTAATTGATTCAGCGTTGCTTTGAATTATGTCCCCAAAAATCTCCCAAAGGACATTGCAGGGAACATAGCATGATCTAGGCTAAGTAAGGCAAACTCCCACAGGGGGAATTTTTTTAAACTACAAACTAACCTGTAATAGAACAAAGAAAAATACAACCCAGAATAAATCTGAGAGAAGTGGTGGCGATTATATAGCCAGGCAGTGTCTATGGTACCATCACTCTGTGTCTTGAACATATATGTAGTGCATTTCTAAACAAACATCAGCTTTTAAGTATTGAGCCCAAACCTACAGTGAAAGACAGTGGTGACCTACAGTGGACCACAGCGCCTATATTACTTCACTTTAGGGTGTTTACTGTTTCGTTGTATAAAATATACCATGCCAGATACTCTCTCAGATCCTAAAGCGTTTAATCTGGTTTTACACTGTGATGCTTGCGGGGTCATCACAACACCATCTTGGAGAGATTGTCGCTGTTAAGGTAAGATATTTATCTATATTATTAGTTAGAGGTTTCTACCTCCCCTGGGGAATCATTTACCTTTGTCGGAGACTTCTAAAAGTGTTAAGCTTCCGCTGGACAGTATCGCTTGGGAGGTAAGACAACATACCTTACCAAATAAACTGAAAGTAAACATAATAAGGAAAGTTTTATAATGCCAAAAACATGAAGACGGTGGATTTTTAGAGTTAGAATTACTGTGGAGTGACGATTGGTCAATCACCAACTCCCTTCAACACACAAACTCTGCTCATCCTGAACCAGTCAAGCTCACTTCATGATGAACACTCCGCTTAGCCTAACTAAACTTTTTCTTAAACAAATCTGTTCTGACAATAAATTACTTGACAACATTGTAAAAATAAATGCCCCCTACCTTATTCAACACAATATTATATTTTAGCACAGAAAAAACTACAATTCAGCACTACAGTCCATAATACCGTTGGGAAGGAAGGAGGTATTGCGAATAATGCATTACGATAAGTAAATGAGATTATAAAAGACGGATACATTATTCATTAATAAATATTGTTCTTTTTTTTCATTGTAACTAAAACTGCTATTATTAGCGTTTCCATATTTTTATATTCTAAAATCCCAGCAATATATTTTGCTTTAAACCACGGATTGTTTACAATTCTGTTCTTGTTTGACAGAGATGGCACCCTCAAGCTCTCGAGGCAAACGTGCGGTAACAGTTTAAAGTCCCGCTCGGGTATTCTACCAGCCGACCGATTTAACCACTCATATATTGCAATTGCCAGAGGCCTATGGCTGGAGGATTGTTGAACAGCTGCACTTGTGTGTGTATTTTCTCATCATTTAAATTTCCCGGTCAAAATATTTCAAAGTCCGTTTAATTGTTTGCCAGGGCCGTGGTGTATTTTGACGGCGTAATAACTTGACCAATCGTACCCAAGACCGCTAAAAACTGCCCCGGGGGCCTTGATGTACTTGGCCTGTAACGTTTTAAATCCTTCGGTCAGATACCTCCAAGTCAAACGTTTTCCTGCGGCCAGTGTTTCAGCCTAGATCCATCGAGTCTCCACCGTCTAGGACCCCGGGCACTCCGTGACACGGTACCTCTATCACTACGCAAGTCAGAAAAACACTAACACACAAACTACGCAAGTCAAATCAGAACTACAAGTTACCAAAAGTTAACTCTAAGGAAGGTAGAAAACACTACTCTAACCAAAACCGCATTAAAGATCAAGAATAGAAAGTAAGATTACTGTTACCCAGCACATACAAATACAACACTACGCCTGACACATGGAAGTCAGGGTTGGTTTAATTCCTTTACTGTAAACTACCAGATCAAACAATTGAATACAAACACAACACTAATAGCCAAGTCAGACAGTTACACTGTTTAGAAACCTCAATATACTAATTACAGTAACTTAAAGGAGAGAAGAGGCTTGTAAAAACCAGCAGAAAACTACAGGCAAGAAACTGATAACCCCACTCCACGGGTTTATTAACCTGTTTGCCGGGGACCGTGTGGTACTTTGTTCATGTAATTTCTCGGTCAACTATGTCCAAGTCCGCTGAAGTTACCTTTATCGGAGGTTACATTTAAATTGACCGAAACTTCTTAAATTTCTCGGTCATTTACTCCTGCCTCCGCTGAAGCTACATTATAATGTGTTACATTTCACCTTAACGGGGATATTTTTAAATTTATCGGCTAAACACTCCTAACCCCGGTGAAATAATTTTGAACGCTCACGTTTCCACACCACGGTAAGCCTTTAGGCTAGGCCGTAGGAGCGTCGGCGCGTTCTTTTTGGTTACCCAGAGCTTCCCCTGGAGGCCTAACCTCTGGGGTGAGAGGCCCCAACCATCGCCTCTCACAGTGGTAGCCACTCCATAACAAAATGCTACCTCCTTTTATTTTTTATTTTATTTTATTTTTTACAAGTCCCACCGTGCGGACTGTTCCAAAGAGTAACCTGGGTGTTAGCCAGGCCCTCAATCTACTAAACCCTTCATCACACATTTAGGTTTACGGGGCTTTTCGTCACCCGCGCCAGTGACCTTCATACAGGTTTACGGGGCTTTTCGTCACCCGCGCCAGTGACCTTCATTCACACACACACACACACACACACACACACACACACACATACAGTGGGAAGTTGTGATTTTAAAGAAAAAATACATTTAAAGTGAACTTTCATCTTTCATATTTGTGTAGGTAAGGTAAAACTTCTCCGGCAACAAACTTCTTACTAACAGCCTTGCCTCAGGAGTAGTTGATTTTAACATCAAAGAACATAATCCGGCTTCGTTTATGAAAACCGTTGTTTTCTCAATAGGCCCAACGCCCTGTTTTTGGGCGTCAGAAAAACTACCAACAGTTAATTTATCGCTATCATCTACATGTTTCCGAACTGCACTCCAGCCATTAACATGTTTTAGAGCAGTAGCTACGTCTTTAGCTTTAAACCATGGCTTTCCTTCATTATCAAACAGAACCAATACTGGTTTGTTATTGAATGTATAGAACTTGGCAGCCATGTCACAATTTACTCAATAGTACAGGAAAAAGGAGCGCAGAAGCACGTCTGATCAGTACCGCGACTTGGAGCAGAATGATGTAACTGTACTAGTGACATTTGGTATATACAGGAGTAACGCTGCTCCATAGGGAAAGGTGCTACCTTTATCGATGGTAGCGTCATGGAAAATGGATGAGTGATGATACTTCAAGATTTAAAAAAACAGGCAGTTCCGTAACACTACAAAATACATTTTTAAAGTAATCATCAAAAAAACTTCGGCGTTAAATCAGGTAAGGGCATGAACGATATATCTCTTGAAATATCACAATGCATTATTAATACTTCAATGTAGGTGATTGATGAGGAGTCCTCCGTTATCTTATCTACTATATACTCCGAAAACACCAAAGGTCATTCCCGTGCATTTATTGAACCGTCAAGTAAGAACTCATACTTCAAGCATATAATGCCATATTCTGTATCTTCATTTAACCTACTTGTTTAAAAGGAAAAGAGACACCTCCTGGTTAGCGGGTGTAATATGTTCAACAGGCATTCTACAAGGAGAGAAATACAGGGTAAGACACAGGCACGTCCGTTCAGTACCGCGTCTCAGAACAGAACGAGTTAATAGAGGTATATGCACTCAGTACCCGCGTGAGTGGCAGCTCCGTTAAGCAACTCTTTGTTTTTAAAGCCGGAAGGCAGGGTATCGTGATCATCATTAAATTTTCTCTTGGGTCCTGTAATTTTAAACTTTTTAATTTCACTTACTGTAACGACTTCTCGTCTCTTTGTTCTCCTGATTCTGTTTTCTTCAATTTCTAGTATTTCAGCAGCTTCACTGAGGACCATCTTTTTCAATTGTTCAAAATTTAATGTTTCGGAGGTTTTTAAATTGAGGGCGAGGCCCTTGATTTTACACACAGATTCTAGTTTTTGCTTTTTGGTTGACCAAACAAGGTATGCGTAAGTTTTAGGCCCCCAGAAATAAACTCTACGATATAAGAGCCGGGCCCGTACTCGTCTACTAACTCATCAGTAATTTTCCCGAGGTAATCTCCCGTAGGGACCCTGTACAGCCCTCCCCTGTATAAATAAATACATGAGTCCATGCCATAATACAAGACCTGCCCTCCAAGGGCATCCAAGTGTTCATAAAGTTTAAGTCTTGCATGAATTCAACAGTGGTGTAGGCCGCAATTACAACATTTCCAGTTCTTAGAGCCTCATTGGCGTCATCAACATTCTGCCAATTAACTAATAAAACCTCTTGGTTAGTTATTTCAACAAACTTTACTTTTATTCCTGGTTGAGTTAACAATTTGAAAAATTCCTTAGAGTCTCTCACAATTAAAGTTTTGTCATGTTTTCGCGTTGACCAAACATGCCCCAAAATGAATTTAACATTAATTTAGCTACTGACCTGAGTCCTCCATTTTTAGCAATTTTGTCCTTGTCCAGTTGAATACCCTCACGCTCAAATAAATCAGAAACATACTTGTTTTTATCCTCCTGTGTTTTACACCAAGCGGGATACCCTGAAGCTTCCTGCTTTACTTTCAAGAATTTATTAATAAAATCGGTAAAAAGTCCACCTTTCTCGTATGTGGCGACTTCATACTCCCACTACTCATACATGTCCAAAATCACATAACCTTTCTCTACAGCTTTTCTAATTTCACCCATGGTCCATGTTCCTACCATTGCCCTTTCCTCACTATCATCAAAACATTCCCCTTGGTTTAAAGTCTCCCCGCAAGTTCTGCACAAAACAATTTATTATTCATTTTAGCGGGGGGTACGGGATGATACGAGTTGTAAGGAGGTAGAACCTTACATTTTAACAAGCCCTCTACTTCAAGACCTCTCTTTCGGCACTCATTTCCAACGTAAACAGTAGGATGACCCACGGGATACTTACAATATTTATTTACATATGGGTAGAGGGAACATACATCAACATATTGAATTGATTCTCCCCCTTCACATTTACAATACGTTTTAGTATTACCCATCCTACCTAGGATTAAGTGGAAGTGTGTTTAGAATGGACAGTTGGATCAGGTGATTTAATTTATGGTCCTTCTTCAAAGCTCTAAACTCACACTCCCACATTACTACAACTTCATAGCTATTAAATTTTACCATTTTGGACTTGGTTCTCTCGTAACGGAGATGCAAACTGTTTGAAGGATCCTCCGGCAGAGGTTCTTCTCTGCTGTATTGATAACATTTCGGGCAGCCGTGCCAATAACACCCGTGAAACTCATAAATTCGCTCACCGTCAAACCCATCTACTTTCATTCCTTTAATTTTCACTTCTTTACCCCGGCCCGCATGTTGAATCTTTACTCCACGTTTCTCCTCCTCCCATGTTAGCCACTGTAAAGCAACGGCTGACTGATTGTCTGCAAGTCGGTACCCTGACTTTGGTATAAGTCCAATAGTATTTTCTTTTAAGAAGTTACGGCGGAAGGCCACGTTACATGCGCTGGCTATTGTTATAGCCTCAGGAAACGGATCTACGTTACACTCTTGAAGAAGCATGGCTCTAAATTTAATACACGCTTGAGCTAGGATTTATACGTCTAAAATACAGTACTCCAAGATTTATTTTTGAAAATCAAACACGTAGTCTTCAGCGACTCGTTCGTCATACCATATATCAAAATCATCGTGTTTCTTTTCAAACATAGACTCGGGGCAATAGTATTTTTTGTCGGGCATAGGACCAATATAATTTTGGTTTGCCAATGTATTAAAAAGATGCGGGAAGTAGCCCTTCTTTTTCTCGGGAGACAGGTCGAAGGCTTTAGGGAGTGCAGAGAGGGCCATGGGAAAGTAGCTAATTGAGTCCACAAACCTTACGTTTGCTACTTCAATCAAAATAGCTTTAGTTCCCCGAGGCGTTATTTTTGGGGTAAATTTAGTATCTTCTATGATGTAGAATGAATTGGAAATCAAAACCCTGCCCGTTGTGGGCAATTACACAAACATCCTTAAATTTTGTTAGAATTTCCATTACATAGTCCATAAACTGTTTTACCGGTTCTTTTTCAAATACCCTTTGCCGTTCAGAGCAAGTTTCACACTCACCCCCATTAATACATTTAAAGCAGTACAGTTGAGAAACGCACAAGTTTACTTTATGAACTTTCTGTTGAGGGCCCGTGGGAAGTGACTCGTCTTGGCGAGTCTCCAAGTCAAAGAAAATAAACAAAAAAATTAAGCTCTTTCGGTGTTCTCCTATCTACCCTCATGAAACACTGATGCGCGGGGTCTTTGAACGCTTCGCAGCTTTTACAGTAAACTTCTCCGCATGCGTGAACTGTCTTATGTTTTTTTTTGGATAAATCATTTTGTTACAGTCGCGGCAGAACTTTATAGTTTTACAAACTTACCCTTGATGGGCTACTAAACACCGCTCGTTTTTGAATTCTTTTTGCTTTTTATTATGGTTAGTGTATGTAATTTAAGACGTTGAAGAATACTTGTAATACCATGCTTATAAAAGCAGGATTCTTTCAATTTCGATTACTTTGGGAAACTTTCTATGCATTTAATTGTTTAGAAACCTCAATATACTAATTACAGTAACTTAAAGGAGAGAAGAGGCTTATAAACACAGACAAAAAAAGCCATACCCCTATTCCAAGGGAAGCGAAACGCTCCCTTTTGATAACATTACACCGGAAGTTGTAGGTCCAATCTGGACCCACTTTGAACTGATTCTAAGTGTTAGACACAGCTAAACGTCGGGTCCAACGTGTTTGAATTAAATTAACGTTCTGAGAAAGAGACAGTAGGGTATTTTTGTAAAGTTAAAAAGGTACAGAGATTACACACTTTAGATTTCAGATGTGACTTTTTGTTGTAGTTAGTTGCTTGTAAAACTCTGTTCTCATGCTCTATTCCAGTGTCGGCTTCTTCGATATACCAACAATCAGAATATATACCCTGTCTTAAATACCTGCAGTCTGCATTCACAAGTAAAAAGATTTTAATGATCAACACCAAAACTAAACTTAACGAGGAGTTGACCACATCAAAAACATGAACAAGAGTAAATCTAAGAAGACAACAAGCAGTGACATTCGTTCTTTATAAGGACAGCAATTATGCAGTGTTTTCTCCTCGGTAGTTTTATTTTTGTTTCCCCTGAAACCAGAGCAGCATCTCCCTTTGACGATGTTATTCCTTGGTCATTTGTATCCAAGTCCGGTGAAACGACGTGGTCGTCCTGCGGTTTTAAGGTGTACTTAACAGAGCATAACATAACCTAACGGTGAGACACGGCTGATCAAGTTTCTTAGATTATCTGCATAATTATTGCCTTTATAAATAATGCATTTTATGCTTTAATTGTCTGTTGATATGTACTCTTGTCCATGTTGTGTCTCCTCGATAATTTTAGTTGTTCTGGTATTGGTTACAATATTTTGACTTGTGAATGTAAACTGCAGTCACCTGTCTCTGTATTACATATTAGTTTTAATTCAAAACCAGTGACCCAGAGTGTAGCAGAGTCTAACACTTAGAATCCTTATGAAGGGGAACGTTTCGCTCCCCATACCTCCAACCACATGACCCACCATGTAGACCATCTTCAAGTGTATGTTATCAAAGGGGTAAGAGTATAGCTTTCTTGACTATATATTTCTGCTGGGTTTACAAGCCTTTTCTCTACCTTAAGTTAATAGAGGTTTGTAAACAATTAAATGCATATAAAGCTCCCAAAGTAATTCTGCTATCATAAGCATAAATTGCAAGTATTCCTTTAATCACTTCGTCTTAATTTACATACTAAAAAGCAACAAATCTTCAAGTGTTGTCAAAGTGCACTACGATCTCTAAAAACTATATTTAAGTGGACTTGGACACAATTGACCGAGATATTACACCGTCAAAATACACCACGGTCCCCGGTAGACACCTTTCATCGGACCTGAACACAGTTGACCGAGATATCACACCATAGAAATACACCACGGTCCCCAGTAGACAATCTTCATAGGATTTGGACACAATTGACCTAGAGAATACACCGTCAAAATACATTACGGCCCCCGTTAGATACTTTTCATCGGACTTGAACACAATTGGCCAAGAGATTACACCATCAAAATACATATCGGTCCCCGGTAGACAGTTTTAGCGAACTCGGGAATGTTTGGCCGTAAAATTTAAAACGTTCCTAGCAAAATGTATATCATTGTCCCTGGTGGACAGTTTTAGAGGACTCGAAAATTTTTGGCCGGAAAATGTAAAATGCTCCTGGCAATGTACATCATGGTCTCAGTTGGACAGTTTTCACTGGCCCTGAATTTTGAAAGGTTTCCGCCGAGTTGTATTCTCCCTGGTTTCACCGGAGTTAAAGATATTTGACACGTACCTTTATAAAAAGTTTTTCCAGCCAACCAGTGCAGAAGTTCAAATGGCAAACGTGGCAATCAAACCACACACAAACTATCTGTACGTTAATCGACCCAGAGGCAAGGGAGGAGCCAATAATGATACACGATGTGCATGTGAGGCGTCACCTACACAACATGTATCGGATGACAAACATTAAGCATCCGTAAGGGTGCGTGAAAATTTGAGAATACCACAAAATCTGTGCAAGCCGGCTCCATAACTGATATTGATGTGAGAAGTACAGAGCGTGTGACCCATCCTCATGATAACGTCGAGGGGAGGGGACTTGGAAACGTTTGACCGGGGGATTTAAAATATTTAGGCAAAGTTAAATGTTTCCTTAGTAGACAGTTTTAGCGGACTCGGTGACAGACGTTTGGCAAAGAAATTTAAGAAGTTAGGTCAATTTAAATGTAACCCCCGATAAAAGTAACTTCAGTGGACTCGGAAACGTTCGACCAATAAATTACACCGTCAAAATACATCATGGTCCCCAGTAAACAGATTTTAGCGGACTCGGAAATGTTTGACCAGGAAATTTAAAATATTTAGGCACAGTTAAATGTTTCCCTGGTGTTTTAACAGATCCGGCGACAAACGTTTGGCAAGGAAATTTAAGAAGTTACTGTCAAGTTAAATTTAACCCTGTTAGACACTTTTCATCGAACTTGAACACAATCGACCAAGAGATTACACCGTCAAAATACATCTCGGTCCCTGGTAGACCCTTTTCACCGGACTTGAACACAATTGACCGAGAGATTACACCGTAAAACCGCAGGACGACCACGTCGTTTCACCGGACTTGGATACAAATGACCAAGGAATAACATCGTCAAAGGGAGATGCTGCTCTGGTTTCAGGGGAAACAAAAATAAAACTACCGAGGAGAAAACACTGCATAATTGCTGTCCTTATAAAGAACGAATGTCACTGCTTGTTGTCTTCTTAGATTTACTCTTGTTCATGTTTTTGATGTGGTCAACTCCTCGTTAAGTTTAGTTTTGGTGTTGATCATTAAAATCTTTTTACTTGTGAATGCAGACTGCAGGTATTTAAGACAGGGTATATATTCTGATTGTTGGTATATCGAAGAAGCCGACACTGGAATAGAGCATGAGAACAGAGTTTTACAAGCAACTAACTACAACAAAAAGTCACATCTGAAATCTAAAGTGTGTAATCTCTGTACCTTTTTAACTTTACAAAAATACCCTACTGTCTCTTTCTCAGAACGTTAATTTAATTCAAACACGTTGGACCCGACGTTTAGCTGTGTCTAACACTTAGAATCAGTTCAAAGTGGGTCCAGATTGGACCTACAACTTCCGGTGTAATGTTATCAAAAGGGAGCGTTTCGCTTCCCTTGGAATAGGGGTATGGCTTTTTTTGTCTGTGTTTATAAGCCTCTTCTCTCCTTTAAGTTACTGTAATTAGTATATTGAGGTTTCTAAACAATTAAATGCATAGAAAGTTTCCCAAAGTAATCGAAATTGAAAGAATCCTGCTTTTATAAGCATGGTATTACAAGTATTCTTCAACGTCTTAAATTACATACACTAACCATAATAAAAAGCAAAAAGAATTCAAAAACGAGCGGTGTTTAGTAGCCCATCAAGGGTAAGTTTGTAAAACTATAAAGTTCTGCCGCGACTGTAACAAAATGATTTATCCAAAAAAAACGTAAGACAGTTCACGCATGCGGAGAAGTTTACTGTAAAAGCTGCGAAGCGTTCAAAGACCCCGCGCATCAGTGTTTCATGAGGGTAGATAGGAGAACACCGAAAGAGCTTAATTTTTTTGTTTATTTTCTTTGACTTGGAGACTCGCCAAGACGAGTCACTTCCCACGGGCCCTCAACAGAAAGTTCATAAAGTAAACTTGTGCGTTTCTCAACTGTACTGCTTTAAATGTATTAATGGGGGTGAGTGTGAAACTTGCTCTGAACGGCAAAGGGTATTTGAAAAAGAACCGGTAAAACAGTTTATGGACTATGTAATGGAAATTCTAACAAAATTTAAGGATGTTTGTGTAATTGCCCACAACGGGCAGGGTTTTGATTTCCAATTCATTCTACATCATAGAAGATACTAAATTTACCCCAAAAATAACGCCTCGGGGAACTAAAGCTATTTTGATTGAAGTAGCAAACGTAAGGTTTGTGGACTCAATTAGCTACTTTCCCATGGCCCTCTCTGCACTCCCTAAAGCCTTCGACCTGTCTCCCGAGAAAAAGAAGGGCTACTTCCCGCATCTTTTTAATACATTGGCAAACCAAAATTATATTGGTCCTATGCCCGACAAAAAATACTATTGCCCCGAGTCTATGTTTGAAAAGAAACACGATGATTTTGATATATGGTATGACGAACGAGTCGCTGAAGACTACGTGTTTGATTTTCAAAAATAAATCTTGGAGTACTGTATTTTAGACGTATAAATCCTAGCTCAAGCGTGTATTAAATTTAGAGCCATGCTTCTTCAAGAGTGTAACGTAGATCCGTTTCCTGAGGCTATAACAATAGCCAGCGCATGTAACGTGGCCTTCCGCCGTAACTTCTTAAAAGAAAATACTATTGGACTTATACCAAAGTCAGGGTACCGACTTGCAGACAATCAGTCAGCCGTTGCTTTACAGTGGCTAACATGGGAGGAGGAGAAACGTGGAGTAAAGATTCAACATGCGGGCCGGGGTAAAGAAGTGAAAATTAAAGGAATGAAAGTAGATGGGTTTGACGGTGAGCGAATTTATGAGTTTCACGGGTGTTATTGGCACGGCTGCCCGAAATGTTATTAATACAGCAGAGAAGAACCTCTGCCGGAGGATCCTTCAAACAGTTTGCATCTCCGTTACGAGAGAACCAAGTCCAAAATGGTAAAATTTAATAGCTATGAAGTTGTAGTAATGTGGGAGTGTGAGTTTAGAGCTTTGAAGAAGGACAATAAATTAAATCACCTGATCCAACTGTCCATTCTAAACACACTTCCACTTAATCCTAGGTAGGATGGGTAATACTAAAACGTATTGTAAATGTGAAGGGGGAGAATCAATTCAATATGTTGATGTATGTTCCCTCTACCCATATGTAAATAAATATTGTAAGTATCCCGTGGGTCATCCTACTGTTTACGTTGGAAATGAGTGCCGAAAGAGAGGTCTTGAAGTAGAGGGCTTGTTAAAATGTAAGGTTCTACCTCCTTACAACTCGTATCATCCCGTACCCCCCGCTAAAATGAATAATAAATTGTTTTGTGCAGAACTTGCGGGGAGACTTTAAACCAAGGGGAATGTTTTGATGATAGTGAGGAAAGGGCAATGGTAGGAACATGGACCATGGGTGAAATTAGAAAAGCTGTAGAGAAAGGTTATGTGATTTTGGACATGTATGAGTAGTGGGAGTATGAAGTCGCCACATACGAGAAAGGTGGACTTTTTACCGATTTTATTAATAAATTCTTGAAAGTAAAGCAGGAAGCTTCAGGGTATCCCGCTTGGTGTAAAACACAGGAGGATAAAGACAAGTATGTTTCTGATTTATTTGAGCGTGAGGGTATTCAACTGGACAAGGACAAAATTGCTAAAAATGGAGGACTCAGGTCAGTAGCTAAATTAATGTTAAATTCATTTTGGGGCATGTTTGGTCAACGCGAAAACATGACAAAACTTTAATTGTGAGAGACTCTAAGGAATTTTTCAAATTGTTAACTCAACCAGGAATAAAAGTAAAGTTTGTTGAAATAACTAACCAAGAGGTTTTATTAGTTAATTGGCAGAATGTTGATGACGCCAATGAGGCTCTAAGAACTGGAAATGTTGTAATTGCGGCCTACACCACTGTTGAATTCATGCAAGACTTAAACTTTATGAACACTTGAATGCCCTTGGAGGGCAGGTCTTGTATTATGGCATGGACTCATGTATTTATTTATACAGGGGAGGGCTGTACAGGGTCCCTACGGGAGATTACCTCGGGAAAATTACTGATGAGTTAGTAGACGAGTACGGGCCCGGCTCTTATATCGTAGAGTTTATTTCTGGGGGCCTAAAACTTACGCATACCTTGTTTGGTCAACCAAAAAGCAAAAACTAGAATCTGTGTGTAAAATCAAGGGCCTCGCCCTCAATTTAAAAACCTCCGAAACATTAAATTTTGAACAATTGAAAAAGATGGTCCTCAGTGAAGCTGCTGAAATACTAGAAATTGAAGAAAACAGAATCAGGAGAACAAAGAGACGAGAAGTCGTTACAGTAAGTGAAATTAAAAAGTTTAAAATTACAGGACCCAAGAGAAAATTTAATGATGATCACGATACCCTGCCTTCCGGCTTTAAAAACAAAGAGTTGCTTAACGGAGCTGCCACTCACGCGGGTACTGAGTGCATATACCTCTATTAACTCGTTCTGTTCTGAGACGCGGTACTGAACGGACGTGCCTGTGTCTTACCCTGTATTTCTCTCCTTGTAGAATGCCTGTTGAACATATTACACCCGCTAACCAGGAGGTGTCTCTTTTCCTTTTAAACAAGTAGGTTAAATGAAGATACAGAATATGGCATTATATGCTTGAAGTATGAGTTCTTACTTGACGGTTCAATAAATGCACGGGAATGACCTTTGGTGTTTTCGGAGTATATAGTAGATAAGATAACGGAGGACTCCTCATCAATCACCTACATTGAAGTATTAATAATGCATTGTGATATTTCAAGAGATATATCGTTCATGCCCTTACCTGATTTAACGCCGAAGTTTTTTTGATGATTACTTTAAAAATGTATTTTGTAGTGTTACGGAACTGCCTGTTTTTTTAAATCTTGAAGTATCATCACTCATCCATTTTCCATGACGCTACCATCGATAAAGGTAGCACCTTTCCCTATGGAGCAGCGTTACTCCTGTATATACCAAATGTCACTAGTACAGTTACATCATTCTGCTCCAAGTCGCGGTACTGATCAGACGTGCTTCTGCGCTCCTTTTTCCTGTACTATTGAGTAAATTGTGACATGGCTGCCAAGTTCTATACATTCAATAACAAACCAGTATTGGTTCTGTTTGATAATGAAGGAAAGCCATGGTTTAAAGCTAAAGACGTAGCTACTGCTCTAAAACATGTTAATGGCTGGAGTGCAGTTCGGAAACATGTAGATGATAGCGATAAATTAACTGTTGGTAGTTTTTCTGACGCCCAAAAACAGGGCGTTGGGCCTATTGAGAAAACAACGGTTTTCATAAACGAAGCCGGATTATGTTCTTTGATGTTAAAATCAACTACTCCTGAGGCAAGGCTGTTAGTAAGAAGTTTGTTGCCGGAGAAGTTTTACCTTACCTACACAAATATGAAAGATGAAAGTTCACTTTAAATGTATTTTTTCTTTAAAATCACAACTTCCCACTGTATGTGTGTGTGTGTGTGTGTGTGTGTGTGTGTGTGTGTGAATGAAGGTCACTGGCGCGGGTGACGAAAAGCCCCGTAAACCTGTATGAAGGTCACTGGCGCGGGTGACGAAAAGCCCCGTAAACCTAAATGTGTGATGAAGGGTTTAGTAGATTGAGGGCCTGGCTAACACCCAGGTTACTCTTTGGAACAGTCCGCACGGTGGGACTTGTAAAAAATAAAATAAAATAAAAAATAAAAGGAGGTAGCATTTTGTTATGGAGTGGCTACCACTGTGAGAGGCGATGGTTGGGGCCTCTCACCCCAGAGGTTAGGCCTCCAGGGGAAGCTCTGGGTAACCAAAAAGAACGCGCCGACGCTCCTAC
Source organism: Allygus modestus (assembly GCA_963675035.1). Taxonomy (NCBI): domain Eukaryota; kingdom Metazoa; phylum Arthropoda; class Insecta; order Hemiptera; family Cicadellidae; genus Allygus; species Allygus modestus. The sequence goes on along the minus strand of OY776111.1, from coordinate 180,418,787 downwards.
GGCCTAGCCTAAAGGCTTACCGTGGTGTGGAAACGTGAGCGTTCAAAATTATTTCACCGGGGTTAGGAGTGTTTAGCCGATAAATTTAAAAATATCCCCGTTAAGGTGAAATGTAACACATTATAATGTAGCTTCAGCGGAGGCAGGAGTAAATGACCGAGAAATTTAAGAAGTTTCGGTCAATTTAAATGTAACCTCCGATAAAGGTAACTTCAGCGGACTTGGACATAGTTGACCGAGAAATTACATGAACAAAGTACCACACGGTCCCCGGCAAACAGGTTAATAAACCCGTGGAGTGGGGTTATCAGTTTCTTGCCTGTAGTTTTCTGCTGGTTTTTACAAGCCTCTTCTCTCCTTTAAGTTACTGTAATTAGTATATTGAGGTTTCTAAACAGTGTAACTGTCTGACTTGGCTATTAGTGTTGTGTTTGTATTCAATTGTTTGATCTGGTAGTTTACAGTAAAGGAATTAAACCAACCCTGACTTCCATGTGTCAGGCGTAGTGTTGTATTTGTATGTGCTGGGTAACAGTAATCTTACTTTCTATTCTTGATCTTTAATGCGGTTTTGGTTAGAGTAGTGTTTTCTACCTTCCTTAGAGTTAACTTTTGGTAACTTGTAGTTCTGATTTGACTTGCGTAGTTTGTGTGTTAGTGTTTTTCTGACTTGCGTAGTGATAGAGGTACCGTGTCACGGAGTGCCCGGGGTCCTAGACGGTGGAGACTCGATGGATCTAGGCTGAAACACTGGCCGCAGGGAAACGTTTGACTTGGAGGTATCTGACCGAAGGATTTAAAACGTTACAGGCCAAGTACATCAAGGCCCCCGGGGCAGTTTTTAGCGGTCTTGGGTACGATTGGTCAAGTTATTACGCCGTCAAAATACACCACGGCCCTGGCAAACAATTAAACGGACTTTGAAATATTTTGACCGGGAAATTTAAATGATGAGAAAATACACACACAAGTGCAGCTGTTCAACAATCCTCCAGCCATAGGCCTCTGGCAATTGCAATATATGAGTGGTTAAATCGGTCGGCTGGTAGAATACCCGAGCGGGACTTTAAACTGTTACCGCACGTTTGCCTCGAGAGCTTGAGGGTGCCATCTCTGTCAAACAAGAACAGAATTGTAAACAATCCGTGGTTTAAAGCAAAATATATTGCTGGGATTTTAGAATATAAAAATATGGAAACGCTAATAATAGCAGTTTTAGTTACAATGAAAAAAAAAGAACAATATTTATTAATGAATAATGTATCCGTCTTTTATAATCTCATTTACTTATCGTAATGCATTATTCGCAATACCTCCTTCCTTCCCAACGGTATTATGGACTGTAGTGCTGAATTGTAGTTTTTTCTGTGCTAAAATATAATATTGTGTTGAATAAGGTAGGGGGCATTTATTTTTACAATGTTGTCAAGTAATTTATTGTCAGAACAGATTTGTTTAAGAAAAAGTTTAGTTAGGCTAAGCGGAGTGTTCATCATGAAGTGAGCTTGACTGGTTCAGGATGAGCAGAGTTTGTGTGTTGAAGGGAGTTGGTGATTGACCAATCGTCACTCCACAGTAATTCTAACTCTAAAAATCCACCGTCTTCATGTTTTTGGCATTATAAAACTTTCCTTATTATGTTTACTTTCAGTTTATTTGGTAAGGTATGTTGTCTTACCTCCCAAGCGATACTGTCCAGCGGAAGCTTAACACTTTTAGAAGTCTCCGACAAAGGTAAATGATTCCCCAGGGGAGGTAGAAACCTCTAACTAATAATATAGATAAATATCTTACCTTAACAGCGACAATCTCTCCAAGATGGTGTTGTGATGACCCCGCAAGCATCACAGTGTAAAACCAGATTAAACGCTTTAGGATCTGAGAGAGTATCTGGCATGGTATATTTTATACAACGAAACAGTAAACACCCTAAAGTGAAGTAATATAGGCGCTGTGGTCCACTGTAGGTCACCACTGTCTTTCACTGTAGGTTTGGGCTCAATACTTAAAAGCTGATGTTTGTTTAGAAATGCACTACATATATGTTCAAGACACAGAGTGATGGTACCATAGACACTGCCTGGCTATATAATCGCCACCACTCCTCTCGGATTTATTCTGGGTTGTATTTTTCTTTGTTCTATTACAGGTTAGTTTGTAGTTTTAAAAAATTCCCCCTGTGGGAGTTTGCCTTACTTAGCCTAGATCATGCTATGTTCCCTGCAATGTCCTTTGGGAGAGTTTTGGGGGAATAATTCAAAGCAACGCTGAATCAATTACCAGCAGTGACACGTTTAGAGTAGATGTAGCACGGATAAACATTCCAGTAGGTAAAGGAAGGGCAAGACCCGACTTTTACAATACCTTTGATGAAGAACCTAAAGAGGGAATCGAACCCGGGGCCTCCTGAACCGTAGTCCAAGACGCTAACCGCTAGACCACCGCGTTCCCCCCGATTATGCTGCGAGATTTAAGGTATTTATTAGTACCCCTTCAATTATTTTGATACTTTCCCGCAGTACAGAGTTTAAGTTTTTTTTTAAATAGTAGTGGAGGTTAACAGGTACCTATATACCAAGTTCCATTAGAATCGGCCAAGCCGTTCTCAATATATTAAATTTTAAAGTTTTACACCCTCCATCATCCCCTAAACAACCCTTTCCTACCCTCAAACAAAATTGAAGGTTAGAGGATGTTAACAAGTATCCACATGTAAAGTTTCAATTATATCGTCCCACCCGTTCTTAAGATATTGATTTTTAAAGTATGACTCCTTCAATTATTTTGATACTACCTGCAGTACAGAGTTTAGGTTTTTGTAATATGTAGCGGAGGTTAACAGGTACATACATGCCAAGTTTCATTAAAATCGGCCAAGCCGTTCTTGAGATATTTAATTTTGAAAATTTGCCCCTTCATTTTTTGAGATGCAACCCGCAATATTTTGGTTAAGACTTTTCATATGGGTAGATACCCCCCTGGAGTGCCTACACTACGTAGTAGGCAGTTTTCTGGGGTCAAAATGACTCTAGGACCCACCGTTTTCGAGATATAAGCGGTTTTTAGTTTTTTGGCAACATTTTCTTGCGATATATACATGTAATAGTTTTATATTTTGAGTTAGCGGTACTTTCTGGTATATATACATGTAATAGTTTTATATAATGGGTTAGCGGTACTTTCTTGCGAAATATACATTGCCATAGGTTGGTAACACATCGGAGCGTGACGTAATATATACATATAATAATTTTAGATAGTTTGACATAATACATATAATAATTTTTCGTAACTGATTTAGGTTTTGTAGGTAGCGTTTAGAGTGGCAACACTGGCTAAGTGTCTACCACGGAAGGCTAGCCACAGCAGGAAGTAAGGTTATGTTTGACGCGTTATATGGTACATATAAATATATATATATATGATTATACACTGTAGTATTATATATGGTACATATAATTATGTATGATACATATAATTATGTATGGTACATTAGCTCTGCTAAGTTGGTAACACTTTGGAGGGAAAAAAGTGAGGTTAGGTTTGGCGACAATTTTTTTTTGGCGCGCAAATTTGGCGGGAAAATGTTCTTCTTACTCTTTCCGGATTAACGCGCTCTAACCACTATGCCACTTCCGGTTCTCAATCACTGCCAACCCTACTTGTGTTATACAAGACTGAGACTAACTTCACTGCTCCCTCTCTTTTATACCCCTTCATAAGTTAACCCTGAATGAAAGTTCAAGGTCATCCATTTGAATTTAAAAAAAAGCAACACAGCAGTATATAAAATAATATACTGCTAAGTTGCTGTTTTTTTTGTTTTTTTTTCTTCTTTTAATGTTATTCTTTTTTTATTTATTTTTTCTTTATTAAACAAACATTTTACAATACAATAAGCTTAAGTCTAACATTGATGACTAGAAATACAAACAGAGAAATACAAATAGAGACATTATGTACAATGATGCATGATGTGCAGAGTGAGTTCCGTCGAGTTGTTGCCGCTTACACCGTGTGATACCAAATACAACGTCCCCGGTTGAATATCTCGCAAGTCTTCATTTTGGAGCAGTTGAACAAATCGTTTTGGAAGAAATACTTGAAACTTCGGCTCATCTCCTGGAGTCATAGGTCCTTCGCACAATGATACTAGAATTGCTTTTCCATGTGTGGTTTACACTTTCTTGATGCTATGAATAATGTAATGTCTTTGTTCTTTTAGTTCTGAACATTTTTTAGTTAGCAGAAGGTTCGATTTTGAGTGAGTGTTGAATTGATCAACCAATGTTTGTAGATATTGTTGTGATGCCATCTTCATCAGTGGTGGTGTCTTCTGTGATGTTGCCTCTTCGGAGTCTCGAATAATACTCGTGCTGGAGCGGTGTTGTCTCCTCGTATTTATAGGCCCCGCTACCCCCACCACATTTCTGTTCTCCGCTACCCCCACCACATTCCTGCGTTTGTTTCAAGTAAGCAGCCAAACGATATGCGTTGTACAATGCACAGTTTGTTTGACCGTGTTTAAGATCTTTTGCAGCGACACAAATATTACCGAGATTAATGTTATAGTCCTTACTGATAGTTATATAGAAAACATTACCGTGCGTGTACTTTTGTATCCAGTTCTTTTTTTCTAATCCTCTTGTGTATATATGTGAATATTGTTTGCAAAAGTTAAACATAATACTGTGCAGATTACTGTAGCTTATAAATCCTTCATACCAATGTATGTGATGAAAGTAGTTTGTTATCCATTTGTTTGTACTTTTCGCTTTGGTGTTAAGTTTGTTAAGAGAAAAAGGAGCTTCAAACGTGAATGGGTAGGCTACAAATGTAAGCAAGTCTAAAATTACTAATTCCTTGATAATAAACCTATCATCATTATTTCGAAATGCTTGAAATTCTATTACACAAGGCTTTACACTCACTTATTCATCCCCTCCGCTCATCATGGCACCTAGCGATCAACTAAACTGTTTTCCACACCACGGTAGGTTAAATACCAGGCCGTACAGTTGCAGGCGCGTTGGTGTATATTTAACGTGGGCACCGTCCCCAATAGGCCTACCCCACGTGTTTTCTTCTTTACTAAGTCAAACTTTAGTCTTTTTTTAACTTCTTCTTCTTGTGTTTCGTTTTCTTCTTCTTCTTGTTTCTCCGTTTCTTCTTCCTGTGTTGTTTCTTCTGTAGCTTCTGTAGCATTTTCTACAAGTGGTTCAAAATCCTTTAACTTTCTCCACATGCAAACTTCATGAGGTATTCTATTAAAAATAGATGTATCCACAGGTCCGTACACGATGGTGCTATCAGGTTGTTTTTCCAAAGTATCGACCAAATATTCTTTAATAATAGCGCTTGCAAATACCAACTGTCTCATGTACCTTGTAATAGGTTCTGTTGCGTAGTTTAAAACGTAGAATTCTTCACGTGACAGTAGAATCTTATTTTCATGTTGAGTCAAGTCTCTAATTCGCACTTGTAGTCGTCCGCGATGTTTAACAATATCGATTTCATTGTCACAATCCAAAAGTCGAATATGTGTTTTCCTTCCACACAAACTGTTAGTTAAATAACATTCTAATAAATGTACATGTTTCAAAAATGACTCCCAAGCATTTTGCGAAAATAAAACCTTTTTTGTTCCATGGTGTAGTATTACTGTAGGGGAATAATCCAATGATTTCATCAATCCAACTGATACACTTTTACTGATGCATGCTGAGATGGGGTAAAAGATTCGCAGAAAAACTTCAGTTAAAATGTGAGGAGGAATATTTTCTTCAACTTTCTTCTTCCTCTTTGGTACTACCTTTGATGGGTCTGCATTAATTTCCTCCTCTCTATCTCTTTTACCAAACTTTAAAAATGCAGTTATTTCCTTGATGATTTCTGCTTCACTAGTATTATCACGTTCCAATAATGGTGCTACCTCTGCATCACCTTGTACAACAGATGGAGAACTCATTTTGTAGAAGATGTTACCCATGCGCCGATAGACGATCAACTGAAGACCTGCATTGCTGGTCCGCTATTTATAGGTTAGCGACAGTGGCGGTGCCGGTGGTGGTACAACGTTTTACAATACTGTCTTTACAATACCGGTCAACGGTGTGTATGTAACAATTTTATCGTGCAAAATTAAACAATACGCAGATGTATTTGCAGGTACGTTTTCTTGAAATTCCATTTCTATTTTTATATCAACACTAGACGATTTTACAGATTCATTTTGTTTGGAACAATCAATTACAACAATCGGAGCTTTCGATTCAAACTGTACGGGAGATAGTAGAGGTGTATTTGTTTTGCCGTAATATGAATTTTGGAACCTAGCGTACATGTCGTATAAAACACTGTATCTTTTTTTATCAAAAGAAATATTAAAGTTGTCGTAGGGAAAGAATTGTGAATTCAGGAACACTTTACAGTTTGTTAATTTACAATGGTCAAATTCACCAGCATTTTCAGTTATTATACTTTTCTTCTTCGTTTGTAATCCAAATATTACATATCTCGCTTTTTCCAAATGAGTAGAAGTTTTTACAGTCCATGTATGCCGTTGTGTTGTAGGTAAAACGGGGTATTCATGAAACTCCCAGCTTCTGAATGGCATTACAATGTCTCGATCTGATTTTAACTTTCTTAATAATGTAATCCTGTGTTCATCATTTAGTCGCACATGTGGTACTCTCCAAACAATCTTGTCTAATGTTAATTTCCAGTCTAAATTGGCATCAGTTGTTCCAGCAGCTGCTTTAATAATATCATTATCGTTTGATGATCTTAATAAAACTAGTTCTTGTTTTACATTTATTATTATTCTTCTGTAGTCTTCAGCAAATCCTAGGAGTAATCTTAAAGGTACGTAGAAATCAAAGTTTCCCGAAGAGTCAGGAGCGATTGTACTTTTGTCTGGTGCAACCCATCCTGCAACAGCTAACAGATTCTTCTCATTTGGTGTTAAAGACGCTAATCCTTTCAATGTACTGGAAATTCCAACCTTTTTTGTTGAATTGACTGTAACTCCTGAAATTTCATATCTAATCTCATCAAATAAAAATGCCATAGGATTATTTATGAATGGAACAGTGGTTCCAGCAGTACCATCAGTTTTTGTTACTTTTCCTTCAATATATAAATAACTTTCACATGGATGAGTATAAATGTCTTGTTGTTGTATAGGAATCCTAATTTCATCGTTATTGTTTAATTTGGACGAAGCGTAAGGGTTGTGCGTGTGATATTCCTTTTCCCATAAGGTCTCGTCGAATGTTGGACCCTGCGCTATATCCAGTATATCCATTGTTAATGACCTTTAATCCAATTTCTTCTAGAAAACGAATGTTGTCACTTGTTAATCCTTCTACAGCTGATGATTTTAACTTTCTTAATAATGTAATCCTGTGTTCATCATTTAGTCGCACATGTGGTACTCTCCAAACAATCTTGTCTAATGTTAATTTCCAGTCTAAATTGGCATCAGTTGTTCCAGCAGCTGCTTTAATAATATCATTATCGTTTGATGATCTTAATAAAACTAGTTCTTGTTTTACATTTATTATTATTCTTCTGTAGTCTTCAGCAAATCCTAGGAGTAATCTTAAAGGTACGTAGAAATCAAAGTTTCCCGAAGAGTCAGGAGCGATTGTACTTTTGTCTGGTGCAACCCATCCTGCAACAGCTAACAGATTCTTCTCATTTGGTGTTAAAGACGCTAATCCTTTCAATGTACTGGAAATTCCAACCTTTTTTGTTGAATTGACTGTAACTCCTGAGTAGTGTGGGTTTGCGGGTTTTGCGCCGGAAGTGACGTCATCCGGTCACGTGACCGGAAGTGCTGAGTCATGAAAGATGTTATCTGAGGCTGAGCCAGTGACGTAGGCGGTTTTGTGACGAAATGAGTAAAAGTTCAAAGTTCAAGGTCACGGGGGAGGTAATTTTAAAAAAGTACTACCTCGCACGCGTAAAATCCGATTGTGATTCGATAGTTTTAATTCGATAAAATATCGAATGAAAATTATCGAATGAAGCAATCGAATGATACGAGTGCGAGGTAGTACTAATACAAATATTACTTTATTTTTATTTACAATAAGTTATGTTTACAATAATTCATGTTTACAATAGTTCCCCGTTGTTGGTTGTCATCGATGTTGTTGATCCGGACGAGTTGCGGCCATCACTTCGCTTTCTGAATAAAGACGGTATATACTTCGATTCCTGCGCAGAGTCCATGTTGTTTTTTGATGCGTAAAGTTCCAAAGATAAATCGTAACCGGACGCAATGAGAAGTCTTAACTCTTCATTAAAAACCTCGAGGTCTTGGAAAGTCGCCAGATGAATAGAGTCATAATGAATACACCTAATTTTAATGGACATTTTAATACAATGTTTTACGTTTGTGAAGAGCACTCGATGTTCACCAGTCGAGAGCCGGAGGTGTACTGACTATTCGCTAGCTAGCGTTCTGGTATCAAACAAAATGGTGGGGCGGAGAAGATGGCGGACAGCAGATGGCAGGCGGCAGGTGGCAGCTGGTTGCTACTACATTCGCCGCCACAGTAATGCAATCCTTCGGCGTAATTCTTGTAGTTTATCTTGTCGGTTCATTTGATACGTTTTACATCTACATATGCAATAGCTGAAACACTTGCACTTACGACAAGCTTTCCCGTCAACTTGATCGCCTGGTATTTTAAAACATTGTAACTCGCAACAATATGTCTTCAAATTGTTATCGAAAAATAAATTTTTCATAGGTGACACCGACATGTTAGCTGCAGCGTGTGTTAGACAAGACTGAGACTAACTTCACTGCTCCCTCTCTTTTATACCTCTTCATAAGTTAACCCTGAATGAAAGTTCAAGGTCATCCATTTGAATTTTAAAAAAAGCAACACAGCAGTATATAAAATAATATACTGCTGTGTTGCTGTTTTTATTTTTTTTTATTTTATTTTATTTTATTTTTTTTATTTTCTTTATTAAACAAACATCTTACAATACAATAAACTTAAGTTTAACATTGATAACTAGAAATACAAACAGAGACATTATGTACAAGGATGCGTGATGTGCAGAGTGAGTTCCGTCGAGTTGTTGCCGCTTACACCGTGTGATACCAAATACAACGTCCCCGGTTGAATATCTCGCAAATCTTCATTTTGTAGCAGTTGAACAAATCGTTTCGGAAGAAATACTTGAAACTTCGGCTCATCTCCTGGAGAGAAAGGTCCTTCGCTCAATGAAACTAGAATTGCTTCTCCATGTGTGGTTTCCACTTTCTTGATGTTATGAATAATGTAGTGTTTTTGTTCTTTTAGTTCTGAACACTTTTTAGTTAGCAGAAGGTCGGATTTTGAATGAGTGTTGAATTGATCAACCAGTGTTTGTAGAAACTGTTGTGATGTCATCTTCGTCAGTGGTGTCTTCTGTGATGTTGCCTCTTCGGAGTCTCGAATAATACTCGTGCTGGAGCGGTGCTGTCTCCTCGTATTTATAGGCCCCGCTACCCCCACCACATTTCTGTTCTCCACTACCCCCACCACATTCCTGCGTTTGTTTCAAGTAAGCAGCCAAACGATACGCGTTGTACAATGCACAGTTTGTTTGGCCGTGTTTAAGATCTTTTGCAGCGACACAAATATTACCGAGATTAATGTTAAAGTCCTTACTGATAGTTATATCGAAAACATCACCGTGCGTGTACTTTTGTATCCAGTTCTTTTTTTCTAATCCTCTTGTGTATATATGTGAATATTGTTTGCAAAAGTTAAACATAATACTGTGCAGATTACTGTAGCTTATAAATCCTTCATACCAATGTATGTGATGAAAGTAGTTTGTTATCCATTTGTTTGTACTTTTTGCTTTGGTGTTAAGTTTGTTAAAAGAAAAAGGAGCATCAAACGTGAATGGGTAGGCTACAAATGTAAGCAAGTCTAAAATTACTAATTCCTTGATAATAAACCTATCATCATTATTTCGAAATGCTTGAAATTCTATTACACAAGGCTTTACACTCACTTCTTCATCCCCTCCGCTCATCATGGCACCTAGCGATCAACTAAACTGTTTTCCACACCACGGTAGGTTAAATACCAGGCCGTACAGTTGCAGGCGCGTTGGTGTATATTTAACGTGGGCACCGTCCCCAATAGGCCTACCCCACGTGTGTTCTTCTTTACTAAGTCAAACTTTAGTCTTTTTTAACTTCTTCTTCTTGTGTTTCGTTTTCTTCTTCTTCTTGTTTCTCCGTTTCTTCTTCCTGTGTTGTTTCTTCTGTAGCTTCTGTAGCGATTTCTACAAGTGGTTCAAAATCCTTTAACTTTCTCCACATGCAAACTTCATGAGGTATTCTATTAAAAATAGATGTATCCACAGGTCCGTACACGATGGTGCTATCAGGTTGTTTTTCCAAGGTATCGACCAAATATTCTTTAATAATAGCGCTTGCAAATACCAACTGTCTCATGTACCTTGTAATAGGTTCTGTTGCGTAGTTTAAAACGTAGAATTCTTCATGTGACAGTAGAATCTTATTTTCATGTTGAGTCAAGTCTCTAATTCGCACTTGTAGTTGTCCACGATGTTTAACAATATCGATTTCATTGTCACAATCCAAAAGTCGAATATGTGTTTTCCTTCCACACAAACTGTTAGTTAAATAACATTCTATTAAATGTACATGTTTCAAAAATGACTCCCAAGCATTTTGCGAAAATAAAACCTTTTTTGTTCCATGGTGTAGTATTACTGTAGGGGAATAATCCAATGACTTCATCAATCCAACTGATACACTTTTACTGATGCATGCTGAGATGGGGTAAAAGATTCGCAAAAAAACTTCAGTTAAAATGTGAGGAGGAATATTTTCTTCAACTTTCTTCTTCCTCTTTGGTACTACCTTTGATGGGTCTGCATTACTTTCCTCCTCTCTATCTCTTTTACCAAACTTTAAAAATGCAGTTATTTCCTTGATGATTTTTTCTTCACTAGTATTATCACGTTCCAATAACGGTGCTACCTCTGCATCACCTTGTACAACAGATGGAGAACTCATTTTGTAGAAGATGTTGCCCATGCGATGATAGACGATCAACTGAAGACCTGCATTGTTGCTCCGCTATTTATAGGTTAGCGACAGTGGCGGTGCCGGTGGTGGTACAACGTTTTACAATACCGTCTTTACGATACCAGTCAACGGTGTGTATGTAACAATTTTATCGTGCAAAATTAAACAATACGCAGATGTATTTGCAGGTACGTTTTCTTGAAATTCCATTTCTATTTTTATATCAACACTAGACGATTTTACAGATTCGTTTTGTTTGGAGCAATCAATTACAACAATCGGAGATTTCGATTCAAACTGTACGGGAGATAGTAGAGGTGTGTTTGTTTTGCCGTAATATGAATTTTGGAACCTAGCGTACATATCGTATAAAACACTGTACCTTTTTTTATCAAAAGAGATATTAAAGTTGTCGTAGGGAAAGAATTGTGAATTCAGGAACACTTTACAGTTTGTTAATTTACAATGGTCAAATTCACCAGCATTTTCAGTTAATATACTTTTTTTCTTTGTTTGTAATCCAAAGATTACATATCTCGCTTTTTCCAAATGAGTAGAAGTTTTTACAGTCCATGTATGCCGTTGTGTTGAAGGTAAAACGGGGTATTCATGAAACTCCCAGCTTCTGAATGGCATTACAATGTCTCGATCTGATTTTAACTTTCTTAATAATGTAATCCTGTGTTCATCATTTAGTCGCACATGTGGTACTCTCCAAACAATCTTGTCTAATGTTAGTTTCCAGTCTAAATTGGCTTCAGTTGTTCCAGCAGATGCTTTAATAATATCATTATCGTTTGATGACCTTAATAAAACTAGTTCTTGTTTTACATTTATTATTATTCTTCTGTAATCTTCAGCAAATCCTAAAAGTAATCTTAAAGGTACGTAAAAATCAAAGTTTCCCGAAGCGTCAGGAGTAATTATACTTTTGTCTGGTGCAACCCATCCTGCAACAGCTAACAGATTCTTCTCATTTGGTGTTAAAGACGCTAATCCTTTTAAGGTACTGGAAATTCCAACCTTTTTTGTTGAATCGACTGTAACTCCTGAAATTTCATATCTAATCTCGTCAAACAAAAATGCCATAGGATTATTTATGAACGGAACAGTGGTTCCAACAGTACCGTCAGCTTTTGTTACTTTTCCTTCAATATATAAATAACTTTCGCATGGAAGAGTATAAATGTCTTGTTGTTGTATAGGAATCCTAATTTCATCGTTATTGTTTAATTTGGACGAAGCGTAAGGGTTGTGCGTGTGATATTCCTTTTCCCATAAGGTCTCGTCGAATGTTGGGCCCTGCGCTATATCCAGTATATCCATTGTTAATGACCTTTAATCCAATTTCTTCTAGAAAACGAATGTTGTCACTTGTTAATCCTTCTACAGCTGATGAGCTACTGACCTCTTTGCTGGTTGGCTCTCTCTTTTTAAATGATAACCCCATTATCTAAGCGGATGATTTTATATGTATTCTTACAGTAATAGCTTCTCCTCGAAAGTCAATAAGGTTTCCGTCTTGATCCACTATGTTCAGCACGATGTCTGAAATGAAACTGGTGTTTAACGGTAGGTACACAAGGTTTTGAGGCTTTTCTACTATCTTGAAACCCGGTGCGACTGATGGGTAGAATGTGTGTAATATATGCCGATTTTCTCCATCTCTGTAGGATCCTTGTATAATGTTACATGTAATGTCTATGCTGTTTACTTTGATGATCGTCACAGTTCTATTCCCAGAATGAGTTGTATTAGGTTCTAATACCTTTGTTTCCTTAGAAAACCCTAATAAACTACCAATTGAACGTTCTTGGCCAAAATCAATATAATACTTAGAAGTAATTTCGGCTTTCATTGTATTGTTATTGCCTTTTATCGTTATATTTTCTTTTCCCATATGTTTTTGTATAACTTCATTTATATTATCAATTTCATAAGCTCCTGTTGGTAAACTGAATTCTTCCAAAGCTGAATATTTTCCTTTATTATCTTTTGTCTTGTAATAATGTATTTTGTTATTAATTCCTTCACTAACGTTTGGAATAGAGTTATATGTTGTTAAATCCAATAATGCGGCTTCCCATAGTCTTCCTTTTTGCAAACGTAGCGCTGGAAACAGAATACTGCGCAAAGTACATGAGTTACCGGTTAATGACACTGTATACGAAGACATCTTAAAGTTGACTAACACTTTTAGCTAAAAAGTCTAAACATAAATGACCGCAAATGGATGTATCATCAGGTTGTTTTCTTGTATAATTGTAAAAAACATTTTCTGCCGCACGAAAGTATTGTTGAAGTTCTTTCGGTGGTGGAAGGTTTCCAAAACTGTCGAAATAATAAATCGTTTCACCAAGTTTCTTGTAACACACCCAATGAGTGCCTAATCCTTCACTATTATCCAAATTTACTATACCAGTCTCATTTTTCCACATTTTAACCGGTAATTCATCTTTCATAAATACTCCTCTAAAAAATGGGATTTTCAAACAAGAAGCATATGTAATCAGTTCTTCATTGGTTAATTCTTTGTTTTTAATTATTAATTGCTCTTTCTTATTTAATACACACGATACGGTCTTAGGTATAGTCCTCCTCCCTTTTTTATCATTGACCATATTGTTGGTTTCTTTTTACCTTTACCACTAGTAGATCGACGTTTTCTTCTGATATTACCTCCTTGTTTCTTAGCGGGTCTTTTCCCACGCCTTCTTCTCTTTCCTCCTCCTCCAAACGTAGTTTTTGCTTTCATTGCTGCTGTTACTGCTAAAGACGCTGCTTTTTCACCAATACTCGCGTCACTAGATTTTACTCTTTGCCAAGCTTTCTCAGAAAGTGCTCTATCTGCTATTGATCTATTTTTTGTATCACCAAATTTGGAATACGCTATATCGTGCTGTTTACAAGCCTGATCAAGCTTATTTATTCCAGGATCTCCTCTAGCAAGCCGTTTCTCTAATTTGGTTCCAGGACCACAATATTGATATCCTCCAGGTAAATGTAATTCCACAGGTAATAAATCAATCGCCTTGTTAACTATAGCTCCAACCGGTTTACTTAATAGAGAAAATGCTGTTGATGCTATTCCCCTTCCTCTCTGTAATCTCTCTCGATTATGACTGATGCGTTTAGCCCTCGGCATGACTATTTATAGCCAAACTTACAATCAGTAGGTGCACTCTATAAATGTTTTACAATGAATGTAATATTAGTCTTGGCTTCTTGTATTATATATACTGTTTAAAATCCATTTATTATATAGAAATGGATTAATTAATTAAATGTAGATGCTTTATCCCTTATCATGGGTATTTAAATTCTTTTTTCTCTTATATAATCTTCATCGTTTTCTGTTGGTTCATTAATCACATTCACTTTATCCCCCTTTCCTAATGTCTTGACTTTAGAAGGCTCAGACGGTTTATCTAATTGATTAGGTTTTTCTGGATTGTGTATCTTTTTCCAGTCTAAATAATTGTGGCTGTCAACATCTGAAGCTACAGCTCTTCCTGAAGCCCGATGGATATAATTAAATAAAGCTGCACCAAACCTTTCCATATGTTTTTCATATTCTGTAGTCCATTTCTTGTGTACTATATCAAATATTTTCTTATTTACAGCGTCTCCATCCTGCTCACAATCACCTACATTTGACAATTTTAATTTTTTTACATCATAGCTTGTATCAGTTTCATTCTTTTTGTAAATCGTTAACAATTTTAAAGTCGCTAAATTTACTGCTTCACCATCATAAATGGGATGTTTTATATTGCTTAACCTTTTACCGGAAAATCCCCAATGGTCTTCGTGTACAATCGGGGTTCTTTTATCCATGTATTGTACCGTAACCGCATCAGAAGACAAAAGCGGATCACCAACATTTTGAATTACTTTTCCTTCAAAATTATAATTACCATCAGGTGTTAACGGAAACCCAGCTCTTTTTTCACTATATCCAGATTTTACTCCAAACTCGGAATACCGTCCAAACTTGTCCACACTCATGATGTAACTGAATCGCTATCGTTTAGGTTCTTACTATATATATATATATATATATATATACGTCTACTGAACAATTATTTCTCGTTTTCGCAGTTCATCAACCAAAGCTACCCATTCGTTTTCTAAACCAGTGTGCCCGGCTTCCATAGCTTCATGTAATAACCTCATTCGATCAACTAACTTATTTATATCGTTGTAATATATTATATTGGTTTTATACAAATTTTTTAATAATCCCCTTCCAGATGTAGTAGGATCAGTTGTTTTTCTTTTTTTATGCAAAACATTTAATTCAGCAGAAGATAAAGCTCTTCTTTTAATTGGAGCTTTATTTGATTTCGAGGGGAAAAGACTAGATATAATGTTTGTGTATTTTATTGACCTGTTTCTATGAATAGGTAGTTCTTTGGAATATTTTTTTCTATGTGCATTTGTATACTCTAGTATATTTTTAAACAATTGTAAATCCTTTTTAGTAAATTTACCAGGATTATTTTTAAAGATGAGTTCAAACAAACCTGTTGTGCCTTTATATTTCTTATCACCAATAACTATATCATCATTTTCGTTTATATCTAACTTTCTATCTCCAATCATTAATCCTTTATCCTCTATTCTAGCTCCATATGTATGATAATTTCGATTAGCATGTGTGCCATGTAACATTTTTAATGTATATTTTCTTCCAAGTGTTCCTTTAAACATAATATCTGTGCCTAATTTGCTTAAGTTGGATGGGTTGATATCCTCTTCTTCTGCTCTTGTATCTTCCGCACTTGTATCTTCTGTACTTGTATCTCCTGCAATGTTCTTTTCCCTTAAATCTCCTATATCTCCGCTTTCTTCATACTCGTCGCTTTCTTCAGATGTTTGTAACTGGTCAGAACTTTCATCATTCTGAAATTCTTCTTCATATTTGGAAATTGGTAGCATTTTGTCTCCTTCGAAGCGAAATGAAGGTCTTTCCATATTTTGTGCTAATCGCTTTAAAGGTTCAGTAACAGGTTTGAATGTTGTTTCTAAAAATTGCTCTCTTTCATTTATACCTGATTTTAAAGCTCGGTTTTTTTGTCTAATAGAATCACTAAGTGATTTTATTTCCTTTAATAGCTTTTCCTGGTTAACCATCTTCACACCTTGACGACTTGTACAGTAATACCGCTAATCAGTGTATTAAAACGAATTTATCAAAACCTATTCTATAACGACCATCTTTTATAGCTTGATCTTTCATAATAACCAAAAATCCATACTTTTCCGCCCATGCTTTTCCGCAAAGCTCTTTAAACTTTTCAAATGGCATATCCGCATTCACATGATCGTTATATATATGTTTTAGGTTAGTATCATCTTGTTTGAATACAATTAGAATATTTGCATTATCTCTGATAAGTTGTTTTGGGATTTTGCTATAAGTTTGTCCTATATATATGCTGTCGATGTTATTATGTCTTCCCATGGCAAAGTAGTTTCTAATAGTATCCTGATTTTCACAAGATACATCGTCAAATATAAATACAGAATACGGTTTCGCTTCGTTTGGTTGCATAATGCTATCACTAGCGTTAAATTTGTAAAAATTAACATCAGACACATCAGATAGGATTTTATCCAGCAATTGATACTTTGGTTGATGTAGAGACTTTGAAAAAATATATAGGTTACTAAACCTTAATCCCTGCGGATTAGTGATCAAATTAAAGACAACATTGGTCTTTCCACAGTTTGAGGGGCCACTTACTATACATCGAACAGTGTTTGGAAGTAAACTACCGTGTTTACCATTGTTGATTTTAACGTTATCCACAGTTAAATCATCTATGTTATTAATATTGAATCGATCTTTATGGTGAATAATCTCCATCCTGCTCAAAGGTTAACGATGAAATGAGTTGCTTGTATTAAACCAAGTCCTTTATAGGTATCCATGAATCCTCAGTTTTGTTAAACCCTAACCACCGCACTTTAACTGCGTCCTTTTTTCTTTGTAACACTTTTTCAACAAGATATACATCACCTACTGTTGACTTTAACATTTCATGTCCATAAAATGCACCTTGCAACAAATCTCCTTTGTTATCTTTTAGGATATACGTTTCAGGTACAGTCGGTTGCACTTTATACACTGTAAAAACTTCATTCGTCCAATTGGGAAGGTATTTTTTGGTAAACACTCCCTTATATTTACTAATCCGTACTTTATCACTTACATTAAATTTTCTTGGCTTCATTTTTTCTACTTTAGGCTTTGTATTTTTCTTTATGCGTTTTAATACATCTTTTGCATTTCTTCTATTTACTTTGTTAGGTTTCATACCAATAGTTCTATGAAACCTGTTGTTATAATCATTTATTAATTGTGGTAAAACATCATACCATACGTAAGAACCTCTTTTTGAAAATTGTTTATACAGTGCTCCTTTTAAGGTTCTATTAAATCTTTCTACAATAGCAGCTTTTTTCTCTGAATTTGTAGAATAATGATTTATTTTATATTTATTCATTAACTGTGCAAAGTTTGTATTAAAGTATTCTGTTCCATCATCAGTTTGTAAATGTTTAATTTTGTTTTTATCTCTTTTTATGGCTATTTCCATGGCTTCTGTTACGCTTTTACCAGTCTTGTCCTTTAGAGGCAAAGCGTCTGCAACTTTTGTAAAACAATTAATAATTGTGAGTATATATTTAAATCCTTTGTTTATTCTGCTATGCGGTCGCATTTCAATTAAATCCGCTTGATATAGATCATTTATCCCTTTTATAACAGTATTTCTTCTTGGAAACTTTATTCTTGCAGGTTTGTGTAGTTCATTAATAATCTTCTCCTTCAGGTCTGACATGATGGTTTCACGAAGGCAGCTGATATGGTATTAAATATTCTTTTGTATAAATCTGCTTATATATATATATATATACATATAGTTCAAGGTCATTCAAAACTTGTGTAAAAAAAGGGGAAACACAGCTTAACATTGCTGTGTTTCCCCTTTTTTTACGGAAAGGAAAAGGATAGAGGATCTAGGACGATGAAAGGGTTATTAGTCAATAGGGTTGAGGGAATAGTGACCGAATGGTAAAGTGTGGATGTTGTCTGGAAGGGTTTGTCTTTTGTCGTCATTACAGGATAGCGCCTTTTTAACTTCAGTCACGCTGTACAGCTGATGGTTAAAACTTCTGATGGTGTTGAATTTAGCTTTAATGATGTTATCCTCAAATAAGCATTGCTTGTAGTGTTCAAAATGCACTTTCTTCTTTAAATATAAACTCTTTACACCTTTAGCTTTCTTAATATAGCTATTCTTCTTTTCTTCTTCTTCTTTTTCATTATAGAGTTTCAAAGAATATAGTTTAGACATCAGTGCAACAATCTCTTCAAGCAGAACACCATTAGCCTCATCCTTGAATTTGCCTAGTACTTTTTTGTGTCTGTCATTGTCGTAGTTTGGATGATCTTTTGGATAATCGGAGAAATCAAAGTCGTTCTTGTAAATAAATGTACGTAAATCTTTATACATGTCCAATGTTACTATGCGATATATAAAAGCGTCAGTGTCCATATATGTAATAGATATATTTTCTCTTCCGTAGAACGCCACCATTTTGTTGTAGTGAAAATCGTACATGTGTGTTTTTGAGATGTCCAAGATTGACATGCCTATATACAAAGGACGATCCATCTTCACACTCGTCTTCTTCATGGACACTGCTACAAGTTTTTCATTAATAATTATAGATGTTCTAAAATTTGGCTGCTGTACTAGTTTCTGTAATTTTTTTGCGTCGGTAACAAGTTTAACATTTTTGTGTCTTCTTTTGTTTTCCAATGTTTTTCCAAATATCGCATTATTCATTAATTTAAAGAAATCTTTTTGAAAGTCTGATGTAGCTGCTGCTCTTCTGTAGGTATTTGAATCAATGTAGGGTTTCAACCAGCATGATTGAGAAAATTCCAAAACTCTATTAATTTTTGTTAGACGTAGTCCTAATTCGATAGCTTGTTGAACCACCCAAAAGTGAGCCACGTAGCGTTGTTTATTATTTAATGTCATCATTAATTTGGGGTGTTTTCCAATTGGTGAAATTTCTGTTTTAGCAAGAAGTGGAAGGTCATAATGAAGATCATGTAAATTTTCTGGGTATTCAAAATCGCAATCCAAAATATATCCAGTGTCACCATGTTTCGGAATTTGTAAAATATCGCCAATAGAGTCGGGATTAATCCATTTAAAGTTATCAAAAGGAAGTGGGTTTGACATTGCCCATCCGTACAGGTTATTTGCATCGAAATATCCTAAATAGGTTGACGGTTTGGTTTCATCGTAATCGGGTAGGTATTTGTTGTTGGCTTTGACATGTCTGGTAACACTTTGGGTCAATCCGCCTCTTACTCCAGCTTCAACCATTAAAACCATGTCAATGTCTGTTAAAAGTTGGAGTTTGCATTTTGTTTCTTTTAACATGGCTTGCCAAGCTAATCCTGGTGAAGTATACGAATGTAGAGGGTCCAAACCGTATGCAGCAAAACAGGTGTTTCGGAATTCTTCCATTACATCACAAAGAAGAGTTACATCTAGTTTGACATAAAAGTCCGAGTAATCTCCTAAGGTCTTCATATCTAACTCGTTCCATACTCGACGTGCGTGTTGATAGTCCTCAAGTGATATTTCCGAATCATTAAGTTTGTTTTTGAAGTGTTCTGGTGAAGGTAGTGATGTTTCATCAAATCTATGCAGTCCATCGATGTAATCATAGGGGAAGACTCCTTTTCGAAGAACCAAATCCATTTTACTATTGGGTACAATTTTGCTTGTTTCTATCAAATCTGTTCTTCTTAGATTTTCAGATAATTTCATGAGGCTTGAAGGCATAAATCTAAATGAATCAACAAACCTTAATTTAATTTTACCCACCTTTTTTGAAAAGCTTATAAATTTTTCCATTGTAGTAGCCAAAACGTCTATTGCTCCATTATCTCTTCCTAGTTCGGGGATTATGAAGTGCGAATCATAACCACTCAGATTGTGCAGAACTACGGGGATAAAATATGGTAGTTTGTAGTTCAAGTTGCAAGCGTTACAGGCTGCACCTCTGTACGCTCCCGTAAGATGATCGTGGTCACGAACTTTAACGTTATCCAGTGTAAAGGTGTTATTACACAAATAACACGTTGTTGTTGAATCATAATGTTGAAGTTCTTCTTCTTCCATAGGTGACATGGGTACCTTTGTTCCATACAGTTCTTCTACCTTTGCAGCTATGTCATACAAATCATCGACAAAGTATTTGGCTGCTTCTTCACCGCGATAAATCTTTGGAGAAGATGATAGTCCATATTTTTGAAGATGGTCTTCAGTCAACGTGGATTTAATTAGTATGCAATAACTGTTTGGTGAATGAAGTTGGTATTTGCTTCTTCTTGTAACGTCCTCTTCTTGTTGTTCAATCGGATGTAAAGAAGACTCGAAATCAGCGTAAACAACAACAGGTACACGGTATTGTTGTATTACTTTGTCAAATTTTATCTGCGCTCTGCTAGGATGCGGCAATTTAATTCTTACTTCATAGTTTCCATTACATAACCGCTGGTGTTCTACTAACCAATCAGACCCTCCCCTTCTTAGTTCTTTGTTCACGTGACAAAAACATCTTTTGCAAATTGTCATCTTTCTTTTATGCTTAGATAATTGATTAGAAACAAGACTTTCAAATTTTTTGATATACACAAAGTGTGAAATATCACCTTTAGTAATTAATAACAAATCGGTATGATCTCTGCGCTCATTTGGTGTTATACGCAAGGGGTACAAATTGTTTGTCGAATCCAATCCGAAGAGGTTGACAGAAGCTGAAGGATTTTGTTTTTCAAATTTTGAAACGTCTGTTATAGCAACAGGGTAAGTCATCCCTTGGAAATTATATCTATGTTGTACTTCTTCATAATAGTGACTTGGTCTTTCCGGATGAATTGTTACATATTTGGCCAACATAGCATATTTAAAACACTCAGTATCTTGATTTTGTACGTTGACGCAGGATAAGGTATTTCTAATCTTTGTTGGTAGAGGAATGTAGCTACTTCCTCGAATTCCATAGCCGTGTTTGTGTACTCTTAAGTCTAGCCCTGTGATGCTTAACAAATTCCATCCAGAGCCTCTTCCTTCATGTTCTTGTATTTTAGTCATTAGCTCTTCAAAACATTCAGATACGATTGAATCAATATCTGACGAAAACATAATAGTTCGGTTTTTTGTTAAAAACCCTCTCGGTGAAGTTTCATTTTGAATGTTTGTAAATAAAGCATCCATTAATAGTCCAAATTTAATAAAATTTAATCTTTTTAATTCATTTTGCAAAGTGTTGCTTACCAATCCTTTTGCGTTATTTAAAAACTCTTTGAGTTGTAATTTTGCATTGTCAATTTTGAAGTGGGTTACTACATTACCCGGAAGTGCTCGGGCATGTAGTTCTACATTTACTGCTGTTGATGCTGAAGGACGGTGAAGTGTAGACAGAGCATGCGTAGAAGTCGATGCAGCTGATGATGTTGAAGGATGATGAAGTGTAGACAGAACAGGCGTAGAAGTCGATGCAGATGATGATGATGATGTTGAAGGACGGTGAAGTGTAGACATAGCAGAGGTAGAAGTCGATGTTGATGGTGCATATTGAATAACACTAGGTCTGGAATTTTGGTGTTGAGCTAACATTTGATCTATTTCTTTCAATTCTTCTTCTTCATATTCTTCATTTTGGTTTTTGTTATGTTTCAGTTCTTTATGTATCATTAAAATAAATTCATCCTTAAATGAAGACTTGCAAATATCGCAGCGATGCATAATGTAGGTGCGATCTCCACAAGGGTCTAGGCAATAATGAACAACACTGCAAATACCCCTCTATTTATACCCTAGCAAAAGTAATGGGGGTACGTATTACGTTAAGTTTACTATTTTTTTTTTGCATTTTATATTTACTATTGTAGCTGGAGGCTACAAATTTCTGTATTTAGGTCAAGGTCATTGAACAAATTTGCCAAAACGGGGAATAGATCAGTAAATGATTTCATATTAAACCATAAACTGATCTATTCCCCGCTCTGTATTTAACTAAGACAATTTTCTCCAACAGAAACATTTGATAAATTTTAAACTCGGATGTGAAGTTGGATTGTACACATTGCATCTTGATCAACTAAAAATTTCATAAAACAATAGGGATCTTCAGTTGTAGATTCATCTTTAACATATTCAATAGTCAACATTGCCGAACGAAGATCTTGTGGAATTACGTCGACTTTTATGAGTCGCCTTTCGAGTTCGAACCGTTTTGTTATTATGAGGGGAAAGCTGTAGCAAACGGAGTTTCCTGGTGGGTTCATTATGCCTATATGATAAATATACACTGTTGCATCGTCTTTAAATAGACGTTCCCCCACCATTAAATGTATAAGTTACCCCACTTTTTTAATCATGTAAATGGGTCAAGGTCATACAACGATATTACCAAAACGGGGAATAGAGCAGTAAGTGATTCTCACTATAACCACAAACTGATCTATTCCCCGCTTTGTATTTAAAGTAAACTATTTGAAGACAACAAAAACTTATTCAGATTCTTCCGATGATGATGATGATGAGCTCGTATCACTAAATAAGCGACGACGAACACAAAAGTTCCCTGTGACTGGATCTAGAACTACATCATCGATATTAATACTGCTTGGAGGGGTTTCACTATCAACAAGGTCCATTTCCTCCAAGCAAAGCAACTGATGATGAAATTCCGGTTCATTATTATCGACATCGTCGTCGTCAGTCAACAGCTCCAACAGCTCCATCTCTCCAAGATATGGTTCACTGCTAGCATACTCACTCAGTAGTTCAAGATCACTAAATAGTTCAAGATCACTAAATAGTTCACCTTCCATCTCTGAATCGTCTTCGTCTTCATCTTCGTTTAAATTTAATGGAATATTTTTAATCAATTCTAGTATAGTCTTCTTAGAAGGGAAAATGTTATCTCTGGGCGACATGATTCCGAGTAGCAGACTGATTTACCACTAATACTAAACCACCTTTTATACATGATTTCGGTGGTGGTGGGGGTAAGTGTTGAAAGTGCAAGTGGTAGGGAAAAGTGATAGGGAAGAGGTATTATTGTAACACAAATGATTAAGTCCTGTAAGTGGGTCAAGGTCACCTTATCCTATTACCAGAACGGGGAATAGAGCAGTAAGAGATTCTTATTCAAACCTCAAACTGATCTATTCCCCGTTCTGTATTTCCCCCCCCCCCCTTTGGCGTTTTATTTAGTTTATGAGGTTGTGTAATAAAGGCACAGTGTGTAGCCTTCTTGTAATAATTGGTCAATTTTTTTCTTCAAAGGGATTGGTTTTACATCTATTTTTACTTCTTCTGTTCCACGAATACCCAATCCTTTGACCTGAACATAATGGTACTCCGTTAACAGTTGGTAAACACGCTGGATAAAAGTATCCGCTTTAGCAGTAGAGTCAATATAGTGGAGGTATACCATGGTAGGTGCTCTCTTGACGCAATTCAGAACCAAAGTGATAATTGTCTCTGTAACATCGGGCTTATATACCCATAGTTTTTTTTTTTTTTTTTTTTTGCTTTAATTACAGGTTTGGAACAATATAAAATGTTATATTAATGTTCCATCCATTATTGACTAACCTTACCATATTACCAAAGATTTTATATAACTTTCTACTGTAGTTTATTTCAAATGCTTCATTTTCACTACTATAAACTTCACCTGTTGGTCTCCACATGCACAATTGACAACTAACCTCTATATCAAGATACCGTAGCAGTAATCTCCTTACAGCAAGCAACTGATCAATGTTTTCGACCCGTCTGCTAACTATTATAGTTGCTGCAGAGATAGAAGTAGTGGATGCATTCATTTTCAGCAGAGTACTAATTTTTACCAGCGATGGAGAACCTCCTTTATACTTAGTTTAAGTAGTGGTGGGGGTTAGGAAAAGATATTGTTGTTGTGAGAAATAAGAAGATCTTTCATTATTTTTTATCAAACGAATATTTTTTAAGTCCCAAGGTCATTTACACCAGTTGCCAAAACGGGGAATAGAGCAATAAGAGGTTCTCACTTTGACCTCAAACTGATCTATTCCCCGCTTTGTATTTCAAAGGACTTTAGTTTTTTAAGATAGTTACTCGTCCTGATCTTCATCCATGAGGAAGATTTGTTTGTAAGCTGAAGGTTCTTCAGCGAAGAAATGTTGGTCCGCTAACTCATCCTCTTTAAGAAAAACAGCTTCAAAAGGTGGAGGGTTGTGTAAATCTTCTTTGTGAATTAAGGACGGTTCTTGAAGCTGCGACTGAAGGTTTGAAATGTATTTTATTGACTTTTGTATAGTGGTTAATTTAGAATCATACGGATTGGAGGATGGTAATATGCGTCTTAATACTTTATAACAATCAGCGATCCTTGTTCTCATTTTTCTAGAACTAGCATTGTTTCTCTCGGTTTTGAGAGATCTCGAGTTTAAGTTTGGCGAAGTATTACTAGTAATGGGAAGCCTCTTTTATACCCAATATAAGTGGAAGGAGAAAGGGGAAAGGGGAAGGGGGATAGGCTATGGTTTAAAATATTAATTTTCCTATATGTAACCAGACAGAGGTTTTATAAGTCCTGTCAGTGGGTCAAGGTCATCTGAACTTGTTGCCAAAGCGGGGAATAGAGCACAAATTGGTGCTCTATTCCCCGCTCTGTATTAGGGGACAGGGAATTACAAGCAATGATTTTAATAACAAAAAATAAAGAAAAAAAACCCCCCAAAAAAAAAGGAAAATCACAACAGTTTCTCAGGCTAAGAAAGGTAATGTCAACCGGTTTACATGGCCGTATTGACAAGTCCGGTAGAGCACAAATTGGTGCTTTATTCCCCGCTCTGTATTAGGGGACAGGGAATTACAAGCAATGATTTTAATAACAAAAAATAAAGAAAAAAACCCTCCAAAAAAAAAAAGGAAAATCACAACAGTTTCTCAGGCTAAGAAAGGTAATGTCAACCGGTTTACATGGCCGTATTGACAAGTCCGGTTTTCAGGGCCGAAACTTATTGTCAGGGGGTTAGGAAAGGGATGAGAAACAAATTACATTACTTTGAAACAAACTGGTCAGTTAGAGTTAACGTTAATTTTACAAAGAACAATCAGTATCACTGAAACCCGGACGGACGTAGATCACGAACGGGCGTCAGGATACTGCGGTCAGTTTAACAAGGTCACAACAGCAACACTGAAACCCGGACGGACGTAGATCAACGAACGGGCGTCAGGCTACTGCGAACCAATGTTTTGACCAAGGTAGTTTACAAAGACCGGCATTTAAATTACTTTGATAACAAACCCCACGGATATAAAGACTTTACCCAAGGATAAGGATCTGTAAGAAAGGTACATATTTCATCATTAAATATTTACAAAGACCGGCATTTAAATTACTTTGATAACAAACCCCACGGATATAAAGACTTTACCCAGGGATAAGGATCTGTAAGAAAGGTACATATTTCATCATTAAATAAAACACTCAAAACCAACACCAACATTCATTAAACTAACTACATTAATTAGCAGCAATCTACAAGCAATAATCTAACAAACAAACTACCATGCTTAACAAACTACCATGCACATGCAAAGGCGCGGATCTCTTAATTGCGCGTCGGGCCCAACGCACACTTAAAAGACCTACGCTGCAGCAGAATGCAACCCGGACGGACGTAGATCACGAACGGGCGGCAGCCTACTGCGAAGAGACTGCGGACTGCTCCCGCTTATAAAGGCGGCGGTCAGTGGTGGGAGGTGACTAATGGGAAGCCTCTTTTATACCCAATATAAGTGGAAGGAGAAAGGGGAAAGGGGAAGGGGGATAGGCTATGGTTTAAAATATTAATTTTCCTATATGTAACCAGACAGAGGTTTTATAAGTCCTGTCAGTGGGTCAAGGTCATCTGAACTTGTTGCCAAAGCGGGGAATAGAGCACAAATTGGTGCTCTATTCCCCGCTCTGTATTAGGGGACAGGGAATTACAAGCAATGATTTTAATAACAAAAAATAAAGAAAAAAAAACCCCAAAAAAAAAAAAAGGAAAATCACAACAGTTTCTCAGGCTAAGAAAGGTAATGTCAACCGGTTTACATGGCCGTATTGACAAGTCCGGTAGAGCACAAATTGGTGCTTTATTCCCCGCTCTGTATTAGGGGACAGGGAATTACAAGCAATGATTTTAATAACAAAAAATAAAGAAAAAAACCCTCCAAAAAAAAAAAGGAAAATCACAACAGTTTCTCAGGCTAAGAAAGGTAATGTCAACCGGTTTACATGGCCGTATTGACAAGTCCGGTTTTCAGGGCCGAAACTTATTGTCAGGGGGTTAGGAAAGGGATGAGAAACAAATTACATTACTTTGAAACAAACTGGTCAGTTAGAGTTAACGTTAATTTTACAAAGAACAATCAGTATCACTGAAACCCGGACGGACGTAGATCACGAACGGGCGTCAGGATACTGCGGTCAGTTTAACAAGGTCACAACAGCAACACTGAAACCCGGACGGACGTAGATCAACGAACGGGCGTCAGGCTACTGCGAACCAATGTTTTGACCAAGGTAGTTTACAAAGACCGGCATTTAAATTACTTTGATAACAAACCCCACGGATATAAAGACTTTACCCAAGGATAAGGATCTGTAAGAAAGGTACATATTTCATCATTAAATATTTACAAAGACCGGCATTTAAATTACTTTGATAACAAACCCCACGGATATAAAGACTTTACCCAGGGATAAGGATCTGTAAGAAAGGTACATATTTCATCATTAAATAAAACACTCAAAACCAACACCAACATTCATTAAACTAACTACATTAATTAGCAGCAATCTACAAGCAATAATCTAACAAACAAACTACCATGCTTAACAAACTACCATGCACATGCAAAGGCGCGGATCTCTTAATTGCGCGTCGGGCCCAACGCACACTTAAAAGACCTACGCTGCAGCAGAATGCAACCCGGACGGACGTAGATCACGAACGGGCGGCAGCCTACTGCGAAGAGACTGCGGACTGCTCCCGCTTATAAAGGCGGCGGTCAGTGGTGGGAGGTGACTCCGCCCCGTGACGTCGGGGGGGGGGGGGGGCATGACCCAAATGGGGGGGGGGGGGGGACATGACCCAAATGGGGGGGGGGGACATGACCCAAATGGGGGGGGGGGACATGATCCAAATGAGGGGGGGGGGGGTGTCATGAAGGGAAGGGGAACCGGTTCTTAGCTTTCTACCCGTATATGGAAGTGTCAAGGTTACACTTGGCAAGCCGCCAAAAACCTAATCAACGAGATAAACCGTCTGACCCTTCAAAAGTCAAGACATTAGGACTCATTCCAGCTTTGTCTCTCGAACTAAAACTACGTGCCGATCAGCAGCGCTACGATGACTTCCCCTGTGAACCTTGAGAAACTGCGACGTCTGAAGGAATCCCTGAAGGAGACGGTTGAGAGAAGAAGTGGTTTTAAGAGACCAACTTCTTTCAAGGCCACAATAAGAAGAAATTTTAAGAACCATCCGCTCTACTTCAACCAACATCCGTCATCTGAGCATCGACCTTCGACTTCGACTACAAGTCAGCCTCGACCTTCAACTCCACCTCTCACCGTGGATGAGGTGATGGAGCGGACGAGGGTGTTGAAGGAAGAAGAATTAGTCACTCCTCTAAACTTCAAATCACTTAAATTTAGAAAACTAAAAACAAATATCAAATACAAGTTTGTGGCAAGGCTCAGCGGAAACAGCTATATTTTACAACATGAAGATTTTCACTTCAAGGTCCAACTGCCTCATTCCCTGCCGCAACCGCCTAGAATCCCATCCAAAAAGGAACTGTTTTTCGTCAGACAAGAGGGCAAGGCGCATTGGTTAATTAAATAAATTGTCACAGCCCTTGTCCATTTCCTCCACCTCGACTAACCGCAACTCCTTCAGGACTCCTCTTCATGGCATCAAAAACGGTCCTTTTCAGGACCACCCTAAGCATTTCAAGTTAGGGACTTGGCCTGTACATAGGCAGGAGACTGTTTGTCTTATGTTTGTGTGCAGCCCACTTTGTAAAAATTTCGAAGTCCCAAGGTCCTTGACCTTGACCATGACCATGACCCAAGGGGGGGGGGGGTATAAAGTTTGTGCAAAGTATGTCATGTGGGTACTCAAATTACGCGGATTGATCGGACGAACAAGTTGGTGCAAACAGAATTCAGATCCGACAAAGGGTATAGAAGCAACAGCGAAAAAACTACTATTTTCAAGGATAAACCTAAATAACTTCTTTATTTACGGTTTAAAGTATATTAAGTGGGTACTCAAATTACGCGGATTAATCAGACGAACAAGTTGGTGCAAACAGAATTCAGATCCGACAACGGGTATAGCAGCAACAGCGAAAAAACACCTATTTTCAAGGACAAACCTAAATAACTTCTTTGTTTTTGGTTCAAAGTATAACATGTGGATACTTCAATTACGCGGCTTGCCAAGACAAACAAGAAGGTGCAATTTAAATTTAAATCTAACCAACAGTATATCATCTGTAGCGTAAAAACGATGGTTTGAAGGACAAGGTAACGTTGTGGTGGGGGTTAGGTGCCTATCATACATGATAACGCTCCATAATTATTCTTCCAGCTCTTGACGGATGAACATCTACCTAGAGGGTCTGAAAAATGTCGCAGTTTTACAGGAACATGAGGAAGGTGACCTTCAGTAGTCCCCTTGACACTACTTTCTACTTCCCTGACAATGAAGACAGAAGGTCTACACTTTTAGTGGACAATGAGCGGTTTCGTCGAAGAATAATCGAGGTTGAAACACTTTTAGCTAGTTGTTTGCTTCGCAAAAAGAACCATATGAATACATGCACCGGTTTAGATCATAGTAGCTGTTATACTTATACAGAGTTGAAGCGCAAACATTATTGAAGTTTTTAGTTACGGAGCTAAGGTCTTGACAGTCTAAGAGCTAAACCCTAACTAACACATGTAAACTAGTTATTGTGCGATGTAAAACTCGGTGGGGGGACTGGTGTAGTGGGGGACTGGTGTAGTGGGGGGACTACCATCTGCCGCACACTTGCCACCTGCCGCCTGCCGCCTGCCACCAGCCATCTGCTTCGTTCTACTACACTTTTACCCCCACCATTTTGTTTGATACCAGAACGCTAGCTAGCGAATAGTCAGTACACCTCCGGCTCTCGACCGGTGAACATCGAGCTCTCCGAGACGCTCTTCACAAAATAACAATATCATTTCACTCAAGGTCTGATAGATGTTTCTATTTCATTGCCGTCACGTATTATTTCCTCCTGACAGCAATGAAATGCAAACACCTAACAGAACAGATAGGTGTCAAAAACACAACATGGACTCTGCGCAGGGATCGAAGTATCTACCGTCTTTCTTCAGAAAACAAAGTGATGGCCGCAACTCGTCCGGATCAACAACATCGATGACAACCAACAACGGGGAACTATTGTAAACATGAATTATTGTAAATAAAGTAATATTTGTAATATGAATTATTGTAAATAAAATAAAGTAATATTTGTAATTGTTCTACCTCGCACTCGTATCATTCGATTGCTTCATTCGATAATTTTCATTCGATATTTTATCGAATTAAAACTATCGAATCACAATCGGATTTTACGCGTGCGAGGTAGTACTTTTTTAAAATTACCTCCCCCGTGACCTTGAACTTTGAACTTTTACTCATTTCGTCACAAAACCGCCTACGTCACTGGCTCAGCCTCAGATAACATCTTTCATGACTCAGCACTTCCGGTCACGTGACCGGATGACGTCACTTCCGGCGCAAAACCCGCAAACCCACACTACTCTCCTGAAATTTCATATCTAATCTCATCAAATAAAAATGCCATAGGATTATTTATGAATGGAACAGTGGTTCCAGCAGTACCATCAGTTTTTGTTACTTTTCCTTCAATATATAAATAACTTTCACATGGATGAGTATAAATGTCTTGTTGTTGTATAGGAATCCTAATTTCATCGTTATTGTTTAATTTGGACGAAGCGTAAGGGTTGTGCGTGTGATATTCCTTTTCCCATAAGGTCTCGTCGAATGTTGGACCCTGCGCTATATCCAGTATATCCATTGTTAATGACCTTTAATCCAATTTCTTCTAGAAAACGAATGTTGTCACTTGTTAATCCTTCTACAGCTGATGATTTTAACTTTCTTAATAATGTAATCCTGTGTTCATCATTTAGTCGCACATGTGGTACTCTCCAAACAATCTTGTCTAATGTTAATTTCCAGTCTAAATTGGCATCAGTTGTTCCAGCAGCTGCTTTAATAATATCATTATCGTTTGATGATCTTAATAAAACTAGTTCTTGTTTTACATTTATTATTATTCTTCTGTAGTCTTCAGCAAATCCTAGGAGTAATCTTAAAGGTACGTAGAAATCAAAGTTTCCCGAAGAGTCAGGAGCGATTGTACTTTTGTCTGGTGCAACCCATCCTGCAACAGCTAACAGATTCTTCTCATTTGGTGTTAAAGACGCTAATCCTTTCAATGTACTGGAAATTCCAACCTTTTTTGTTGAATTGACTGTAACTCCTGAAATTTCATATCTAATCTCATCAAATAAAAATGCCATAGGATTATTTATGAATGGAACAGTGGTTCCAGCAGTACCATCAGTTTTTGTTACTTTTCCTTCAATATATAAATAACTTTCACATGGATGAGTATAAATGTCTTGTTGTTGTATAGGAATCCTAATTTCATCGTTATTGTTTAATTTGGACGAAGCGTAAGGGTTGTGCGTGTGATATTCCTTTTCCCATAAGGTCTCGTCGAATGTTGGACCCTGCGCTATATCCAGTATATCCATTGTTAATGACCTTTAATCCAATTTCTTCTAGAAAACGAATGTTGTCACTTGTTAATCCTTCTACAGCTGATGAGCTACTGACCTCTTTGCTGGTTGGCTCTCTCTTTTTAAATGATAACCCCATTGTCTAAGCGGATGATTTTATATGTATTCTTACAGTAATAGCTTCTCCTCTAAAGTCAATAAGGTTTCCGTCTTGATCCACTATGTTCAGCACGATGTCTGAAATGAAACTGGTGTTTAACGGTAGGTACACAAGGTTTTGAGGCTT
The DNA here is from genome assembly GCA_963675035.1 of Allygus modestus. Classification (NCBI taxonomy): domain Eukaryota; kingdom Metazoa; phylum Arthropoda; class Insecta; order Hemiptera; family Cicadellidae; genus Allygus; species Allygus modestus. Next base: position 180,387,459 of record OY776111.1, on the reverse strand, counting down.
TTCTACTATCTTGAAACCTGGTGCAACTGATGGGTAGAATGTGTGTAATATATGACGATTTTCTCCATCTCTGTAGGATCCTTGTATAATGTTACATGTAATATCTATGCTGTTAACTTTGATGATCGTCACAGTTTTATTCCCAAAATGAGTTTTATTAGGTTCTAATACTTTTGTTTCCTTAGAAAACCCCAATAAACTACCAATTGAATGTTCTTGACTAAAATCAATATAATACTTAGACGTAATTTCGGCTTTCATTGTATTGTTATTGCCTTTTATCGTTATATTTTCTTTTCCCATATGTTTTTGTATAACTTCATTTATATTATCGATTTCATAAGCTCCTGTTGGTAAACTGAATTCTTCCAAAGCTGAATACTTTCCTTTTTCATCTTTTGTCTTGTAATAATGTATTTTGTTATTAATTCCTTCACTAACGTTTGGAATAGAGTTATATGTTGTTAAATCCAATAATGCGGCTTCCCATAGTCTTCCTTTTTTGCAAACGTAGCGCTGGAAACAGAATACTGCGCAAAGTACATGAGTTACCGGTTAATGACACTGTATACGAAGACATCTTAAAGTTGACTAACACTTTTAGCTAAAAAGTCTAAACATAAATGACCGCAAATGGATGTATTATCAGGTTGTTTTCTTGTATGATTGTAAAAAACATTTTCTGCCGCACGAAAGTATTGTTGAAGTTCTTTCGGTCGTGGAAGGTCTCCAAAACTGTCGAAATAATAAATGGTTTTACCAAGTTTCTTGTAACACACCCAATGAGTGCCTATTCCTTCACTATTATCCAAATTTACAATACCAGTCTCATTTTTCCACATTTTAACCGGTAATTCATCTTTCATAAATACTCCTCTAAAAAATGGGATTTTCAAACAAGAAGCATATGTAATCAGTTCTTCATTGGTCAATTCTTTGTTTTTAATTATTAATTGCTCTTTCTTATTTAATACACACGATACACGATACACGATACTGGTCTTAGGTATAATCCTCCTCCCTTTTTTATCATTGACCATATTGTTGGTTTCTTTTTAGCTTTACCACTGGTAGATCGACGTTTTCTTCTGATATTACCTCCTTGTTTCTTAGCGGGTTTTTTCCCACGCCTTCTTCTCTTTCCTCCTCCAAACGTAGTTTTTGCTTTCATTGCTGCTGTTACTGCTAAAGACGCTGATTTTTCACCAATACTCGCGTCACTAGATTTTACTCTTTGCCAAGCTTTCTCAGCAAGTGCTTTATCCGCTATTGATCTATTTTTAGTATCACCAAATTTGGAATACGCTATATCGTGCTGTTTACAAGCCTGATCGAGCTTATTTATTCCAGGATCTCCTCTAGCAAGGCGTTTCTCTAATTTGGTTCCAGGACCACAATATTGATATCCTCCAGGTAAATGTAATTCCACAGGTAATAAATCACTCGCCTTGTTAACTATAGCTCCAACCGGTTTACTCAATAGAGAAAATGCTGTTGATGCTATTCCCCTTCCTCTCTGTAATCTCTCTCGATTATGACTGATGCGTTTAACCCTCGACATGACTATTTATAGCAAAACCTACAATCAGTAGGTGCACTCTATAAATGTTTTACAATGAATGTAATATCAGTTTTGGTTTATTGTATTATATACTGTTTAAAATCCATTTATTATATAGAAATGAATTTATTAATTAAATGTAGACATATTAAATAAAAGAGTAAAATAGAAATAAGGTGTAATTGAAGATGTTCCAGATGTTTCTCCGCTGGTGATGGTATCGTTGTCTTCGGTAAAATGAATAAACTTTAAATAGTTGGCATGTTCCCTTAGAAACTTGCCACTTAATCGTTGGTAATTGAATAACACATCCCAGTCTAGTTTATCTTTAAAATTGTCAATGTAATTCTCAGAGAGATTTTGATATTTACTTATTACTTCCCAACAGTTATTAAAATTTGGTGTCATCTCTACGAGGAAGTCTTCTGAAAACTGTTGTCTTTGTAAAATATGGATCCAGTTAACTCTGTGAAAATAAATTCTTAACATAGTCATTGTAAAGAAGTAGTGTATGGAAAGTTGTTCCCAATCCATATATCTATCAAACCGTTGAACAAAACCATCTGTCAACACTCCTTGGGGAAATCTCGGCTCTTGAGATATTAAACTCCACGCAGTAATATTGGATTCCATCATCCTCTCTGTATCGTCTCTCGAATATGACTGATGCTTTATCCCTTATCATGGGGTATTTTAAATTCTTTTTTCTCTTATGTAATCTTCATCGTTTTCTGTTGGTTCATTAATCACATTCACTTTATCCCCCTTTCCTAATGTCTTGACTTTAGAAGGCTCAGACGGTTTATCTCGTTGATTAGGTTTCTCTGGATTGTGAATATTTTTCCAGTCTAAATAATTGTGACTGTCAACATCTGAAGCTGCATCTCTTCCTGAAGCCCGATGGATATAATGGAATAGAGCTGCACCAAACCTTTCCAAATGTTTTTCATATTCCGTAGTCCATTTCTTGTGTACAATATCAAACATTTTCTTATTTACAGCGTCTCCATCCTGCTCACAATCACCTACATTTGATAATTTTAATTTTTTTAAATCATAGCTTGTATCAGTTTTATTCCTTTTGTAAATCGTTAACAATTTTAGAGTAGCTAAATTTACTGCTTCACCATCATAAATGGGATATTGTATATCGCTTAACCTTTTACCGGAAAACCCCCAATGATCTTCGTGTACAGTTGGGGTTCTTTTTTTCATGTACTGTACCGTAACCGCATCAGACGACATAAGCGGATCACCAACATTTTGAATTACTTTTCCTTCAAAATTATAGTTTCCGTCAGGTGTTAACGGAAACCCAGCTCTTTTTTCACTATATCCAGATTTTACTCCAAACTCGGAATACCGTCCAAACTTGTCCACACTCATGATGTAACTGAATCGCTATCGTTTAGGTTCTTATTATATATACGTCTACTGAACAATTATTCCTTGTTTTCGCAGTTCATCAACCAAAGCTACCCATTCGTTTTCTAAACCAGTGTGCCCGGCTTCCATAGCTTCATGTAATAACCTCATTCGATCAACTAACTTATTTATATCGTTGTAATATATTATATTAGTTTTATACAAATTTTTTAATAATCCCCTTCCAGATGTGGTAGGATCAGTTGTTTTTCTCTTTTTATGCAAAACATTTAATTCAGCAGAAGATAAAGCTCTTCTTTTAATTTGAGCTTTTTTTGATTTCGAGGGGAAAAGACTAGATATAATACTTGTATATTTTATTGACCGATTTCTATGAATAGGTAGGTCATTGGAATACTTCTTTCTATGTGCATATGTATACTCTAATATATTTTTAAACAATTGTAATTCCCTTTTAGTATATTTACCAGGATTATTTTTAAAGATGAGTTCAAACAAACCTTTAGTACCTTAATATTTCTTATCTCCAATAACTATATCATCATTTTCGTTTATATCTAACTTGCTATCTCCAATCATTAATCCTTTATCCTCTATTATAGCTCCATAGGTATGATAATTTCGATTAGCATGTGCGGCGTGTAACATTTTTAACGTATATGTTCTTCCAAGTGTTCCTTTAAACATAATATCAGTGCCTAATTTGCTTAAGTTGGATGGGTTAATATCCTCTTCTTCTGCTCTTGTATCTTCTACACTTGTATCTTCTGTACTTGTATCTTCTGCAATGTCCTTTTCCTTTAAATCCTCTATATCTCCGCTTTCTTCATACTCGTCGCTTTCTTCAGATGTTTGTAACTGACCAAAACTTTCATCATTTTGAAATTCTTCTTCATATTTGGAAATTGGTAGCATTTTGTCTCCTTCGAAGCGAATTGAAGGTTTTTCCATATTTTGTGCTAATCGCTTTAAAGGTTCAGTAACAGGTTTGAATGTTGTTTCTAAAAGTTGCTCTCTTTCATTTATACCTGATTTTAAAGCTCGGTTCTTTTGTCTAATAGAATCACTAAGTGATTTTATTTCCTTTAATAGCTTTTCCTGGTTAACCATCTTCACACCTTGACGACTTTTACAGTAATACCGCTAATCAGTGTATTAAAACAAATTTATCAAAACCTATTCTATAACGACCATCTTTTATAGCTTGATCTTTCATAATAACCAAAAATCCATACTTTTCCGCCCAGCTCTTTAAACTTTTCAAATGGCATATCCGCATTCACATGATCGTTATATATATGTTTTAGGTTAGTATCATCTTGTTTGAATACAATTAGAATATTTGCATTATCTCTGATAAGTTGTTTTGGGATTTTGCTATAAGTTTGTCCTATATATATGCTGTCGATGTTATTATGTCTTCCCATGGCAAAGTAGTTTCTAATAGTATCCTGATTTTCACAAGATACATCGTCAAATATAAATACATAATACGGTTTCGCTTCGTTTGGTTTCATAATGCTATCACTAGCGTTAAATTTGTAAAAATTAACATCAGACACATCAGATAGGATTTTATCCAGTAATTTATACTTTGGTTGATGTAGAGACTTTGAAAAAATATATAGGTTATTAAACCTTAATCCCTGCGGATTAGTGATCAAATTAAAGAAAACATTGGTCTTTCCACAGTTTGAGGGACCACTTAATATACATCGAACAGTGTTTGGAAGTAAACTACCGTGTTTACCATTGTTGATTTTAACGTTTTCCACAGTTAAATCATCTATGTTATTAATATTGAATCGGTCTTTATGGTGAATAATCTCCATCCTGCTCAAAGGTTAACGATGAAATGAGTTGCTTGCATTAAACCAAGTCCTTTATAGGTATCCATGAATCCTCAGTTTTGTTAAACCCTAACCACCGCACTTTAACTGCGTTCTTTTTTCTTTGTAACACTTTTTCAACAAGATATACATCACCTACTGTTGACTTTAACATTTCATGTCCATAAAATGCACCTTGCAACAAATCCCCTTTGTTATCTTTTAAGATATACGTTTCAGGTACAGTCGGTTGCACTTTATACACTGTAAAAACTTCATTCGTCCAATTGGGAAGGTATTTCTTGGTAAACACTCCCTTATATTTACTAATCCGTACTTTATCACTTACATTAAATTTTCTTGGCTGCATTTTTTCTACTTTAGGCTTTGTATTTTTCTTTATGCGTTTTAATACATCTTTTGCATTTCTTCTATTTACTTTGTTAGGTTTCATACCGATAGTTCTATGGAACCTGTTGTTATAATCATTTATTAATTGTGGTAAAACATCATACCATACGTAAGAACCTCTTTTTGAAAATTGTTTATACAGTGCTCCTTTTAAGGTTCTATTGAATCTGTCTACAATAGCTGCTTTTTTCTCTGAATTTGTAGAATAATGATTTATTTTATATTTATTCATTAACTGTGCAAAGTTTGTATTAAAGTATTCTGTTTCATCATCAGTTTGTAAATGTTTAATTTTGTTTTTATCTCTTTTTATGGCTATTTCCATGGCTTCTGTTACGCTTTTACCAGTCTTGTCCTTTAGAGGCAAAGCGTCTGCAACTTTTGTAAAACAATTAATAATTGTGAGTATATATTTAAATCCTTTGTTTATTCTGCTATGCGGTCGCATTTCAATTAAATCCGCTTGATATAGATCATTTATCCCTTTTATAACAGTATTTCTTCTTGGAAACTTTAATCTTGCAGGTTTGTGTAGTTCATTAATAATCTTCTCCTTCAGGTCTGACATGATGGTTTCACGAAGACAGCTGATATGATATTAAATATTCTTTTGTATAAATCTGCTTATATAGGTCAAGGTCATTCTAAACTAATGTATAAAAGGGGGAACGCAGCAAAATACTGCTGTGTTCCCCCTTTTATACGGAAAGGAAAAGGAAAAGGGATGTAGGACGATGAAAGGGTTACTCGTCAATAGGGTTGAGGGAATAGTGGCCGAATGGTAGAGTGTGGATGTTGTCTGCAAGGATGTGTCGTTTATCATCATTTGAAGAGAGAGCTTTTTTTACTTCCGTCACGCTGTACAGCTGATGGTTGAAACTTCTGATTGTGTTGAATTTTGCTGTTATATCTTGATCTTCAAATAAACATTTCTTATAGTGATTAAAATGCACATTCTTCTTTAAATACAAACTTTTTACTCCTTTAGCTTTCTTAATGACTTGGTTTTCATTTAGTTGTAAAGAATATAATTTTGACATTAGTGCAACAATTTCTTGAAGTATAACACCATTGGCTTCATCTTTAAATTTGCCAAGCACTTTTTTGTTTCTGTCATTGTCGTAGTTTGGATGATCTTTTGGATAGTCGGAAAAGTCAAAGTCGTTTTTGTAATCAAATGTCCGAAGGTCTTCATACATATCGTTAGTAATTATCCAATATATAAAAGCGTCTGTAACCCTGTAGGAGATGCCGATGTTTTCTCGTCCATAAAAGGTGACCATCTTTTTGTAATGAAAATCGTACATATGAGTCTTGGAGATATCCAGGATTGTCATACCTATATACAAAGGACGATCCATCTTCACACTTGTTTTCTTCATAGATACAGCTACAAGATTTTCGTTAATATTTATAGATGTTCCAAAGTTTGGCTGTTGTACGAGTTTTTGTAGTTTGTTCGGATCTGTAACAAGTTTAACATTTTTATGTCTTCTTTTGTTTTCCAATGTTTTACCGAATATCGCATTGTTCATCAATTTAAAAAAGTCTTTTTGAAAGGCTGATGTAGCGGCTGCTCTTCTGGTAGTATTCGAGTCTATGTACGGTTTCAACCAGCACGATTGGGAAAATTCTACAGCTCTATTAATTTTAGTAAGACGTAAACCTAATTCGATAGCTTGTTGAACAACCCAATAGTGACCTACGTATCGTTGTTTATTGTTAAGGGTCATCATTAATTTGGGGTGTTTTCCAGTTGGTGAAATTTCTGTTCTTGCAAGGAGTGGAAGGTCATAATGAAGATCGTGTAAATGTTCTGGATATTCAAAGTCGCAATCCAAAATATATCCGGTATCTCCTTGTTTTGGAATTTGTGAAATATCGCCAATACAGTCGGGATCAACCCATTTAAAGTTGTCAAATGGAAATGGGTTCGACATGGCCCATCCATACAGATTATTCGCGTCGAAATATCCCAAGTACGTTGAAGGTTTCTCTTGATCATGGTCAGGTAGATATTTGTTGTTGGCTTTAACATGTCTCGTCACGCTTTGAGTTAATCCACCTCTAACACCCGACTCAACCATTAAAACCATATCTATATCTGTTAACAGCTGGAGTTTGCATTTTGTTTCTTTCAGCATTGCTTGCCAAGCTAGTCCTGGAGATGTATATGAATGTAGAGGGTCTAAACCGTATGCTGCAAAACAGGTTCTTCGGAATTCTTCCATAACATCGCAGAGAAGAGTCACGTCAAGTTTAACATAAAAGTCTGAGTATTCTCCTAAAATCTTCATATCCAACTCGTTCCATGCTCGACATGCGTGTTGATAGTCTTCAAGTCCAACCTGCTATATTATTTCTTTCTTTGTATTGTTGGCTACAATTTTGCTTGTTTCTATCAGATCTTCTCTTTTTAAATTATCAGTTAATTTCATTAGGCTAGAAGGCATAAATCGAAACGAATCAATAAATCTAAGTTTTATTTTGCCAACCTTTTTAGAGAAACTTATAAATTTTTCCATTGTTGTTGCCAAAACATCTATTGCTCCATCATCTCTTCCTAACTCCGGGATTATTAAATGAGAGTCATATCCGCTAAGGTTATGTAGAACAACGGGTATAAAAGATGGTACTTTGTAATTTAAGTTGCAAGCGTTACAGGCTGCACCTCTGTAGGCTCCTGTAAGATGGTCGTGATCACGCACTTTAACGTTATCTGGTGTAAATAGGTTATTACACAGATAACATGTTGTTGCCAAATTGTGATGTTGAAGTTGGTGTTCATCCATAGGTTGCATCGGTATTTTAATTTTGTAGATTTCTTCCACCTTAGAGGCAATGTAATACAACTCATCTACAAAGTGTTTCGCTGCTTGTTCACCACGATAAATCTTCGGAGCAGATGATAGTCCAAATTCTTGAAGATGTTCTTCAGACAGCGTGGATTTTGTTAGTATACAATAACTGTTTGGTGCATGTTTTTGATATTTGCTTCTTTTTGTGATATCCTCTTCTTGTTGTTCAATAGGAAGTAAAGATGCTTCGAAGTCCGCGTACACAACAAATGGAACAGGGTATTGTTGATTTACTTTGTCAAATTTTATCTGCGCTCTGCTGGGATGTGGCAATTTAATTCTTACCTCATAGTTTCCACTACATAACCTTTGATGTTCTACTAACCATTCTGAACCTCCTCTTCTTAATTCTTTGCTTACATGACAAAAACATATTTTACAAATTGTCTTCTTTTCTTCATGTTTAGATAATTGTTTAGAAACAAGAGCTTCAAAATTTTTAATGTAGACATAGTGGGATATATCCAATTTAGTGATTAATAGCAAATCCGTATGATCTCTGCACTCAATAGGTGTTATGCGCAAGGGGTATGCATTGTTTGACGAATCTAAGCCGAAAATGTTGACAGAAGCTGACGGATTTTGCTTTTCAAATTTTGATATATCAGTAATTGCAACAGGGTAAGTCATTCCCTGGAAATTATACTTATGTTGTACTTCTTCATATGCTTGACTTGGTCTTTCCGGATGGTTTTTTACATATTTGGCCAACATAACATATTTAAAACATTCATTATTTTCATTTTGCACGTTAATACAGGATTTGGTATTCATAATTTTTTGCGGTAGAGGGATATAGCTACTTCCTCTCATTCCATAACCGTGTTTATGAACTCTAACATCCAGACTTGTTATACTATATAAAGTCATCCAGATCCTCTTCCTTCATGCTCTTGTAGTTTCGTCAAAAGTTCCTCAAAACATTCTGTTACGATCTTTTCAATATCTGACGCAGCCATGATGGTTCGGTTTTTTGTCATGAAACCTCTTGGTGATGTTTCGTTTTGAATGTTAGTGAATATGGCATCTAGCAACAGTCCAAATTTGATAAAATTTAATCTTTTTTGTTCATTCTTTAGTGTTTTGGTTACTAATTCTTTGGCGTTATGTAAAAAGTTTTCAAGTTGTAATTTAACGTTGTCAATTTTAAAATGTGTTACTACCTTACCAGGTAGTGCTTGAGCGTGTAGTTCCACATCTACTGCTGATGATGTTGAGGGTCGGTGAAGTGTAGTCATAGCAGGCGTTGAAGTTGATGTTGAAGGATGGTGAAGTGTAGACATAGCAGGCGTAGAAGTCAATGGTGTTGATGTTGAAGGATGATGAAGTGTAGACATAGCAGGCGTAGAAGTCGATGTTGATGGCGTTGATTGTGCATAATGAATGACACTCGGTCTTAAAACTTCATTTTGTTCTTTTTGATTTAGGTTTGCAAATTGATGTTGTGCTTATTAATGATCAATTGAAGCTAATTCTTGTTCATTTTGTTCTTCTTTTGTATTTCCTTTGTGTTGGGATTATGTTTTAGTTCTTTATGAATGGCTAAAAGCCGATCATCTCTAAATGAGGCTTTACAAATATTGCACCGATACATATTATAACTGTGTCTTCCTCAAAGGCTAACCAGCTACTAATAACACTCCAAAATGCACCTCTATTTATACCCGAATAAGAACAGTGGTGGGGGGGTATACATGCCGGAGTATATGTGTTAGTGAAGAAATACAAAATTTTACGCAGGAAGTACATTTTGCATCAAACCAAGATGTTTTCAAGTCCCCAAAGTGGGTCAAGGTCGTTTGAACATCTTGCCAAAACGGGGAATAGAGCAGTAAGTGATTCTCACTTGGACCATAAACTGATCTATTCCCCGCTTTGTATTATTTAACAGATCTTTAAGTTTTCTTTTAATTATCCTGATCTTCAAAATGTTGTTTGTATGAGGGTTCTTCAGCAAAGAAATGTTGAACCGCCAAGTCATCTTCAGTCAGAGGACATGATTCCAACAGTTTTTGATCGATTGAGGGAGCTGACAGCGGTTCTTGGAGTTTTTCATCTTCAGTCAGAGGACATGATTCCAACAGTTTTTGATCGATTGAGGGAGCTGACAGCGGTTCTTGGAGTTTTAACTGTAAACTTTTGATATATTCCATGGCCTTATACAAAACGGTTATTTTTGCATCTCGAGGATTGGCGAATGGGATTACACTTTGTAATCTCTCATATCCAGTGTTAATATTCACTCTCCATTTCTTTGAGTGTTCAGCGTTTCTCTGATTGTAGCCAGATCTGGAGTTGGATGTGCTTGCTTGCGAATCCATAGCTGACTAATACGTGTATTCCAAAGTGCATGGTTAAATACCTGCTTACCCCCACCATAAGGGTACCCCCCTCTTGGAGCATATGTTTGATTTAGTAATAATTATTGTATCAAAAGAAGTTGTTTCCAAGTCCTGATATAGGTCAAGGTCATCTGAAGATATTTCCAGAACGGGGAATAGAGCAGTAAGTAGTTCTCACTTTGACTACAAACTGATCTATTCTCCGCTCTGTATTTGTAGTTGGAAGGTTAACGAAGAAAAATAATCAGACTCATCTGACAAATCCGACTCATCAAACGGAAATAAGCGACGGGGGAGAAAATTAGTGACGTAGGTACCCTCAAAAAGGGTCCTACTACCGCTCGGAGTTGCCTCCATGTGTTCCAAACAGAGTGACTGTTGGTAACACTCCGCATCGTCCGAATTCGAGTTTTCCTCTACGTCATCCGCTACACTAGAGATATCCTCATCACTCTCCAATTGTTCCATCCAATTCACGGCTTCCATCTCTACGGAATCAGCTTCTTCATCTTCCAACACCGCATCTTCATTTTCATCTTCATCTTCTAACATAATGTTTTTTAACATTAGAATTACCTCTCGTGGATGAGGAAAGATGATGTCTCTTGGTGCCATGACTAGACTGATTCAACCATTGATACAAACTCGCCTTTTATACCACAATATAATAGGGGGGGGAGGGGATATTGTTGTTAAATATATATTTAGTATTAAACAAAGTTGTTTCCAAGTCCTGAAGTGGGTCAAGGTCGTTTGAACATGTTACCAAAACGGGGAATAGAGCAGTAAGTGATTCTCACTTGGACCACAAACTGATCTATTCCCCGCTTTGTATTCCAGACGCCTTTAATTTTGTTATCCCAGTTATTCATCCTGGTCTTCATCCATGAGGAAGATTTGTTTGTAGGCTGACGGTTCTTCCTCAAGAAAATGATGTTTCGCCAACCTATCTTCCACCAGGAACACGCTTTCTATCGGTTCAAGAGAGACCGGTTCTTCAGAAGGAACTTCTGCAACTATTGCCTGCAGATGTTTTATGTAGTTTATTGCCCGATATATCATGTCCTTTGTTTTAGTAGTAGATTTAACGCCCGGGACTTTACTTGATAATCTACTGTAGGCTTTTTGCATTGTCAGCTTATATCTTTTTGTTCTTAATGCGTTTTCGGCTCTTCGGTTCCGCAATTGTGAAGTGCAATTGTTGAACTTCAGAAACTCTGATAGTTCATCTTTATACTCTTTGGATGTGCTTGCTTGGGAATCCATAGCTAACTACTGGGGATATTCCGATGCGGTCGCTTAAATACCAAGTTTACGTGGTGGGGGTAAATGTCAAGGATATTATTGTAGGAAGTACATTTTATATCAAACAACGATGTTGCAGAATGTCAAGTCTTGTAAGTGGGTCAAGGTCGTCTGAACATACCACCAGAACGGGGAATAGAGCAGTAAGTGGTTCTCACTTAGACCTCAAACTGATCTATTCCCCGCTCTGTTTTTTAATCTTTCTCCTTTTTATTGATTCAACAATGGTTTGGTTTAATATAAAATGTTGTATTGATGACCCATTTCTGCCGGAGTAACCTTTCCATTATACCAATCATTTTAAGTAACTTTACATTGTTTTTTATAGCTTGTTTTCCATGCTTCCTGTTCATTATTATACACTGGAGCCGTAGGCTTCCACATATACAAATCACAACCAACCTCCCAATCGAGAAACTTGTGCACTTCTCTTCTTAAGACAATTAACTGATCGTGATTTTCAACCTTTCTGCTTACTACTAGTGTTGCTGCAGCGATAGGGAGAGCGGGTGTACTCATTTTCAGTAGAATGATTTTACCAGTGATAGGGAACCCCTTTTATACTACGTTTAAATGGTGGGCCGTAGACCACAAATCAAGGTTAACCTGCCCTGCTGTTCTAACAAGCAGCTGTACACCTGCTCGCACAGGTTTATTAACAACTAAGTATCCTTCGTATTCAAGTTCCTTGAATGTTCCTCAACTTTTAACGCCAAACATAATGTTATTGGATAGGTTATATTGTTGATATGTATAGAGGATCATATGATTATATGAGTTTTTATATAAAACATATATTTATTAATTTTAATTACATTTTTAGCTACATCAATTAATTTAAAACTAAGAAGCCTTCGTATTTGGAGGGGGAAATGTTTAAGTAACAGATAGTTAATAAAAGGAGGTTTTGTTTATATAAAAAGGCAAATTTATGTTTTCTTACTAAAGTATTTTATTTCATTATTGATTAAAACAAGTTTGTGCTTCACGAGTAAAATATAATCGCTAATCAGATATGTTTATCCATGTTGCTAATCATGTGGTATTCTTTCCAACAAATACGTCTCATATTATTTACTGCCAAATTTGCGTTACATATCAAATTATATGATTCCTCATAAGTCTAATTACATCTCGTTTTATTTCCAATCTGTCAACACCAAAAACATGAGAATCGACCAAAACATAACCGAGATACATTGAAATGTGTGTTAAAAGGCTGCAAAAAAATCCATTTGTTGTAAATAGTTCCCAATCAGCTGATCAGCTGATTAAAATCAACTGACTAAAAAACATGTGGTTGTTGAGTTGTATTGTTGCATTGTTATTATTGTTTTGTTTACTTCAAACATCATTAATCTTTTAATTTAATCTACTCTAAAAATATCCGCATTTCCATATCAATCATTTTCTATTTCCACCCAGACACCATGCTATACAGACCACACGTCATGTAGTAGGTGAAGTTATTATCTACAAGGGTAGGCCTATTACCCATTATTAGATAACAAGGCTGATTCATTTCTTCTGCGGCTGTGTAATTGCCTACTGAATCATAGTGCGAAGAAAATCAGGTACCAACAGCACCCATTAGCACGACCATTGATGATTATAACGCACAAATTATAAGGTTATATTGCACGCTAAGCATTGAGTTAGCACTTTCATCGTTAACGTTATTAGATTCTACTGCACTTTTAATAGGTTTGTATTGGACTAGGCCAGTTATATCAATTTAGTTACTGGCTTATGATCAGTCTTTGTGAGAAGATTGATATAGTTAAAAAGACAATTGACATGGTATATATATATATATATATTTTGATTTTTTTTTTTTTTCAAGTAAACCTTATATTAAAATAAAGTTTTTATCAGGGTTTTGTGCAGTACTAGACTAAAATAAAAAACCTCAGAGTATCTTTAAATTAAGTTTAATTCATGACTATAAGAAACTTTAATTCAGATTTGTTAATACTTTTAATTTCCATTTACTAATATAACTTTTAAGAAACTCGACTATTTAACTCCATATCATCAGTGATCCGCGAGTCAAGTCACCACGTTACAATACTCGCGTAATATAAGTGCATAACTAATCCCACTTTATTTGCCCACGTATAGGTTTCACAAAGATCAATGTAAATTTATAATTTAATTTTAAAGGTTTTACTAACTGAATAATTAAGTACAGAAATCTGGATTTAAAAATTTATTTCCATTAAAATTAAAAAGTACCTTTGTAAACATGTTTTATATCGATTAAACATTTGCAACAGTATATGATGTTACTGGAGGGGAAATTGGTTTTTATGAACTTGCGATGTATGAGGACTAGAAAGGAATAATGGAATTCATTTGCTTTATTGTGAATGTTATACAGGGTTGGGTAAAAGTCTGGAATATAGTTAATAACTCCTGAACTACGGGTCATAATTAAATAAAACGTAGTGTTTTTGCATTTGATATTGTTACCCAAATACAGACGACAACCCACGAAGGAAGTCGTAAAGTTTATATGGGCGTATATGTCGAGTTATACCTAATTTTAAAAGTATTGTTTTAATGGAATACAACGATCCAACTCCAAATATAAAAATATAAACATTCAAATTGAAATAGGCGAACAACAATGATACACGTGTTTGAAATTAAATCAGACATCTGATTTAACAACTAAACAAAGAAAGCGGTTTTTCACTAATAGGTTTGCACTAATTTTACTACTTCTTCCGTGGGCCGTCCCCTGGTCATACAAAAAATCAGTAAAATACGTATAGACTTAGATAACAATATCAAATAGAAATACACTACGTTTTATTAAATTCTGACTGTTAGTTAAAGAGTTATTAACTGTATTCCAGACTTTTTCCCTACCCTGTATAAACTGTCAAGAACTTGTATTTAGTATGCTTCACTTCTACTTTAACAAATAATGTTTAATTTTTTTCATGGTTTAATTCGTGTGGTTTTTATGTTAAATAAGTAATATATTTTGTTGGAATATTGTAATCTGGTTTTAAAAAGGCTGAAGAAAACGCATTCTAAATCTCACATATTTTACATCGTTACAAAGATAATCAGACCTTTCTCAAGCCTGGTATCTAATATCTCCGTAGAAGGTAGCCAAGGAGGTGGGGAGCGAAGGATATTTTTATAGCGAAAGTTGGCCCCTCCTGCCCAAGTCACGTCTCTTCTGACTGACCTTTGTCAAGATTTATGCTCTCGTGTTTATCCTGTAACAAGAGTGGGTTTAACAGTCCCATCCTTGATTAATGCAATGAAAGTTGACTTTCCGTTATCTTTGTGGGAAACCTTCTCATGCGCGCTTGTCCCCATAAATGATTTATCCTAGTAGGGTCTACAAAGTTTTTTTTGTTCAACTCATTCAGTTGCATTTGCATTGCAAATACTTTTTAAGCTTAGCGTAAGTTGACATACAAGAATGCCGTGATAAATTGTACCCCAATATTTATTCACATGCAGAGCTGCTGATGCCTGGCCAGTGGCCAGTGCATTCTTAGCCGGCAGTACAATAACCACTATATATCTAAACCTAATTATTAATGTATGATTATTTTTAACTCCAGAAATATTTTAAGACTGATTATTTGTCACTATTCTCTCCTAAAGACTCTTCTTGACGTCATTTTCAAGCTTATATTCATTGGTGATAGAAAGTTATATTAAAAGCGTTTATATATAAGTTCGATATAACTTGGGAAATTACTGTGGGGTAAGGAACATATTGAAATCAAAGTATTGTTAAGATGTTGGAAAATTTATATATAGTGTTTCTGTCATTTAACGTGCCAACCGTTAATACTTATTAAGATCATAGATTTTGTAAAATAACGCAAGATTTATACTTTATAATTTTTTTTATGCCATGTACATAATTTGAAGCCACAAACTTATACAGCAGTATTTGTGATGTTACTTTTTCATTAATTTATTAATTTACCTGGCCGAAATTCAAAACATTTTAAGGTTTGTTTTAGTTTTTTATTTTTTATGAACAATTGTAACATATATACCAGACATAAAGTATAAGTTATTGTGTTTCTTTATTCTAGATCTTTTTTTGCGACACCTAACGAAACCCATTCTAGTTATTATAAAATACCAGGAAATCAAGTTGACAAGAAAGCTTGTCGTAAGTGCGAGTGTTTCAGCTATTGCATATCTAAGTGTAAAACATATCAAATGAACCGACAAATAAAATACAAGAGTATTACGGCGACGCCGTCTTAAATTACTTTTGCGACGCGGCGAATGTAGTAGAGTGCATCTGCCCCGCGCCATCTGCCTTTGCACCTGCCGTTCCGTCTATAAAACCTGGAGCTGTCCGCAGAGGGCTCACAGTCTCAAGTCAACAGCCTAGCTAGCTGTTTGTTGGAGCTGTCCGTAATAGCATCTCTAGTATAGAGTTGGTACCACTATATATTAGAGATGCTACCTTAGCTTAAGGCATGTCTGTGTATTATTAAGCATGTTAGAATAACGCTTGTAGTTTGCTGCTAGTAAATGTAGTTAGTGTATCTGATTGTGGTGTTTGGTGTTGGTTTTTTTGAAGTGTTTTATTTACTGATGAAATATGTACTTTTCTTTCACGCTCTACAAGTGGGTAAAGTCTTTAAATATGTCAGGAGGGTTTATAATACGTTTCTCAAATAAACACATTTCCTAACCCCTTACAAAAAGGTATGGCACGAAAACCAACCTTAAGTCATTACGGCGCGCAAACCGGATGACTTTACCTATCTTAGCCCTTACTCACGAGAAACAGATTCAGTCAGTTTGCTTATTTTTGGTTAAATTTAAGGGGATCTTGGTCAGGTAATTATTGTACTTCGGTTCGTAAAACTCTGACGCCTATACAGTGATGAACGTCCTTGCGGTTTCAGAGTGCGCGACTGTTGTAAACTGACCATATTGCTTATCTTGGGGGATACATCTTCGGGGAAATAAACTTAAGGGGACCTTGGTCAGGTAATTATTGTGCTTCGGATCGTAAAACTCTGACGCCTACACAGTGATGAACGTCCTTGCGGTTTCAGAGTGCACGACTGTTGTTAACTGACCAATTTGCTTTTATTAATTTATTTATGAATTTTTTTTTTGGAGGATAACTTTTCGGGGGAGAGGATAGCGTTCCGTTATCAGGTTTATGCCTATAATTGCGAGCATTAAACTAGGCCTCTTCTCCTAATACAGAGCGGGGAATAGAGCAGTTTGTGGTCCAAGTGAGAATCACTTACTGCTCTATTCCCCGTTTTGGCAACATGTTCAGATGACCTTGGGGACTTAGAAAATTCAGAAAATTCTCGTTAGAAAATTCAGAAAATTCTCGTTTCTTAAAATACTGGAAGATATGTAATGATTTTTCGGGAGAGATTAATGTTTAGTTATTACAGAATTCAGATCCGACCAAGGGTATAGCAGTAATAGTCAAAAACAAGAAAATTCAGAAAATTCTCGTTAGAAAATTCAGAAAATTCTCGTTTCTTAAATTACTGGAAGATATGTATTGATTTTTCGGGAGAGATTAATGTTTAGTTATTACAGAATTCAGATCCGACCAAGGGTATAGCAGTAATAGTCAAAAACAACTATTTTGAAGGTCAAATCTAAATATTTTTTTTTTATTTCTGGTTTAACATACGTCAAGTGGGTACTCAAATTACGCGGATTGATCAGAGGAACAAGTTGGTGCAAACATAATTCAGATCCGACCAAGGGTATAGCAGTAATAGCCAAAAATAACTATTTTGAGGTCAAATCTAAATAATTTCTTTATTTATAGTTTAACATATGCCAAGTGGGTACTCAAATTACGCAGATTGATCAGAGGAACAAGTTGGTGCAAACAGAATTCAGATCTGACCAAGGGTATAGCAGTAATAGCCAAAAATAACTATTTTGAGGTCAAATCTAAATAATTTCTTTAATTATAGTTTAACATATGCCAAGTGGGTACTCAAATTACGCAGATTGATCAGAGGAACAAGTTGGTGCAAACAGAATTCAGATCCGACCAAGGGTATAGCAAATAGTCAAAAATAACTATTTTAAAGGTCAAGTCTAAATAATTTCTTTATTTCTAGTTTAACATATGCCTAGTGGGTACTCAAATTACGCGGATTGCTCAGAGGAACAAGTTGGTGCAAACAGAATTCAGATCCGACCAAGGGTATAGCAGTAATAGGTAAAAACAACTATTTTGAAGGACAAACCTAAATATCTTCTTTATTTCCGGTTAAAAATATATCAAGTGGGTACTTAATTAAGCGGCTCGTGAAAGATGAACCAGATGGTGTAAACAGAATGCAGATCCGAGCAAGGGTATAGCTGCAACAGCGAAAAACAAATATTTTCAAGGACAAACCTAAATAACTTCTTTATTTTTGGTTCAAAGTATAACATGTGGGTACTTCAATTACGCGGCTTGACAAGCCGAACAAGAAGGTGCAATCTGAATTTAAATCTAACCAACGGTATAGCAACCGTAGCGTAAAAACAGTTGTTTGAAGGACAAGGTAACGTTGTGGTGGGGGGTAGGTGGCTATCATACACGATAACGCTACATCATTATACTTCCAGCTCTTGTCAGATGAACATCTACCTAGAGGGTCTGAAAGATGTCGCAGTTTTATAGGAACATGAGGAAGGTGACCTTCAGTAGTCCACTTGACACTACCTTCTACTTCTCTGACAATGAAGACAGAAGGTCTACGCTTTTAGTGGACAATGAGCGGTTTCGTCGAATAATAATTGAGGTTGAAACACTTTTATCCAGTTTTTTGCTACGCAAAAAGCATCATATGAATACATGCACTGATTTAGGTCATAGTAACTGTTGTAATTATACAGCGTTGAGCAAACATTATTGAAGTTTTCGGTTACGGAGCTGAGGTCTTGACAGTCTAAGAGCTAAACCCTAACTACCACATGTAAACTAGTTATTGTGGATGAAAACTTGGTGTGGGGACTGGTGTGGTGGGGGAAGAGCCGAGTACCTAACCTACGTGCAAACGCTACATCACTATATGTCCAGCTCTTGCGCGGTACACATGGATTCACAAATACAAGACAATATTGTTTCTTCCACATCTTTATCTTTTAATATTTACCAAGCTGACACTTATGAAACGACTGATCAAATACAAGTACAAGAAGTGTCTACCACAACATCCTCTGATACAGAAGCAATTACGTTATCCTTGATGGGTTTTAACTAATGGATATTTTATTCAAAGTCTTCCTCCCCGCGCCAGCTGCCATCTGCCGCCTGCCACCTGCCGCCTGCCATCTGCCGTCCGCCATCTGCTCCGCCCCACCACACTTTTACCCCCACCATTTTGTTTGATACCAAAACGATAGCTAGCGAATAGTCATTACACCTCCGGCTCTCGACCGGTGAACATCGAGCTCTCCGAGACGCTCTTCAAAAAATAACAATATCATTTCACTCAAGATCTGATAGATGTTTCTATTTCATTGCCGTCAGTTATTATTTCCACCTGACATAAATGAAATGCAAACACCTATCAGAACAGATAGGTGTCAAAAAAACACAACATGGACTCTGCGCAGGAATCGAAGTATCTACCGTCTTTCATCAGAAAGCGAAGTGATGGCCGCAACTCGTCCGGATCAACAACATCGATGACAACGAACAACGGGGAACTATTGTAAACATGAATTATTGTAAATAAAATAAAGTAATATTTGTAATAGTACTACCTCGCACTCGTATCATTCGATTGCTTCATTCGATTGTTTTCATTCGATAATTTTATCGAATGAAAACTATCGAATCACAATCGGATTTTACGCGTGCGAGGTAGTACTTTTTAAAAATAACCTCCCCGTGACCTTGACCTTTAAACTTTCCCTCATTACGTCACAAAACCGCCTACGTCACTGGCTGAGGCTCAGATGACGTCTTTCATGACTCAGCGCATCCGGTCACATGACCGGATGACGTCACTTCCGGTCTAGCAGCCCCAAATGCCCACTACTAATGTGTTATGTTATAATTCATTGGAAATTCGCTGAGTATGCAGGTTTGCTGCGACGGGCGTATTTAAGTCCACCATCAATAAATCCAAAATAATACAAGAGTTTTTGAACAGCTATTTTGAAGAAGCTGGGTTCATCAAAAAAAGAAAAACGATTTCGCACGCAGCACGCTGACGTGAGGGAAGTGAATTTCCACATAAAAACTTGTAAAACTCAAAATCAGTGTAAAAACATCCATTTGTCCAATTTTTATTGAAATCTGAAAACATTGTTTTTTTGGCTGTTCTGATACTCCTGGTTTCATTTACTTGCAAAGCTGGGAATACAATTTTACGCATTATAAGGTTAGGAGAAGGTCCAGACAGGCTTGAAAGTAGGCGTGAGGTTGCTGGGGATAATTAAAGTACTCTAACAAAGGAATGACAGGCTTTTCTAGTGTAAAACCCCCATAAGACAACGTACTGTGTTTACCCGATACACATTTTCTTTAATAACCCGGTAAATATTTATACTAGAATGACGGGAGAGGGCTTAAAACTTTCGCCTTTCTAATTCCCATTTTTTAACATGCATTAGCTTTACATCTGGGGCTTTTCTGACCCTTTTTGGGCCCAAAAACTCAAAATTTGAAAGATTAATCACCAACAAATGGGTTTAGAGTTTTCCGATTGTTTTGCCCAACGAACTTGTCCAACAAGTTATAGAAAGGAACGTCCCTACCAAATTTGAAGTAAATCGGACAAAAAATGCGACCGCTAGAGTGCATACACACATTTATATATATATATATATATATATACAATTTTGAACGACCCCCCAAAACGTGTTCAGGGGGTCACGTTAGGATCTTCTATGGTGGTCCCGGGCTTAAGTTTCACCGTGCAGGTCATGCTAATAGTTCACTTTCCAAAGGAAATTCACTAAAAAACAGTTGTAGGCTTATTCCCGATACAGTGAGGCTCGGCTCCAAGGATCTTCAGCATTTACATATTAATCATGTACTTCCTATACCGATTGAGAAAATATTTGACAGTAGGCAATGCACTATAATCAGAAACATTCCTATAATTTTCGTCCAATATTTACTTTGGGGCTTATCTGCTTCGTCAGTCTTTAAAACTTTAATCATCACTGACGTTAGTAGTTTAGACCGATTGATCATTCTTTTGTAAGGAGGATAGTTATTACATCATAATAACCCCCCCCCCTGCTTCAAATATAATTTACTTTAGGGCTCTCCAAATGTTGGAGCCATCGAATTTATGGGTTATTTAATGTGGCAAATCAAGCCTCATCAACTGAAAAATGTTGTTCTGTATAGAAAATTATTCTAAAAACTAACATTGAGGTTATGATTAAGATTTGTAAATATAAACAAAAGGATCGTAACAGCTGCTCAAAATCAACCATTCAATTGTAAAAGTAACACTTAATAAAAGTGCATGGGTTTTTTTGTGAGAATAGTGATTAGAACCAATATGTACTTTTAACTTTAAATACATATGATTAGGTTATTTATAGATTGCGAGAACAATTAAATCTGAAGATTGAATATAAAGTGACATGTCCAAAATGAAAATAATCGATCAAATAAGCAAAACAAATATGCTCGCATTAGAGAGACACTGTCAATATAAGAACTCTAGGCATTTTTAACAAACTGACTAACTTCACGATCAGAGCTCTGTCCCCCAGGTGCTAGTGAACGTGTTAACATATGTTAACTAACTTCTCAAACATAAAATTGTGATCCCTACCGAAGCCGTGACGGGCTACTAGTAGTAAGTAAGTTATATTTATAATTTCTTCCTAAATTTAGAGATAACGTTTTTTAACCTTTGGAAATTGTGACAAAAATATTGTATTTAAAGGTAAAAATTAACAATATAAATCCTCCTTTGATTCTCTTTTTTATAAATTTGTTTAAAGTACATTGTTGTCCTCTAATAGTAGTTTTGAATATATGCAATCACCTTTATATTATGTAACGACATTTCAAACGGTCACAGATTATGTATTAACTTTTTGAGTGAGGCAACCAACCAAAAATAATCACTGTAGTATGAGACGTGTTTGTGTACCTGTATTTGTTTTTTATGATCCCCAAAAGAGTTACAAACTTAAATCATAATTAACTTATTGAATTAGATCTCTGTTCCTTTTGTCCAATGGTGGCAGCACTGTATGAATGGAGCTAATGACCGGCAAACATCGCCGCGCTCATAACAGCTTGCCTCGAGTAAATGACCACCACGTCGGTTCCAACGAGCCAAGTGATTCATCGGCTATTGGTAGAGGTTCGTTGATTAACGATCTGTGAGACCATTGGTGTTGGTGGTACACTGGCTACACACAAGAGGTTTGTAGGAAAACTCAAAATAAATTTCGCTTCGTATGATGTTCAGTCTGAGCATGATGTTTGAACGAACACTTGTAATTTTGACTCCAGTTAAAACCGGAGATAAGAAATATTGTAAATAAGTTAAATTTTAAATTATAAAAAAGTTACTTTATTAATCAACATTAATGCCAGTTTACATATTTTTCATGCAGTAAAATTAATGCCCCATTAGTAAATTTCCAGTCTAGTTTGATAAAAGGTACGCGCAGTGCTTCATTTTTCTGCAGCTCAAACTTTTTAATTTTGTTCAACCAAGGAACGGGCTAAGAACATGTTTCACATTATAACAATTTTTTCTAATAAGCAAAGAATAAATTATTCTTACAATATAATGAGACCAACTACGCAGCGCAGGTGCAACGGAGACTAAGATTTTGTGGTTTTATACAAAGCTAATAGAATTATATACGTTCTGTTTTAAACTCATTACAATGTATATTTTAATTTATTCATGGCGTCAAAGCCAAAGGTAAAAAGTTAATACTGTACCAGAAGTCAGATTTTAAAGGTGCTAATTCATTGATCCAGGACAAAAGTCATGGTCATTGTTGGTTAGTGATATAATAAAACCATTTACCTAGCGACGTTATTTTTTAGGTAGGTTTAATCAAACCATTAGTTTTTTTTTCTTATTTTTTAGAGCCCTTCTGAAAGCTATCGTGAAAAAACCTAAACGTTACTAACAATTTTACCGAGAGAGATCATTCATGAAAAAAGGGTTTTATTAAAACTTGATTTAAAAAGTGCTTTTTACGGGTAAATTATGTTTTCCATGGGTTGGCCAAAACAATATTTGTACAAATCTTTCAATATACTACATTGTTTTAAAAATATCTTTAAAAAAATGTGTTTTGATAAAATCTTTAACTTTTGGAGCATATTACTAAAAAAGGTTATTCGTTATATGCTATATTATTTGCAGATTTGAACTTTGTTAATTTCTGGTAATTGACACTTTTCGGACAATCGTTAAAATATACCAGACAACTGTTAAAATGGTGTACGCTCTGATAGATAGTTTACTATCCTAGATCTAATATTAAAATGTTAAGTACTTAATTAGGATTTTTAACATTTAGCAGTTTTAATGTTGATTTGTTTAACACAAATATTGGTAGATCTTATAGACTCGGTGTTTTTAGCGAATTTCCCCTATAGGGAAGAAGCTATTACCGTAGGTGGCATGGTAAGACTTAAGGGTGATTTCGAATTAATGTTGCTAACTTCGGGATATTGTTCCTTATGTCAAAAGGAATGTAAATCATCATATAACCGGAGGTCTATCTCTTTTCCTTTACTGTCTGTTTGACTATAAGTGATTTTTACAATGAAATTTATGTTTTAAAAACGGCTTGACCAAGTTCTACCAAACTTTGGTTAAATATTCTTCTTGATAAGTTCTTTATTAGAATAAAATATTTTGCCACAATATCTTTCCGTTTAAAAATGGTGGCCATTGAAAATTTTTAACCTCAAATATCTAAAAAAAAACTAGACATTTTACAAAAAACTTTCATGAATAGAAAAGTTAGTAAATGTAATTATAAATCCATATCTGGTTTAACATTGAAAATCGGGTTAAAATTAACTGAACTATGACTGAAAAATGGAACACATGGCTACATTTTGCTAACGTAACTAATAAACATTTAAAATAATTCAGTTCAGCATTCTATTCAACTTCTGTTGCTTGCTAACACTGTTAGCCAGTAAATCAGCTGTTGAGTACAAACTGTAAATCAACTGTTGGATATTAATAGTAAAACCAATATTCCATATGGGTGAAGTTTCGGTTTGAGTTATAAAGTTCAGCATTATATCCTCCTTATAACATTTATTTGTAATGGAACTACAATTATCTTATTTAAAAACAAATTATAAATAAACATCAGTACAAAATGAAAAAAATTCACATATTTTCACAATGGCGGCCATTTAAATAAATTCAAAGTCAAATTCCATGAAAACTACCAACTAAAACAAAATTTTACTAGACATAAAATTTAAAGCATATGTAGTTAGATGGTCAAGAACACTTGGGAATTTGACTTTTAAATTTTTAATGCCGTCATTTTGAAATTGATTATACAAGTTTTGAACTTAAACTTTGTAGCAAGTTACGTACAAATATCCCCAAGTGTTTTTGAATTATTAATTATTTTCAAAATAATATAAAATGGCAGATTACGGCTGAACTAAGCCAAATTAAAAAAAATGTTACTACACATTTTCGACTTGTTTTTGTACGTAGAATCCGGTTCTGCATAGCACGCTACACATTTTTGTGCCACCCTGTATATATGTGTGTGTGTCCGTTACCTCGATAATCTTTGAAAGAAATGCCCGATTTTGATTAAATTTGGCACAAATGTGGAGACTAATATTTATGACTTTAAGAGCGAAAACCAGATCGATCGGACTATGGCAAAAAGGTTTTATGGGGGTTTTTAAGTTTTCAAAGATCAGTTTGTTTAATTTTATCCCCTAAAATAAAAAAAAAACACTCAATTTTGGCTATAACCATTTTATAGAGCTTAAAAAACAAATAATTTAGTATTTTGAATCATTAACCTAGGTTAAGTGGTTGCGGAGAAAAGTCAAAAAACGCATCCATAAAATTTCATATGTTAATCTTATGGGAAAAAGGTTTTTGAATTTTCCTTGGATAATTTTCCTAAAAACTTCACATTTATTTTTACCAATATGTTAAGCTCTACAAAAAAGGTTTTGGTGTTTTAATTGTTGTTCTACGTCCAACCATTGCAGAGATATTCAAATTGCTAAATACCGTACGTTGTCCAATGTTATCCTTATGGAGAATAAATACAATTTGATATCTTGAATATTGATGAATGTATATTGAATGTATATTGGTGTGTGGTTTCAAATAGTTGTGGTATATTGATATTTGCCCCAACGAGTTTTTTATTGATTTTCCCCGTAGCAGCAAACCTGCATACTCGGCCCCCATGTTATTAATATGGAGAATAAGTAAAGTTGTATATCTCCCTTAGTTATGAACCTAAATTAATAAAACTTGGTATGTAGATTTACCTGGTTGATTTATATTGATAATTGCATTAAAACATATTTATTATCTTCCTCGTTGCAGCAAACCTGCGTAACCAGCCCTAATGTTAGTCTTATGGAGAATAAATAACATGCTATTATATCACTTATTTATGAATGTATTTTTGTGAATCTTGGTATGTGGCTCTATGTAGTAGTGAGTATATATGCATTGGAAATTCGCTAAGTACGTAGGTTTGCTGTGACGGGATTTTTTTTAGGGAGAGGATGAAAATGCATTTTTGCACACAGGTGACCATCCAGTAGTGAAGGACTCCTGCTCAGAAATTTAGACCATTAAAACCACCTCAGCTCTTTAGGACTAAAATCTGGGATTGTTTTTTACATTTTATTCAGGCTAGGGCTAGATTTGGCCTAAGCCCGCAGGGCTCAGTCCATTTCCAGCCGTCTGACCATTCGATCAGTTACTGAAATGTTTACAAAAACTAAACAATATATTGCAGCATCGAGTGCTTGGTATACAAGTTACTTTAAGATGGTTTACCTTTACGTTGGTCATTTGTCGTAAATACAATAAGCTTAAAGATAAGATAACGAACTCAAATGTTTTATATATTAGTAAATGTTTTATGTATATGTGAAGTATTGTAATAGTATTTGATTTGCAGTTATCTATTTTACTTGTAAACCCCGACCCCATCGTAGGAAAACTGCATACCAAACTCATTTCCCATTTGTATAGTTCAATGTCATAAATGTCCGCAAAAAATCTATTCTGTGTTATAATTCAAATAAAAATTATTTAAAAATATTAAACTGGACAATTTAGAATTATTAGACGATATATTTTGCCTGCTGCAATCTATTTGCCAGAACTCAAGTAACCTTTACATATCACCTTTAAAAATTAATTAATTTGTATGTAGCAAATGGAAAACGTGATTCATAATATTGTATAGCATATTTCAATGTGGATCATATTTTTCTTCAGTTCATATCAGTTTAACGGATTACAATATTTGTGTTTTAAACGATTTGTCTTGTTTTCAAATCAAAATATTGATATATAAGTTATTCCAAGTTAGTTATTTCGGTCCCGAATTGCTGGCGGTGGTTTTGTTGTGGAAGTTTACTAAAAATTTATACAGGTGAGCTTTGTTTTAAGGTTTGATTTCAACGGATTTACTTGCAAGATTGGTATAAGGTTCAAGGTTTAATTTTTAAAATGCCTTATTCCCTAATTTTGTTGTGAATGGGTATTTTAACAGCCGAATTATTTATTACCCAAAGTAAAGATACTAATAAAGTGGAAAATATAAATAGTCATTAAAATCCAAATAAATTTAACCAAACCAGAAGACGCTTTCAGAAATAAATTAAAAGGTTCGGGGTATTACGTTATTTTTTAAAGATACTATATTTTTTAAAGAGGTTGAAACCTTTTAGCCTTACTTTCCCCGTCCTCACAGACTAGAGATCTGTGCGTGGGAGTATCCAGCCAAGGAGGATTGAGCCGTTCTAGTACGAGTTGTATAGTACTGACACAAATTACAAGCCGGGATTGGGATTCGAACTCACGACAAACCGCTGCCATGTTTCCGGAGCCCATCACCTTTAGCCTTACTTTCCCCGTCCTCACAGACTAGAGATCTGTGCGTGGGAGTATCCAGCCAAGGAGGATTGAGCCGTTCTAGTACGAGTTGTATAGTACTGACACAAATTACAAGCCGAGATTGGGATTCGAACTCACGACAAACCGCTGCCATGTTTCCGGAGCCCATCACCTTTAGCCTTACTTTCCCCGTCCTCACAGACTAGAGATCTGTGCGTGGGAGTATCCAGCCAAGGAGGATTGAGCCGTTCTAGTACGAGTTGTATAGTACTGACACAAATTACAAGCCGGGATTGGGATTCGAACTCACGACAAACCGCTGCCATGTTTCCGGAGCCCATCACCTTTAGCCTTACTTTCCCCGTCCTCACAGACTAGAGATCTGTGCGTGGGAGTATCCAGCCAAGGAGGATTGAGCCGTTCTAGTACGAGTTGTATAGTACTGACACAAATTACAAGCCGGGATTGGGATTCGAACTCACGACAAACCGCTGCCATGTTTCCGGAGCCCATCACCTTTACCATTACGACAACGACTTACACGATGAAACACAATGAGTTGGTCATTGGTTTATATTATAATGTAAATGCCAAACATAATCTGGTATGCGAATATACAGAAGCAACGTTAGCAACATTGTGGATTACATTCGATTATAATAAATATATTATTGACACTAATTTCCAAATAGATGTTAAAGAAAATATAGTCACAGGCGTATTATAAAACATTTCAATAAACCAAACATACAGACTGTACATTATATTGTATAAATAGACTTACAAATAACCTCTTCACAATTGTTTGGTAATTATTTGCTAGGTTTTAAAGTTTGTAGACTTGAATTGCCCGGATAGCAATATTTACAGCTGAGGCGGGGTTGTGGTGGCAGCAAAATATCATCCCAGGCCGCTGATCTAATTTACACCTCATCCCGCGGTCTCGCCCGTTAGTGGTGTAATTTATTTTATGAGTACGTGTATTTCACGGGAAAAGTTAATCGAATACAGTGCTTTTTAGAACTAGGTACTTGTGTCCTTTCAATCAATTTATACCTATAAACTATCAACCTATAACATCTAAATCAGATATATTTACCTGGAAACGCATTATAAACAAATTATGAAATGGGGTGGATACTTGTTTGCCCATATTCTCAAAGATTAGAGGAGTCGGTGATATTTTCAATTACCACTCCTCTGACGTTTTTAAGTTTTGCGCGTAACAATTTTGGTTCAGCATAGTATATTATAGAAAACATCAAGATAACAAGGCTATACAAATGTTAAACATCAAGATCATAATTTGTATGAAAACGACGTAAACATTGGATTTTTCCTCGAATCTAGTTACTCAATGAAACTACTTTTTTCGATGGTCACTGTGATGCAACTTTTTTTATAAATCTAAACAAAAAATACAGATCATGTGAATTTATGTGTCTGTTTAAATCTCTCAGCATTATGATTACAAGTTACTAGGGACTAAACGAAAACAAAGCTATTTATTTACATTTCATGGTGGTTCGAGAGACTAATTAGAATCCTTTATCAAGTTCTACACTTATTTAAAACGTATTTCTATGTGATGCATTTCGGATGTATTCAAGGTTGTACGGTTTGATGTTAACTGGTGACAACAGATTGACGATTGCCCTTTGTGCCAGTTACAGAGAATGTTCATGTCTAATGTGTTTGTGTGTATTTTTTACTACAGCAAACATGTACTTCTGTAAATTACCATCGTTCTGTTTTAAAACGCGGTACGAAGTGTGGGACTCGCCGAAGGTACACACTAAACCCATCCCCATGCCAGG
The DNA here is from genome assembly GCA_963675035.1 of Allygus modestus. NCBI lineage: Eukaryota > Metazoa > Arthropoda > Insecta > Hemiptera > Cicadellidae > Allygus > Allygus modestus. The sequence continues at coordinate 180,358,885 of OY776111.1, read as the reverse complement.
CTTTTTCTCCACGGAATTGTTTGTTACAAGACTGCGGGGAGAGAGCCCCGTGCTGCTGATATGGCATGCTGAGGTCCTCAGTGCTGGGAGAAATCAACTTATTCCTTTTATTTGATGGCGCTGCTTTCGGCAGCAGCCTTTCTTATTTTTTTACCTTTTCCAGTGCAAGCTTAAAAACGCGGCATGCCCCGGACCTAGCTATGTAGTCGGTCTTTACCCCTGGCTGGAGCTCACTGCAGAGGAAGCATTGAGGCCCTTTGCTGCAGGCCTTGTGCTGATATGCCGACTCTCCGAACTTGTAGCAGAGAGTGGACCGATCCCCCCCCCAGTGCGTTCGCTGAGTCGGTGCCCGCAGCCCACGCACTTGAAGCACCATAGAACTACGGTCCTCAATCTCACCGCGCAGCTGACAAAACCAATTTGAAGATGACCGAGCTTGATAAGCTTGACGGCCTCTCCCTCGGAAAGGTCAAGGACCGCCATCTTTAATTTCCGCTTGTTTGGTGGGCTTACCTTTCGTGTGTCACTGTACCCACTGAAAACCCTGTCCAAAGCCTCCGTGACTTCGGAAAGTATATCAAGGGCTTACTACATTTTTATTGTTAGTAATAACTTTCCAGATATCACTGTATATTAAATCAAATCAAATGAAACGTTTTTATTGTCATTTTCTACAAAATTCAATAGTATTAGAAACTTATCATTTTTTTCAAGTAGCTTATAAGTGTCAAATTTCTGATTTTTGCGAGACCGTTTTCAGATCAATGACAATCCATCATCAGTCGCAATCTTCCTAACCCAGTACACTATATTACTGAACCACACTTTCGTTGTTGTCGAGATGTAAAAAAACACCGAACCGGCTGGCATGCACGCACATTTCACTTTTGTATTATTATGATTGCAAAAAATCAGAAATTTGACACCTATAGGATACTACTACCAATAAATGGTAAGTTCCTTATATAGTTAAAAGGTGCCATGGCTTCAGTAAATCCAAAATTCAATAGAATAGGCCTAGATATTTTACAGTGAAGTACATGTAGCTTAGAACTACTGTAATTCTAAAATAAAAGAAGGTCTCGTAAGGTTGATAAAAAGGCTTGTCAAAATAGAATATTAATAAATGTACTGAATAAAGTTGTGTTTCACGTAGGCTTCAGAGGTACGAAAAAGAGATTCATTAAATATTCTATAAATAGTGTTTTAAACCTTATAAAAACGTTAGTCAAAAGAAAATACTGTTTCAAATGTCATATTTTAATTCGAAAAAACAAAAACAAAGGTGTTAACCGGTAAAATTCAGACAAAATCTGAAGAGCTCATTCATATTCATGAACACACAGATGTACTCAGACCACGCACGCACCACACATACTCACACAACAAACACAGACTATTTCATGGATTTATTGTTCTGCTGTATATAAGTATTTAGTTTTTTTTATAACAAATATTTTATTTGCCTGTTAAGCATATGTGTGCCTATTGATATCGCATTTAGTATATACTTCTGTTTTTATTTTACAATATATATATTTTGAATATTTTGGTTTGAAGCCTTTCAGAGTCGGTCCAATGAAACATAAGAGTCAAGTCAAGTGTAAAGTAGTGTTATTTGTTCATGAAGGTCCCTTGACTGCGTTGTCGGTGACAGCCTCTGTGGAAACTCTCTGACATCCTTGCAATTGCTTTGCAATACACTTGCAAATTCATCTGTCTTGTTGTTTACATTTTTGTTGTGCCCTAAAAACAATTAGCCCTTCGTAACAGTCAATTTAGCATGATGTAATCCAGAAGAAACTCTATGTCAAATGTAATAGTATTAAGCGTGTGACTTAAAATATAAATAATTTTAATTCCCTATATGGAAAAGTGTAATTTTTACATATAAACACGTAAAATAATAACACTTAAAAAATAAAACTGATGACTTTAACATTAGACTATACATGAAATAGAATACTTCAAGAATGTTAATGACCATTTTAACCCGTTATTGGTATTAAAAACTCATGTTGCAGCAAACCGTTTTACTTATTGAAGACAAAATATTTAGAGGTGGAAAGTTTACCCAAGTGAAATATATTAAGTATGTATTAAAGATGTTAGTCCATGACTTAATAATAAACAAAACCATTGTAAATATGTTTGGTTTAAACATTTTTATTTATTTTCAAGATAGTATATCATATACTATCTATTTATTTTGTATATTTATTTTGGGTATTTTTGTTGTAAACGCCAGTTATGGTGGCTAATTCACAATGAATATGTTTTTGTTTGAAATTATTACTGTACCTTAAAATATATTTTATATTACAATTTAGACAAATTTAAAATCAGGAAAGTAAGAAGAAGCTATTCCTTTAAGTAAATAAATAATTAATGAATGATTTTTGGAATCTTTAATAACTTACAAAAATACTGTAATTTCACTGATACTAGTCCATCAATATTCGCTCCAGCAGAAGTTGTCTCAGTCTAAACAAAGTCAGCCATCCGAACTATGATAACACAAACAATGACAATGTTTGTAGTAAAGTTTGGACCACTGTGTTATAGCACTATGAGAGGATATTCCATAATATCACCAATATTTGCTTTCGGAGTACGCCGAGTTACATGAATTCCGTTATGTATATGTATGTCATAAGGCTCCATGGCACAGTTATATTTAAATTTTAATTAATATTTACTGAAGAGATATGGTCATTGATAGTTGTTTTCATTTGTTTTAACCAGTCTTTTATTTAATTATTGTCAGCTAATCACATAAAAAAGAAGTTAGTTTTTGTTTTTTAATTTTTGGTTGGAATGACTTTTTTAAAATATTTTATTTAATTTATTTACATATATATGTTACAGATGTGTTATAAATAAAAGAGTTTTTTCAGTGTTGAAGTGTCAGTATTCTTAAACCAGTTTCGTTTAAACTTTATATCCATATAGTTTATTTTCCAAACTCTAATTCTAAAAGGTTATGTGTCACATTAACACTTTCACTGAGCAGAAAGTTTAATATTTTGTTTTTGAGTTTTAGGTACCATTGCTGAGGGTTTTCAAAATGGATGTAAAAGTAAATATTGAATTTTTGGAAGGGAAGATTAATTGGAGAACTTGGAAATTCAAAGTCTTAATCCTGCTGAGGAGTATTCCTGGAGGTAAGGATTTTATGAAGGGTGAACTCACAAAACCAGAGGCTTTAATAGATGAAGATCAAATAACACAACACCAATCTAGATTTGAATTTTTCAATATTGCTGGTAAAAAAGCGTTGTTAATGTTAAAATTTAATATGACTAAATAAACTTGGACTAAAGTTATGAGATTTAGTTCAGCTATGGTTGGAAATTCATAGATTGTATGAAAGGGTTACTGAGGATAAAACCTATACTTTGTGTATGATTTTTTCAATTACAAATATAACTTTATGATGATGCATCCAACTATCTTTCAAAATAAAAACAACTATTTGGAATAGTGTAAACATAGAGCTAAACCATGATGTCAGAACTGGTTCTAACATCATGGAGCTTAACGACGGTAGAAATGTTGACAAACTTCCAGAAATTTGGTTAATGTAATGTCCTAACTATTTAACATGTGTCAGCTGATCTGATAATTAATAATAGTTCTAAGTTGTACATACGTTCCAAGTTGTTTACAAATAGTCAACTCATTGTACAGTTTGTTTTTCAGTCACAAATGCGTGCATTATTTATATTTTATTTAAGTATTTAAAGACATTTTAGTTGGCGACGAGTGTAAAATCAATTATCCGCCATTTAATTCAAGCACGTTCAAGACTCAGCTTATTCAATTAAATAATTACCTATATCCTTTAGTTTTTTTTACTTTAATAATTTGTAACATTAATACAAATGTTAAGGTTTGGGCTCCGCCTTATGGAGTAATGATTATATTTGGGTTTTAATGACAACAATATTTTTCCCACCGGAAAAAGATAATCGGGAATCACCGGGGATCAAAAAGGACCCACAAACAAAGTCGCAGGTAACAGCTACTAGTATTTGATAAATAAGGCCGCTCTGAAGAGGCCTGAAGCCAGTTTCCTGTCAGGAGACTAGAGGGTATCATACTGTAAAACCAGCCTCTCAATAACAGGCATTCAGAAGGGCTACCGGGTAGTAAATGTCCCTCTCCCTTTCCTGGATCCATTTCTACAGGCAATTTAAGACCTGTAGTCAACTATGGACAGTTTCCATTGGATGGAATAGTATTAAAATGTTTTTTGAAAAGCCATCTGCGAATTGTACCATTGTGTTTTTCTTTTATTGAAACCATAATAAACCTCCTTGTTTTTTTCTTCTGTGAAGAGTATGGATATTTCCAGCGGAGACTGTCCACTTCTCTTCATCTAATTGATTTTATAATATAATTATTTTTGGCAGCTAAAAGCGACCGACAGTTGACAAGTTGACTTAGGCAAGCCAAAAATATGTATAGATATAGACATCCAGGTATATCTCAGAGTTACAGGTTAGGCATTACGTAAACCATTTGGAAATCTCCCGCAGGTGAGCTTTTTTTACAAGGGGTTGGCCAATTTAATTTGTTTTCTTCATCAATAGGTCAAATATACATTCAGCTGTGTAAAGCTCTACAGTGTTGTTGGATCACTGTACAAGTCCGCCCACTCTTTGTAGTGGGATAAAAAACTGTTATTACATTTTTCATAATATTTGTCCGTTTTTAAGATAAATTTAGTTAACTTACACAACGTTTTAAAAGATATATGTCAGGCATTTTTTTCTCAGATGGGATGAAAGATGTTAGAATAAATATTCAGGTTCTACAGTCTTTCATATAAGTGTGCTAAATATTCTGAGAACTTGAAATGTACGTAATTATTAAATCGTTGATTAAAATTTACTAACTTACATTTTATATTTAAATTACTTAATTTACATTTTGCATTTATTTACTCAGGACTCTTTGTAGAATCTCTCAGCACCTCCCCTACCCTCTCTTTCATCACCACTGTTCCTATAGGGTCTGCTGCTTTTTAACAAAAAGTTAAATACCGTTCTATAATAAACTTTATTTAAGGAGATGTTAAGGTTCTATCAGCAATATGACTTTGGGCATGAGCTTATATTGTTCAGATAGGCTGAAATGGGAATAGATGTAATCCTGTTCTTGGCGTTAGGCATGAGTCCACCAACGCAGCCATTTTGGCTTTTATAAACTGATGAAGTCGTTGATCCCTCATGTAAATCTTCTGAAGAGTATTGATTGAAATTTCTCCCCTTATAGACCAAATTATTTGTAATGAAACAAAATCATATTTTTTCAGCTAGGCATTTTTTTATTTTAATATAATATTACAATAGTAACTAGCAATACAATTGAAATTAAATAACTATAAACTACATTTTATGCATTATAACTTCATTTACGGAAAGACATTTCAATTGAAATCCGATATTCTGAACTTATGTTTTAACAAATTATTCCAAAACACGTTTAATACAAAATAATATCTTTAGTAAAAAACTTTCATTTTTAACAAAGTAGATTGTAATTTAATAATCCACCACCATTACAATGTATTTAGGATATGTAAATTCATATTTAATTTTCCAGGAGTTGTTATTTTTGCGGAATCACCCTGCTTTTAACACATATATAGTTTACGGAATTTTTTTTGTTTTTAATAACATTAATATCTGTGGAAATTTACGTTTGAGTGATCCATGAAACCAAAAAAGTTGTATTTGAGATGATCTATCGTATATATAAGGAGAGATTTAGACTTTTCACAAAATTTTATTTTTGTTTCAGTTTGTAGGAGGGGTCCTGAGGTTCATCATTATAAACGACGTCAAGTTAAAACACACTAAACATCTTGTAATTTGTTTCAGCTGTTTAAATTTATTGTATTTTTAATCATCAAACAAGTAATTGAGCTCGTAGATCAATTACCAGATTCAATTATTGAAATACTATGGAGGCATAGTTATAGATTTTAGAGAAAAGATGCAATTTATTATTTATTCATTGGAAAGCGCTATTAATATTTTAACAGCTATATATAAGGCTTTTATTTTTACTTAAAAGGTTAAGTCGATTTCAACCGGCAACAAAATTTAAAATTGTTAAGGTCGTGGGAATATTGTGTTTCTTTACAAATATTATATAAAGATATTGAATTATTATTTTAGAGGAAATACTCGAGGATATTTAAATCACACTCATCATTATTTATTGAAAAAAATGCAAATGATTTGTTTATAATCTCTTGTGGTATGTTTTAAAATGGTGTGAACTGTACTTAGCTGACTGTTATGTTATAAGGTCGAAAAACTTAGCTATATTGTAATTACGGGATGTAATAAAAGACGTCTTACAACACTTAAGATATTTTTACACTTATACTGGTTCACATACAGACGGTAAACATATATAAAAGATGGTACTAGGCTATCGATTTCGACCAGTCAAACTAGTCATCATCAGGCCAATGAGAGAATTCCGGGAGTATATTGTATATATATACAATATATATATATACAATATATATATATATGTATATATGTGTATATATGAAAATATATGAGACCTACGGTAATAGCTTCTTTCCTATAGGGGAAATTCGCTAAAAATGTGATAATTGTTAATTTATCACGGTGATTTTTAATACGGGATGATAAACGGTAGTCAAATTCGTGGGATCGCTAAAAATCATATCACTACTCTCCCCTATTTATTAACCCCTACAAAATCATTCATCCGAACACTGATAACACAAACATCTCATATTGTTCGCTTTGTTTACGGGAAGCCAAAATAACGTTATGGTTTACAGATACTGATTATAATTTCTACGTAGTATTTTTGTTTGTGTTCTTTCTTTCACCTATAAAGATGATTAATGCCTCGATTACCATAATTGACAACCTCTATTTTTATCATTGATTACCCAGAACAAAAGTTATTTTCAATGAAATTATTATCTATGAGTCAGTGTAATCAAAGAAAATAATTTAAACGTACGACAAATTGTGTTTATATCTCTTATGTAGACGACATTAATCACGAGATTGACCATTAAGGAAGTAACAGTTACACTTTAAACAGCAAAGTGTTAGGAACCCAAATAGTCACAAAATTTTTCAGAAAAGAAAACGATAAACCTCAATTTGTCTAGTTTTAAGAAGTTAATCAAATAATGTTTTTTGTTGATATGTCCATCAAGTTTAGTTTAGAGTTAATATCAGAAAATGTTGTAATGCCATACCTTGCAACATACACGTCAATGTGAAGTGTTATAAATAAGAAGTTCAGAAGTCACACACATCACAACACTCAATATTGCACACGTTGAGATTTGTAGAACCTTTTCAAAACTTAAATTTTAAATCGTTCTACAATTGCAAATCAAGTTATAACATTTAAACCAAAATGTGAATACAATTACAGACAATTATAAATATGTAACATCAGATAAAGATTTATACAACATATTTATAAAATTTATTTATTAATTTATGTAACAACAGATTTTTAAACTCCGTCCTGTCAAACTAAACCAAAGTCATATCATTCTTTTTTTGTAGTCGTAATATTAAAGTAAAAATGTTTAAACTTTGTAAGCTTTTACTCCATTATATTAAGTCCAGTATTTTTGTATTTTGCTATATGAAAGATAATAAAGTCGTGCTAAGTCCCCGTTTGGTTATCAATTGATGACTCGTATCCAAATGGACCCTACCACATTATTATAAATTCCACTGAAATTGAAACACAAAATAACATAATTTACAATTTAATTTAAAACAGGTTTTTTATACGAAATAAAACATGTAATCTGATTGATGACTTATTCCATTTCATATCATTCAGCAATATTTGCTTGAATTAAGGTTTTTTTTGTTAAAAAGTGTTAGTGATCAGGGGGATTAATTAATTGCGCCGTCTCAGACATATCAAAATGCTTGCTAATTTAGTAGCGATTTCTTAATGGGACTATAACATTGAATTACGCAATCTACTAAAGACTAATGATAATGTGTGATGATGGCGTCAGAAAACTGAGTTATTGATTGATATCAGATGAAATGTAAAATACATGTACAATCTATCGTATATAGTGCTATAGTATTATAAGTACTTTATAATATAATATGCGTGTATTAAGAAATTGTTTTCTTCTATTTTCATTAACATTTATAGCATTTCAACAAATCTAAATATGTAACATAATTTTAAGCATTGGGTTAAATGCGTTAGCTGTTTAAACTCGAGCAAATTAAAAGCCTGAATCCCAAACTCTCCTCGGCCTTACCTCGCTCACCTCATTAACTTGAACAAATAAGGAAAGGATTCCGTTAATGCTCCTTTTAATTAGTACTGGCTTTTCACAAAACACCACCGACTACTTAAAAAGACTTATGTTGATTCTTATCTATTGCTTTTAATTCAGTTAGTACAAATAGTTTGTATTTTAATGTTGCATATATCATTACAGCCAACTGTTGATTTGATCTTTCTTTCATAAATGGTGACAAATAATTGTTAATTAAATGTCCTTAAAGGACACAATAAATAAGCTTCTTTATGTTTGTGTATAGTAACTTTGCATGTTCTTTGATAATCTGTCTGAATGTTTATATACACAAGATTTATATATTATACACTTCCGTTATTATTGTAAGAGTGAATCCCACTATGGAGTTGGACTTAATAGAGTTAAAGCAACGTTACGTCTAATTTATTATTGTTATTACTAATGTTCCTTTTTTTGCTATAAATTTATAACTGCAACATTTTAGTCAGGTTTCTCTCCGTAATGTAGCAAGAAAATAAATAAGTATAATGTTATAACAGGGAGAAAAATTACAGTTCTTGGTAAAAGCGTTGATATATTAGCCTTCCGAGTTCAATTCAATGATGTTTTATTTTTTTATAATTTTATCTTTTTGTTCCTAAAACAACTTAGGGAAAATATGAAAACATATTGAAAAATTAATAAATGGGAAACAAAATCAAAACGAACAATATGTCCCTGACTCGTTATCAAGTCAAGGATAGTGGAGTAGCATTACAATCGTCAAACGTTGGCTTAAATAAGTACCAACTTAGTTTATATATATATATATATATATATATATATATATATATATATATATATATATATTAATTAATGAGAATTTGCAAAAATATACTATTTTGACAAGTAAACGAAAATGATTAAACATTTTTTATTTGTTTAGCAGATGAATGGTGATATTTAGTCAGTAATTCCTAGGCATCCGGAGTATTTGAATACTTCGTATTAAACTGACCTAGAAACTATTCGGTTAAAGTATATAGATATATTTTTAGTGCAAATGGACGAATGCGAGTGAATATTTCTCACGGCTATTCTGTTTGCCCCACGATTAGTAATGCTCATACTCATTTAGTAATGCCACTACTTTGCTCTTATGTTTCCTAAACAGTTTCTGAGATCTCAATGGTGAACATAAAAATGAAATCACCGTAGAATATGAATATTATTAAATAAACAGATTTTAGTGAAAGCCGTGTTTGGTATGACAAGAACTTCTTTTTGCAGCGAAAACCACTTAAATTTACTGCTCATGTATGAGTATTTATTTAGTACTATGCCGTTTCGGAAATAACATTGGTACATTTATTAATAGATGCAGTGACGTCAAATTAGCTTTATTTTGCAGCACATTTAAGCAGAGCATGTACTCAAATGGAGCAGTTCACACGTGAGGCGTTCCAGCGGCTGCAGGATTCAGGGCTCGCGTCACTGCTCAACGCAGCTGCACTGCTACGTCAGTGCGTCGAGGCAGTGTGTTGTTTTGAATCATTCTCTTCACAAGAGTTCCTGCGTTTTCGTGGCAGTAGATTGACATCAACCTCAATAATGGACAATTTAGATCTGTAATTATTTATAGATGAGTTTAAAAGAAATCCTGCAATATGGAAGCCTTTATGTGAAGGGTTGTTGTACCACATTAAGACAAAACAGACATCTGCCTAGGTGAGTTTATTTGGACAGTTTGACGATGAAATCAGCTAATAACTGGAGAAAGAGGGAAAGAAATTTGGTAAGTAAATACACATTTACTACGAACCCTACAGGGTAATTGATATGAGTGTGCCAGCTAATTTTCTTCAAAACTAGAGAGCTATTAAAAATAGTTTCTTGACATCTCATCTGGCTCTGAATTATTTAGTCATTTTTAAATTTTCATTTTAATACTAAACTGTCCAATATGGCCGACCTTAACATGGTTTCCTTTTAATAGAAACGTCATATTTTGTTGGGTAGAATACTTAATTTTATTCGCGTCTCTTTCCTTATATACCGAACCGTTTTAAGCAATGTTTACGATTTAATTTGTGACCTTTCTTACTCCAAATAAGATCATAAACGAATTTTGCAACAATGAGGATTTAATTGTGAACATTTGTTGTAGATGAAGACAGATACCAAATAAATATGATTTAACTTTAATTGGTATAATTTTATTCACTTTTGTAATTACAAACAAAGAAGGCAAAAACAAAGTGTTTCCTTATTTATACGTTCATTGTGAACTGAGGGCATAGTGGTCATCAATGAACCAACTTCACGAGCGCTAGGTGTGAACTGACACTGCTGCAACGCCGCGCCGGTGCCGCCTCGTCGATGCTCTTATGAACCCGGCCTTACAGTCGTTGATGGTTCAGCTAACAATGTCATTCCAATTGCGCTACCGAGGTAGCGTTGGTAAAAGGTAAAAAATGTTTTCGTGGGCGAATAAAATCACTCCATTTAAGTTACTTTGGTTACTGAAACGTGCATAAGATGTTTCACAGTTTAAGTATTAGATTAGTTTAGGTCAATGTCGTCAAGTCATTACGATATTTAATTTCTTCCCACATTTAACTAGTTTGTTTTTTTTATTACTAAATAATTTCCTAAATGCATCAATTGAGGATGGAATTGTTTCGAAATTTATAAGAAAGGTTTACATGATTTATCAGAATTTCACGCTAATGTGAAAAGGGTGTTTTGGAGAGCATTTAAACGGATTTACCTGCAACGAGTCATTGAAACTTTAAACACCTAAATTATTTAAAATTGCGTTGATCACTTTGGAAAACTGATTGGCGTTTTAACTAATGTAACGAATTACCAGTCAATGGAGTTGATTTGTAATAGTTGTTTACATGTATTTGAGAGTTTACGACTGAAAATATGAAATAACTCTTTAATGAAGTAAAACAGAGAGACATATTTGTTGTGCGGATACAAATTTTAAGGTACTTAACAACGAATTGTGAATCATATAAGAGTAACTAGTCTCGTTCTTGTATAGTAAGGTTAAAACTAGTTGTAATACATATTATTATAATTTTAAAATAAAAGTCTGTCGACGAAAAGTAGAAGGCTGGCCAAGCTTACCTCCAGACTGATGTCTCTCGCTTATTCATATTGTGGAATATAGTGCTGCGGCCCAGGCCTCCGCTATGCACCCTTTGCAATTTACTAGTAAGCTTTTATTTGTGTGACTATTTTACCTTAAACATTTAAAATTACAACTAAATGTCAGATAATCCGACACTACAATATTTTCCTCTAATATATAATAGGCAGAACGGTAGTTTTCCCGCCTGGGATCACTAAAGGCACCAGCTTTCCGCACTAGAGAGTAAGGGAAAATGTATGAAATGTTATAAAGTAATTGACATTATTTATTTTGACTTTTTAATATATTACTTTAATACTTGATGTTATTATGAAGTCGATGTATTAAAATAAAGTTCTGTTTTTTCAAGGCTACAAAATAAATTCTTATACTATACTCAAAACTTATGCAATAGTATGGTTTAACTTGTAATAGTTCATTAATTTATTTATTTTTGTATTAGTCCAGTAAATATGAATAAATAATATCAGTACTGTAAGCCGAGAACAAAATGGTTTTATTTATACAAATGTATAAAATATACAATATTTTTAATTAAATTTTATTTGTAAAATAAATAAATTGTATACCTGTGGAGTTTGAAAATGCTAACAAGGAATAAAATAAATTAATTCAGACAGGCAACATCGAAACTTAGAAGAAAAACGAGAACCGTTTTCACGCATCAAATAATTTACCTCATCAACCCTAAAAAATGAACAAAGCGGTTGTAAGCGGTTTTTCATTTAATTATGTTGCAGACATATTTACTAATATTTTACCAAAATATGTTTTTGTCTTGAATATATTTACAAAAGAAATAAGAATTAAGCAATGAAGTGTTATAAGTAATAAATTAATTTTATTTATCTCAAGATATACGGTCAGTTATTTCTAAAGAAGGTTCGCTTAACCTGGGGTATTTTATAAAAAAATAAATCTCAAAACTACTTATTTTTCGCGACAATTTTAAAATATTATAACAAATACTGCTAGCTAACGCCAAAGCCAAGTAGCCAAGGTACTTAATATGTAAACAAGTTACTGCCTAGAGTTCACTCAAATAATGGTTAGTGGAGTAAAAATTTAAGTGTGTAATATTAGTAAAGTACATATGGTTGCGTCTTGTGAAGTAAATTATTATAGATTAGAAGAAAAAATATTATTGTTTGTAGGTATTAACAACTAATTTTCACGTGTAGCACGATTGAATGATTCGTTGATTTTTCTTTGTCTAACATTATTCAACTTGTTTTCAGCTAGTTTATGATATAGCTTTTATGTATTTCTGATGTTATGTTATGCTAGCCTTTCCCAAAAGCTTCGTTTGTTCGCCTGATTCTATTTAACTTTGTTGTGGTGCTACAGCTGTGGAGCACCGATGACTTCTCTGATTGTTCGTGTACCAAATTATTTAGTCTTTCCTTTTGTTCGTTGTTTAATAAATAAGTACATTATAAGGATTTCCCTGGTTAAAAGCAGCTTAGTTGAATGTTTGGTGTAAGGATTTGTTGCAGGAATACTTTAATACCATAGAGAGAGTGTAATCTATTACGAAATAGTGGGTAAATGATATTAGATTAATTTATCACTAACAACAGTAGCTAAATCAGCAACATATAATGCAAATTATTACAGCTGCACCAAACTACAATCTGGTGCACAATAAACCGACTTTGGTCAGTATGTCATGTTTTGTGGTTTAATCTACAGTTTGCATTGTGCATGTTGGGTGGGGGGGGGGGTCAATTACTAATGCAATATCGTTTTAGAGAAAATTAGACAAATTGGAATTTAACACCTTGAATAAAAATAATAGAAAATTATATATTTTATAATTTGTTGGCCACTAAAGAGTAATGATAATGTGTGATGATGGCGTCAGAAAACTGAGTTATTGATTGATATCATGATGAAATGTAAAATACATGTACAATCTATCGTATATAGTGCTATAGTATTATAAGTACTTTATAATATAATATGCGTGTATTAAGAAATTGTTTTCTTCTATTTTCATTAACATTTATAGCATTTCAACAAATCTAAATATGTAACATAATTTTAAGCATTGGGTTAAATGCGTTAGCTGTTTAAACTCGAGCAAATTAAAAGCCTGAATCCCAAACTCTCCTCGGCCTTACCTCGCTCACCTCATTAACTTGAACAAATAAGGAAAGGATTCCGTTAATGCTCCTTTTAATTAGTTCTGGATTTTCACAAAACACCACCGACTACTTAAAAAGTCTTATGTTGATTCTTATCTATCGCTTTTAATTCAGTTAGTACAAATAGTTTGTATTTTAATGTTGCATATATCATTACAGCCAACTGTTGATTTGATCTTTCTTTCATAAATGGTGACAAATAATTGTTAATTAAATGTCCTTAAAGGCCACAATAAATAAGCTTCTTTATGTTTGTGTATAGTAACTTTGCATGTTCTTTGATAATCTGTCTGAATGTTTATATACACAAGATTTATATATTATACACTTTCGTTATTATTGTAAGAGTGAATCCCACTATGGAGTTGGACTTAATAGAGTTAAAGCAACGTTACGTCTAATTTATTATTGTTATTACTAATGTTCCTTTTTTTGCTATAAATTTATAACTGCACCATTTTAGTCAGGTTTCTGTCCGTAATGTAGCAAGAAAATAAATAAGTATAATGTTATAAAAGGGATAAGGAAAAACTACAGTTCTTGGTAAAAGCGTTGATATATTAGCCTTCCGAGTTCAATTCAATAATGATTATTTTTTTATAATTTTACCTTTTTGTTTCTAAAACAACTTAGTGAAAATATGAAAACATATTTAAAAAAATAATAAATGGGAAACAAAATCAAAACGAACAATATGTACCTGTCTCGTTATCAAGTCAAGGATAGTGGAGTAGCATTACAATCGTCAAACGTTGGCTTAAATAAGTACCAACTTAGTTAATATATATATATATATATATATATATATATTTACTTAATGAGAATTTGTAAAAAAATACTATTTTGACAAGTAAACGAAAATGATTAAACATTTTTGATTTGTTTAGCAGACGAATGATGATATTTAGTCAGTAATTCCTAGGCACCCGGAGTATTTGAATACTTCGTATTAACCTGACCTAGAAACTATTCGGTTAAAGTATATATATATTTTTTAGTGCAAATGGACGAATGCGAGTGAATATTTCTCACGGCTATTCTGTTTGCCCCACGATTAGTCACTACTTAGCTCATATGTTTCCTAAACAGTTTCTGAGATCACAATGGTGAACATAAAAATGAAATCACCGTAGAATATGAATATTAATAAATAAACAGATTTTAGTGAAAGCCGTGTTTGGTATAACAAGAACTTCTTTTTGCAGCGAAAACCACTTAAATTTACTGCTCATGTATGAGTATTTATTTAGTACTATGCCGTTTCGGAAATAACATTGGTACATTTATTAATAGATGCAGTGACGTCAAATTAGCTTTATTTTGCAGCACATTTAAGCAGAGCATGTACTCAAATGGAGCAGTTCACACGTGAGGCGTTCCAGCGGCTGCAGGATTCAGGGCTCGCGTCACTGCTCAACGCAGCTGCACTGCTACGTCAGTGCGTCGAGGCAGTGTGTTGTTTTGAATCATTCTCTTCACAAGAGTTCCTGCGTTTTCGTGGCAGTAGATTGACATCAACCTCAATAATGGACAATTTAGATCTGTAATTATTTATAGATGAGTTTAAAAGAAATCCTGCAATATGGAAGCCTTTATGTGAAGGGTTGTTGTACCACATTAAGACAAAACAGACATCTGCCTAGGTGAGTTTATTTGGACAGTTTGACGATGAAATCAGCTAATAACTGGAGAAAGAGGGAAAGAAATTTGGTAAGTAAATACACATTTACTACGAACCCTACAGGGTAATTGATATGAGTGTGCCAGCTAATTTTCTTCAAAACTAGAGAGCTATTAAAAATAGTTTCTTGACATCTCATCTGGCTCTGAATTATTTAGTCATTTTTAAATTTTCATTTTAATACTAAACTGTCCAATATGGCCGACCTTAACATGGTTTCCTTTTAATAGAAACGTCATATTTTGTTGGGTAGAATACTTAATTTTATTCGCGTCTCTTTCCTTATATACCGAACCGTTTTAAGCAATGTTTACGATTTAATTTGTGACCTTTCTTACTCCAAATAAGATCATAAACGAATTTTGCAACAATGAGGATTTAATTGTGAACATTTGTTGTAGATGAAGACAGATACCAAATAAATATGATTTAACTTTAATTGGTATAATTTTATTCACTTTTGTAATTACAAACAAAGAAGGCAAAAACAAAGTGTTTCCTTATTTATACGTCCATTGTGAACTGAGGGCATAGTGGTCATCAATGAACCAACTTCACGAGCGCTAGGTGTGAACTGACACTGCTGCAACGCCGCGCCGGTGCCGCCTCGTCGATGCTCTTATGAACCCGGCCTTACAGTCGTTGATGGTTCAGCTAACAATGTCATTCCAATTGCGCTACCGAGGTAGCGTTGGTAAAAGGTAAAAAATGTTTTCGTGGGCGAATAAAATCACTCCATTTAAGTTACTTTGGTTACTGAAACGTGCATAAGATGTTTCACAGTTTAAGTATTAGATTAGTTTAGGTCAATGTCGTCAAGTCATTACGATATTTAATTTCTTCCCACATTTAACTAGTTTGTTTTTTTTATTACTAAATAATTTCCTAAATGCATCAATTGAGGATGGAATTGTTTCGAAATTTATAAGAAAGGTTTACATGATTTATCAGAATTTCACGCTAATGTGAAAAGGGTGTTTTGGAGAGCATTTAAACGGATTTACCTGCAACGAGTCATTGAAACTTTAAACACCTAAATTATTTAAAATTGCGTTGATCACTTTGGAAAACTGATTGGCGTTTTAACTAATGTAACGAATTACCAGTCAATGGAGTTGATTTGTAATAGTTGTTTACATGTATTTGAGAGTTTACGACTGAAAATATGAAATAACTCTTTAATGAAGTAAAACAGAGAGACATATTTGTTGTGCGGATACAAATTTTAAGGTACTTAACAACGAATTGTGAATCATATAAGAGTAACTAGTCTCGTTCTTGTATAGTAAGGTTAAAACTAGTTGTAATACATATTATTATAATTTTAAAATAAAAGTCTGTCGACGAAAAGTAGAAGGCTGGCCAAGCTTACCTCCAGACTGATGTCTCTCGCTTATTCATATTGTGGAATATAGTGCTGCGGCCCAGGCCTCCGCTATGCACCCTTTGCAATTTACTAGTAAGCTTTTATTTGTGTGACTATTTTACCTTAAACATTTAAAATTACAACTAAATGTCAGATAATCCGACACTACAATATTTTCCTCTAATATATAATAGGCAGAACGGTAGTTTTCCCGCCTGGGATCACTAAAGGCACCAGCTTTCCGCACTAGAGAGTAAGGGAAAATGTATGAAATGTTATAAAGTAATTGACATTATTTATTTTGACTTTTTAATATATTACTTTAATACTTGATGTTATTATGAAGTCGATGTATTAAAATAAAGTTCTGTTTTTTCAAGGCTACAAAATAAATTCTTATACTATACTCAAAACTTATGCAATAGTATGGTTTAACTTGTAATAGTTCATTAATTTATTTATTTTTGTATTAGTCCAGTAAATATGAATAAATAATATCAGTACTGTAAGCCGAGAACAAAATGGTTTTATTTATACAAATGTATAAAATATACAATATTTTTAATTAAATTTTATTTGTAAAATAAATAAATTGTATACCTGTGGAGTTTGAAAATGCTAACAAGGAATAAAATAAATTAATTCAGACAGGCAACATCGAAACTTAGAAGAAAAACGAGAACCGTTTTCACGCATCAAATAATTTACCTCATCAACCCTAAAAAATGAACAAAGCGGTTGTAAGCGGTTTTTCATTTAATTATGTTGCAGACATATTTACTAATATTTTACCAAAATATGTTTTTGTCTTGAATATATTTACAAAAGAAATAAGAATTAAGCAATGAAGTGTTATAAGTAATAAATTAATTTTATTTATCTCAAGATATACGGTCAGTTATTTCTAAAGAAGGTTCGCTTAACCTGGGGTATTTTATAAAAAAATAAATCTCAAAACTACTTATTTTTCGCGACAATTTTAAAATATTATAACAAATACTGCTAGCTAACGCCAAAGCCAAGTAGCCAAGGTACTTAATATGTAAACAAGTTACTGCCTAGAGTTCACTCAAATAATGGTTAGTGGAGTAAAAATTTAAGTGTGTAATATTAGTAAAGTACATATGGTTGCGTCTTGTGAAGTAAATTATTATAGATTAGAAGAAAAAATATTATTGTTTGTAGGTATTAACAACTAATTTTCACGTGTAGCACGATTGAATGATTCGTTGATTTTTCTTTGTCTAACATTATTCAACTTGTTTTCAGCTAGTTTATGATATAGCTTTTATGTATTTCTGATGTTATGTTATGCTAGCCTTTCCCAAAAGCTTCGTTTGTTCGCCTGATTCTATTTAACTTTGTTGTGGTGCTACAGCTGTGGAGCACCGATGACTTCTCTGATTGTTCGTGTACCAAATTATTTAGTCTTTCCTTTTGTTCGTTGTTTAATAAATAAGTACATTATAAGGATTTCCCTGGTTAAAAGCAGCTTAGTTGAATGTTTGGTGTAAGGATTTGTTGCAGGAATACTTTAATACCATAGAGAGAGTGTAATCTATTACGAAATAGTGGGTAAATGATATTAGATTAATTTATCACTAACAACAGTAGCTAAATCAGCAACATATAATGCAAATTATTACAGCTGCACCAAACTACAATCTGGTGCACAATAAACCGACTTTGGTCAGTATGTCATGTTTTGTGGTTTAATCTACAGTTTGCATTGTGCATGTTGGGTGGGGGGGGGGGGTCAATTACTAATGCAATATCGTTTTAGAGAAAATTAGACAAATTGGAATTTAACACCTTGAATAAAAATAATAGAAAATTATATATTTTATAATTTGTTGGCCACTAAAGAGTAATGATAATGTGTGATGATGGCGTCAGAAAACTGAGTTATTGATTGATATCATGATGAAATGTAAAATACATGTACAATCTATCGTATATAGTGCTATAGTATTATAAGTACTTTATAATATAATATGCGTGTATTAAGAAATTGTTTTCTTCTATTTTCATTAACATTTATAGCATTTCAACAAATCTAAATATGTAACATAATTTTAAGCATTGGGTTAAATGCGTTAGCTGTTTAAACTCGAGCAAATTAAAAGCCTGAATCCCAAACTCTCCTCGGCCTTACCTCGCTCACCTCATTAACTTGAACAAATAAGGAAAGGATTCCGTTAATGCTCCTTTTAATTAGTTCTGGATTTTCACAAAACACCACCGACTACTTAAAAAGTCTTATGTTGATTCTTATCTATCGCTTTTAATTCAGTTAGTACAAATAGTTTGTATTTTAATGTTGCATATATCATTACAGCCAACTGTTGATTTGATCTTTCTTTCATAAATGGTGACAAATAATTGTTAATTAAATGTCCTTAAAGGCCACAATAAATAAGCTTCTTTATGTTTGTGTATAGTAACTTTGCATGTTCTTTGATAATCTGTCTGAATGTTTATATACACAAGATTTATATATTATACACTTTCGTTATTATTGTAAGAGTGAATCCCACTATGGAGTTGGACTTAATAGAGTTAAAGCAACGTTACGTCTAATTTATTATTGTTATTACTAATGTTCCTTTGTTTGCTATAAATTTATAACTGCACCATTTTAGTCAGGTTTCTGTCCGTAATGTAGCAAGAAAATAAATAAGTATAATGTTATAAAAGGGATAAGGAAAAACTACAGTTCTTGGTAAAAGCGTTGATATATTAGCCTTCCGAGTTCAATTCAATAATGATTATTTTTTTATAATTTTACCTTTTTGTTTCTAAAACAACTTAGTGAAAATATGGAAACATATTTAAAAAAATAATAAATGGGAAACAAAATCAAAACGAACAATATGTACCTGTCTCGTTATCAAGTCAAGGATAGTGGAGTAGCATTACAATCGTCAAACGTTGGCTTAAATAAGTACCAACTTAGTTAATATATATATATATATATATATATATATATATATATATTTACTTAATGAGAATTTGTAAAAAAATACTATTTTGACAAGTAAACGAAAATGATTAAACATTTTTGATTTGTTTAGCAGACGAATGATGATATTTAGTCAGTAATTCCTAGGCACCCGGAGTATTTGAATACTTCGTATTAACCTGACCTAGAAACTATTCGGTTAAAGTATATATATATTTTTTAGTGCAAATGGACGAATGCGAGTGAATATTTCTCACGGCTATTCTGTTTGCCCCACGATTAGTCACTACTTAGCTCATATGTTTCCTAAACAGTTTCTGAGATCACAATGGTGAACATAAAAATGAAATCACCGTAGAATATGAATATTAATAAATAAACAGATTTTAGTGAAAGCCGTGTTTGGTATAACAAGAACTTCTTTTTGCAGCGAAAACCACTTAAATTTACTGCTCATGTATGAGTATTTATTTAGTACTATGCCGTTTCGGAAATAACATTGGTACATTTATTAATAGATGCAGTGACGTCAAATTAGCTTTATTTTGCAGCACATTTAAGCAGAGCATGTACTCAAATGGAGCAGTTCACACGTGAGGCGTTCCAGCGGCTGCAGGATTCAGGGCTCGCGTCACTGCTCAACGCAGCTGCACTGCTACGTCAGTGCGTCGAGGCAGTGTGTTGTTTTGAATCATTCTCTTCACAAGAGTTCCTGCGTTTTCGTGGCAGTAGATTGACATCAACCTCAATAATGGACAATTTAGATCTGTAATTATTTATAGATGAGTTTAAAAGAAATCCTGCAATATGGAAGCCTTTATGTGAAGGGTTGTTGTACCACATTAAGACAAAACAGACATCTGCCTAGGTGAGTTTATTTGGACAGTTTGACGATGAAATCAGCTAATAACTGGAGAAAGAGGGAAAGGAATTTGGTAAGTAAATACACGTTCACTACGAACCCTACAGGGTAATTGATATGAGTGTGCCAGCTAATTTTCCTCAAAACTAGAGAGCTATTAAAAATAGTTACTTGACATCTCATCTGGCTCTGAATTATTTAGTCATTTTTAAATTTTCATTTTAATACTAAACTGTCCAATATGGCCGACCTTAACATGGTTTCCTTTTAATAGAAACGTCATATTTTGTTGGGTAGAATACTTAATTTTATTCGCGTCTCTTTCCTTATATACCGAACCGTTTTAAGCAATGTTTACGATTTAATTTTTGACGTTTCTTACTCCAAATAAGATCATAAACGAATTTTGCAGCAATGAGGATTTAATTGTGAACATTTGTTGTAGATACCAAATAAATATGATTTAACTTTATTTGGTATAATTTTATTCACTTTTGTAATTACAAACAAAGAAGGCAAAAACAAAGCGTTTCCTTATTTATACGTCCATTGTGAACTGAAGGCATAGTGGTCATCAATGAACCAACTTCACGAGCGCTAGGTGTGAACTGACACTGCTGCAACGCCGCGCCGGTGCCGCCTCGTCGATGCTCTTATGAACCCGGCCTTACAGTCGTTGATGGTTCAGCTAACAATGTCATTTCAATTGCGCTACCGAGGTAGCGTTGGTAAAAGGTAAAAAATGTTTTCGTGGGCGAATAAAATCACTCCATTTAATATACGGTAAACGTTTACATTTTATAAAGGATTTTGGTAATTTTAGGTAATCTCTAGAATATTTCGGATGTCTGGTTTATTGTTTACGATCATCAAAAGCGTATACAGACATCTTCGTTATGTTCTTCAATAAAGATGGATGACAAATGTAAAAGATTAATGTACATTCTGAACTCCGTTCTTTAGTGGTCAATATTATTTGTATATATTTCTGAGAAAATAGAGCCTGCATTTAGTTTTTTTTTGTTCTATTAGTTTTATATAAGGTAATTTAGATGTTATGAGGGATGAACAACACACAATGAACAACTGCACAATCTATAACCAATACGTAAGATTATTTATTTGGAAAAGTAAACATTCTGTAAAGTTCATGTCCTGAATTTATGCTCATTGCTCACACAATTTATTTTTTCTCATGTAATTCATTATTTTTCGTCTCTTCTGACTTACCTCAGGTAAGGTGTTTAGGGTAAATACTTTTTACCTGGTGAGGTTAGACGAAAGAGACCCCTCTACCACCCCTCTTCCTCTAACATGGTGGAGTTCAGGTCTTTGGGGATCAAATACGGAATTTGCCTTGAGAGGTGAGAAACCGCTTGAGCTTAACTAAGAATGGTTGGCATGGGATTTAAACTCGGGGCCTGCTGGATGTAATTAGGAAGCGTTACCACTACGCTTATCACTGGAGGTGTAAATTACTAGTATAGTTTTAAATTTTAAAGGACTAAACATTGTCAAATTGGTTTGAAGAGTGAGGTTATTTGACTTGTTTCACAAGATCTTGTTAAAAAAGATTCGTACAATTTGTCACAAAATCTCCTTAAACAAATTGCATCTGCCCGTTAAAGTTTACTCCATCTCTAACTTAGCAAATTTGACTTTTCTATAAGTATTAATAGTAAAAAAGCAACTTTTGTCAATGTCTGTGATGCAATGCCAGTATCGCAGTTTTTAAGCTAATACAGGTAACTCTTGTTTGGCTTTGGAACTTGTATTTTTTCTTCTTTAAAATATTTTGCAATAGTTATGCGTTGTACTTTCTATAATACCATATCTATTTCATAAACTCTAGAGTAACGTTTATTTCAGTTAGGTGCACTTCAAAGCTATGTATTTCGGAAGTAAGTTTCTGTCTTCTATTAAGAGAGCCAATTAAAGCATTATCTGGTTACGACCAATTATTAAACTGTTTTACAAGCACCATTGCATAAATAACTTATTTTTGCCACTTTTGCAATGATTGTTTAATCAGATCACTTACTTGTACAATTACAATAAGTCTGAATGCTTAGACTGATAATAGCTGTAAAATTATATATGCATTGGCTTGCTTTTGTGGTAGGCCCTGCATCCCAAATAGTTATGGCCGTTGATAGTTAGATTCTGTAATTGTTATATAACAGTCTCATCGCTCCCTAAATCAACAGAACTCAAAGTGTCAAAATCAGGATTAGATTAACATATCCTCTTTTGTATTACTTAGTTGTAGATTGTATTTACTTGACTATTTTAAATCAATGTAAACTATTCCAGATATTCATGATATATTTATTTTCCAAATAACAACTTGTCCATTTTATTATGTACTGAATTGGACTATTATATATTGTGTTATCGGGATCAGCAACACATATAACAAATTACAGTGTCCTTTAAGTTCGTTCGTTTGCTATGAATACAACTTCTTCCAAACAAGAGGTGAAAGTGAAATGGGAGCCTGGATTGAGTGTGAGATGCGTTGAAGGTTGGTAAATCAAATTCCCGTGTCTGTGTGCAGAATATAAACAACACCCTATAGAGAGGCGAACGGAGATTACGTTTTATACACCAAATCGTACATTTCATCCTTCGAGGATCTCCGGTCAGACAATATACACAATACATAGCTTTTTTTGAAAAAAATAAAGGGATTGTTTTTTATATTTATTTAACAATTACTGAGCCTACAATTTAAAAAAAATCTTTTGAAAACTATAAGTTAAATAGTTTTGGACGTTACTAGAGACGTTAAATTAAATCAATATATCGAAACATAACATATTTTACATAAGAGTAAAAATCAACTCGGTAACGATATGACTTTTAACTATATAAAATCGGGTTTATTCGGTCATTTTAACTAATCTGAAGGGAAATTATAGTTAATTTCCTGACCACTTTAATTTCCACTACTTTTTAATCAGTTTAGCTGTATACTATTTTACAGATTCTAATTCAACAGAATCATGTTAAATATATAAGGACTAAAAGTACTGATTGTACACTGTTCACTGCTAAATAATATTCCGTAGAATTACTTCTTTTGAAGCCCTTGACAACGAAGTTTTTTGTACTCTAAATCATCGTTGGATTACATCAAAAAACTTTTAATTTTTTTGATAAAAAGCATTTACATTATATTTCCTTCCGTATAAACTACATTTAAAATTCATAAAATTAGTGCGTTATTTGCATAACAACTGAGTTGAGGATGGTCTTGCTAATGTAAATCCAACTGCTGTTATGTAAATATCACTGTGCACTTTGTATCTAAATGCTCAGAGTGGTTCCTCATGAATATGTAGCGTCACATCAGATTTGTGTAGGCCTGACCTTCCAACTAATGCTAGCTTTGTTAAGTCCTGAAATATAAATGATCGGCATCCAATTGTAATCGTGTAAACAACTATCTTGGTAATCAATTGTTAACACTTACTTTGAATATTTTATAATGTGAATTTGTTACTGCTGCTCCCAATGTTTTTTCCACTATAGTTGATCTAAAACTTATTTAATTTGTTTCCCTCTAGAACTCTCAATAAAATAATTAAATAACAGATATTTTACAAAAAAGTCGAACTTTCACACTTTTTCCAATACCAAGCAGAGCGTGGAGAATAAATGCTTACGTAAAGACATTTCCTCCGATATTCCAAGGTAAAATTGCGAACATGAGTTAGTAATTCTCAAACTTTCGTTTTACTTTTAAAAAAAACAACATAAAACAACTACTATGCAGCCTTGCAGCGTAAAATCGAGCATGCTATTGCCCTACTCGATAATTCCATCAATTTGACATCTCGCTCGTGCGTTGTGTCGGCCCCACCTTAATCGTGTTTTGTCTGTTGTTTAGTTCTAATTTGATATTTTTCGAGTTCTTAGCTCTGTAAAACTAAATCAACATCAACTTTTAATTTCACTTTACTCCATGCGTGTATATTAATTATAATTAAAACCGAATGGGAGTCAGAAAAGACGTATAGAACAGCGTACAATTAAAGGAAATTTGTTTCTTTGTGCTTCATATGTTATTTTATAATTAGGTAAGTAATACAACATAAACGGTGTCTAACTAACAAACAGCAACATGCATGTTGTAGCATCATGTTGGAGGCTTTCGACATTTACATGACATGTTTATTTTTATTTTTACGCAATTCCCATTATTGTTCTATAATACAGAGTAATAACAATTCACAGAGCTCTTAGAATACTCTACTTTGCTTCTCTGAGACGTGATCGTAAATAAATTAATGTTTTATGGTTGATTTTACATCAAATATAAACTACACAGACTAATGTATTATTTTTACGAGGGGCATTGCTTTATTCATTATGAAATGTTTACATACTTTCAACTAACTGGTAGTTATACTTGAGTAATTCCCTTCTATTCGTCATTAAAAAAAGCTTTTTCAATACTGTATTGACAAACTGAATTACTTATTTTCATATAAGATTATCTTTGGAGCTTTGACAGACCATGGGGCAAAGTCATAATGACATACATTAATTTTAAATGACCTAATCGTTACTCTTAGCTCCTAATATCAATATGAAAACTGTTGACCAACGTTGTCTGAAATACAAACAAAATCTTATCCATGAGCGTAACAGATGGACAAAAATCTTTGAAAGCTGGTTTAGTTTTTTTGTTGTATAAAACGTCAAACCAACTAACTAATTCAAGTTTCTAAGCTATGTAAATGCGAATTTGTATTTACATTTTATACATTTAAAATATGACCTAGTTATGCTTCATTTTTTAAACCGTTCTATATTAGTGTTTATTTGTCAATAGAAAAATTGTTGAAGATAATGTTCTTAAAATCTAAATTTAATATATTTAGCGAATTTCCCCTATAGGGAAGAAGCTATTACCGTAGGTGGCATGGTAAGACTTAAGCCCGAGACCATGGTAACTTTTTGTTTTGAGGTCCCCAGATGCCAAAAACACTATTCGTTCAAATTTATATATATGTGTATATATATATATATATATATATGTGTGTGTGTGTGTGTGTGTGTGTGTGTGTGTGTCCGTTACCGCGATAAATTTTGAAAGAAGCGCCCGATTTTTATTAAATTTGGCACAAATGTGGAGAGTAATATTCATGACTTTAAGTTCGAAAACCAGATCGATCGGTTTATGGGAAGTGGGTTTTATGGGGGTTAACAATTTTCCAAAAATCAGTTTTTTGAACTTTTTACCCTAAAATTTTAAAAACACTGCATTTTGGTTATAGCCATTTTATAGAGCTTAACAAAACAAACAATTTAGTACTTTCAATCATTAAGCTAGGTTTAGTAATTGTGGAGAAAAGTAAAAGAAAGTGTCCATAAAATTGTCCATGTTAATTTCATGGGAATACGGTTTTTAGATTTTCCTCAGATAATTTCACTAAAAACTCCACATTTCTTTCTACCAATCAGTTTAGCTCTACAAAACAATCATTTTGGCGTTTTAATTGTTATTTTACGTCCAACCGTTGCAGTGATATTCAAAGTGCTAAACACAGTACGTTGTCCAATGTTATCCTTATGGAGAATAAATAAAATGTTATATGTCGATTATTTATGTATGTATATTGATGAAACTTGGTATGTGGCTTCAACTAACTGTGGTATATTGATATTAGCACAAAAACAATGTTTTTGTTGATTTTACCGGTAGCAGCAAACCTGCATACTCGGCCCCCATGTTATTCATAAGGATAATAAGTAAAGTTTTATATCTCCCTTAGTTATGAACCTAAATTAATAAAACTTGGTATGTAGTTTCACCTGGTGGAGTTATATTGATAATTGTAAAAAATCTTTTATTTTCCTTCTTGCAGCAGACCTGCGTACTCAATTATAATGTTATGTGGAATAAATAAAATGCTATATATCACTTATTAATGAATGTATTTTTGTGAAACTTGGTAAGTAGCTCTAGGTAGTAGTGATACCCATATATATGCATTGGAAATTCGCTGAGTACGCAGGTTTGCTGCGACGGGGTTATTTATTATATTGTTAAACAAAATTTTGTCCAGCCAAGTTGTTAACACAATTTGATTGATAATTCAATCACATTCCTTTCATGCTCCATTCTTCCTGTGTAGGCCCAGTCAAAGTTTGTTTCACGGTATAGCAAACTTCTACAGCTCCTTTCATCTTCAATAAAAGCCGTAATTACATGTTACGCTTTTATGTGTACAAATAATCTTTTGTGCACCAATTTCACAAGTTTCAAAGAGATGATTAGATACAAAAATAAACATTATCCTGTTATTTTTCTATGATATTTTGCTTGTCATCGATGGTGATTGGCCGTATAAGTCCCAGCTTAACAAATAATTAACAGAACATTATGAGCAATCGTTAATCTGTACGGAGGGATTGTTTTTATGACACAATGGAATTTAGATCTGCAAAGTCGGCTTGATTTATTTTATCAAATAAACTATTACATTGTAAAAAAAATTAAAATGGTATGTAAATAAATGGTATTATAAGTAATGCTTATTGTTTTATTAAAAGAAAAAGATTGATGTTGAAACACAGTAAGAACTAATCAAATGTCGACGGGGTGACTTTCCTCCAAAACCACTTTTTTGATAGAATTTTGTTGTTCAATAGTAATACAAATAAATGCCGGGTTTATTTTTTGAGTGCTATGTAATTAAGTCAAGTGTCTTATTATTTTGAATTTTCTATAAAATAAAAAAGAAAAAAATATTATTCAGTAACCGAAAAGTATCAATTACCAAGTAAAATCGAGAACTTATTGTGTTTACCATTAATACTTTTGTAGAAAAATACACAATTAAATTTGTTTCAAATAAATATTATAACTATTATTATTATTACTATAAAAAACAATGCTAATACATAAAATCGAGTTAAAATACGATATAAAACTAATATTTTATCCGTTTTAATTATCTATGTGTAATATAATGGTTAGAAAATTTATCAATTTGACAAAAGTATGTTGTATTTTCATTTTTTTATTCTTTATAATTCCAGCATTAGAAGGATTGTATATGTAAATGTTTACTGTAGAATTTGAGTAATTACTATATACGTGTTATACGTTACTTCAAGATTTCTGGGAATTAAAGAAAAGTAATCTATGGAAACGTTTTGCTTTCGCTGGAACTTTCAGCACCAAACAAAGAGTGTTATGCCACGGATAATTAAGCAATAGTTTAATTTTAAAGCAATCTAATATATTATTTACAGTAAACAAATAAAATTGAAAAACATAGTCAATACATCAATATGTACAGGTCAGCTGTAAATAAATCCCGTAATAGAATAATATAATCTTCAAAAAGACAATGGCATAAATTTAAGGATTTATATGAAACTTTTACTACGATTTTATACGGGGATTCTTCGCTCTCTACATATCGCCAAACTTCCCTTTGGTTAATGACACCACATGTTTCAAAACAGCCTAAGTCCTAAAATTAAACTCTTTTTGTATTTTATTTTATAGTTATGAAATATGACTTTGTAAGATTCGTGTGATAAAAAAACACTGACTGGCTTTATGACCTTCATCTACTTTCAAAAACAAGACTATTTCTCTAAAAGTAGCATTCTTTTAGTAGCATATTATGTATATATTTAATGAAATACGCACCAAAAAAATAAATACCTAATAAATCCTATAAATCTTTGCCATTTTATGTGACAGAAAAACTAAATTCGTTTTTGAACAAAAGCTTAAAAACAAAATATATTTAAAAAAAGTTCTACTAAGCCGTTTTAACGTGTTAACTTTATTTTAACACAAAAAATAAAATGTTTGAAGTACAAAAATAAAATACACTATTTGGTTCTCAAAATATATATTATGAGAATCATCATATGATAAAATCAAAGCATGAAATAATTACTATATAAAAGTAACATCCGGTAAAAGACATAATGTGTTTAACTAAATAGAGCCGTGTTTAACAATAGTTGTCAAGAGCATGAGATAAATGGTGTTATACCACTGGACAAGTACAAATGAACTCAATTCCAGTAAACGCAAAACACTATATTTCGTCTACTCCTCTGTCGCACATTTACCACTAAGGTAATGCGGGTAAGAATAAAAATATGTTTTAAGAAGGATTTACTTTCAACTGGCATGCCGCAGTACATAATCATGGACTTAATCTATTCCAATTACGTGAGAGACTCCAATGTTAGTGATGCTATGACAACAATTTATATTACAATAAAAATACTGTAAAATACAATCGTTATTCATTTATATGCAGTGTGTACGCAAGTCCTGCCAATGTGTGCATGTTAGTTAGCAACCAATAAAATAAAACCAGACATAGCTTCATCATTTAAAACATAAATTACTATTTTAATGACAGTTCGTTAACGCTATCTTGCACTCGGTGAGAAATAAACTTAATTCTATTTCTAATTTTGTTGATATTCATTTAATTTCTCATTTTATTTGGTTAGTGTAATTGATAAATAAATTTGATTCCAGTATAGGCTAGTTAATGAATCTAGTTTTAGATTTTTCGTTTAATACTTTAATATCAATAGCGTACAAATTCTACATAATAAATTCTACAAATTCAAATACAATTCTACATAAATACAAATACAAATTCTACATACTTATTGGGGTATACTTTGATAAAGCTAGTTGATTACCCAGTTCCAAACTTTGTTCTTGTTAGTAGTTGTTTTTAGAATGAAGGTCAACTTTTGTTATTTATTGTATTATTTATTTTTTCAGTAAGATTTATCCCACAGCGGTCCACAGTAACATAATCTTCTAATATTTTGTAATATATATTTTAATCGTGATATTCCTTAACATAATATGTTAATACCACATTATTGTTTTTTACATTACGTTAATTATAAATTATCAGTATTTGTTCAAGCAACTATTTTAAACCTTAAGTAGTATAACCTTTTTAACTATTTCCTTTGATTTAGTTTATTTTCTCTCAATCTACTTATCTGAATTCGTAACATAGTTCAGTACTGGAGCGTTACGTCGTAAAATGCACCAATATTAGGGGTTTCTGCAAGGAGGGTCTCCAGTGACCAACCATAAACATATATCTGCAGCACGGCCTCACACACCTACCGATTTGATCAAAGGTTGCTTGGAAGGCACACATTGTACAAGCACCGCTACCCATTCGTTATTGGTACTCCTCCAAATGCACACTTTACATTTTCTAGAAATATCATTACGAAGAAATAATGAACGTGCAGTTCTAAAGGCGTATGCGGAAGGTCTTTGTAACAGTTTAGGGGAGAATTCCTGCCTTTCGACTTGTAAGGAAGGCTTTAATGAAAATAAAATAGAACATTGAATGAATATCTTTTCTTTAAGAAACTTCATACCCATATTTATTAAAATAAAAATAAAAATCATCAAACCTGTAATTTTTTTGGGATCTGATGATGTTTAAATTGTAATTGAAAGTCCTTGTTCCTAAATAACACTATATATTACTGATTTTATTTGATTGAATTTTAAATTTTCAAAAAACTATCTAATAAAGATTATAAAGGCAATAAAATCACATTTTTAAATGTATAAAACTATCAATCTTTAAAGTACCAAACACTGTATTGCTACGGCTACAATTCAAGTTATACATATGTGTTCAAATTTTATTCAGACGATAATCAATGTCAAAAAAATAAAACAGGAAAATAAATAGAACATTTGAGTTTATTTTAATGAGCAAAACATTAATGAAAATCTTTAAACATGTGGCCAGAAACAAGGTTTTATCTAGGAGAAAAACGTAATTAACTAATTTAAAATTGACAAAACATACTCTCAGACGAGAGAGCTAAAACTTAGTAATTTTGAAATGTAAAGCCACAAGAAAAATATTGGATGTTGGAAAAATTATCAGGTAAACATTCCTTTTCACAAAACGAGGTCTTAACCTATGCAGTCACTGTCCTTCTGAGGAAACGAGCCCTAGCCGTGACGTTTCCGGCCAACAGCTGACCGACCGGAAAAGCTGTTAGCAGATGGTTCGCCTCTCCCGCGATCAACCAAATAACAAAGCTAATACTACACCTACTGATACGTGACATAGTGGTGGGTCAGTCACGTGCCTTTATAGTCACGTGGATCAGTAGTGTTGCCTTTATATTCACACTGATAAACTTACATGGAAAATAGACGTCAGGTACAACAAATGTGAATACGCCACGATTAGGTTTATATAACTGCATGGTGTTTTGTAATGATGGTATAAACACATCTATCTCGTATAAAATAACACCTCCCTCTCGATATAGTGTTCATGATGTAATGCGCACAAGATACTAAGGGATTTAATTTACAAAAATTCAACACATCTCAGACTCAATCTCGGCCACCGTCTCGCATTCAACTCTTGTTCCAACACATTTTTGTTCGCTAACTAAATTTGTTGTATTAGTTCATTGAACTGAACTAGCTCTAGAAACAAAACATTACGTCATAATAATCCATGTAAATTTGTAAATACGAATGTCGTACTTTTTGCGAATAATACTCAACTAAGCAACCCAGGTTTTTATAAGTTCGGTGTACCGCTACCCCTTATACAATTATTAAATAAATACCAAATAAATAAACGAAACGATTTATTCATCTTGCAACTAAATTGCATTGCGAACTGCAATAGTAGGCAAGACCCTAACTTTCACCGAGATCATATTAATAATTCACGTTTGCATGGAGTATTTGCTAGAAATGGAGTAACGAATTCGGAGCATAGACTGAATCAGTTACAGGACCTACAATTACAATAAGCATCTATTAAAGATATTTAACATATTTATAAATACCCCCGTTGCAGCAAACCTGCGTACTCAGTGAATTTCCAATGCATAATATTTGTTTTAATACCACATAAAGCCGCATATCAAGTTTCATAAAAATATATTCACATGTAAGTGATTTTAATTATTCTCCATAAGAATAACATTGGTAATGAGTACGTAGGTTTGCTGAAACAAGGAACACAAATAATTGGTTTTTATGCAAATATAAATAGAATTTAAGTAGGTGAAGCCACATACCAAGTTTCATCAATATTCAATCATAAATAAGGGCTATATAAAATTTTAGTCATTCTCCATGAGAATAACATGGGGGCTGAGTAAGTAGGTTTGCTGCAACAAGGAAAAATGTGTTTTAGCGAATTTCCCCTATAGGGAAGAAGCTATTACCTAACTTTTCGTTTTGAGGTCCCCAGACCCCAAAAACACCATTCGTTCGAAACTGTATATATATATATATATATATATGTGTGTGTGTGTGTGTGTGTGTGTGTGTGTGTGTGTGTGTGTGTGTGTGTGTGTGTGTGTGTGTCCGTGAGCACGATAAATCTCGTAAAAATGATCCGATTTTGATGTAATTTGGTATAAACGTGTAAAGCAACATTTATGACTTTAAGTTCGAAAACCAGCCAGATCGCTCCATCTGAAGGGGTATTTTGGGGGGGTTTTGTACCCCAAAAATGTTTTTTTTTTAATTGTTTACATGCAATTTTTGAAAAATCAAATTTTAGTTTTCATCATTGGTTTTAGCTTAAAGAAACACACAATTTGGTATTTTCATGATTTCTCTACGTCAATTGGTTACCGAGATATTGAAAGTGCTAAACACAGTACGTTGTCTAATGTTATTCTTATGGAGGAAAAGAAAAATGTCATATCTCGCTTATATATGACCGTATACTGACGAAACTTGGTATATGGTTGTGGTCTATTGATATTTGCTCAAAAAAATTATTTTTTGCCAAAGACACCCGTAGCAGCAAACCTACGTACTCAGCCCCATGTTATTCTTATGGATAATAATTAAATGCTCTATGTCTCCCTTAATTATGAACATAAATTAATAAAATCTTGTATATGACTTCACCTAGTTGAGTTATATTGATATTAGCATAAAAACCAATTTTATGTGTTCCTTGTTGCAGCAAACCTGCGTACTCAGCCCCAACGTTATTCTTATGGAGAATAATTAAAATTGTATATATCGCTTATTTGTGAATATATTTTTATAAAATTGGTAAGTGGCTTTATGTAGTATCAAGACATTTATATATCTATTGGAAATTCGCTGAGTACGCAGGTTTGCTGCTACGGGGGTATTTATACAATTATCAATATAACTCAACCAAGTGAAGCTTCATACCAAGTTTTATAATTTATGTTCACAATTAAGGGAGTCATTACATTTTACTTATTCTCCATAAGAATAACATGGGGGCTGAGAACGCAGGTTTGCTACGGGAATAATCAACAAAAAATAATTTTTTTGTGCAAATATCAATATAACAGCACTACGTGAAGCCAAATACCAAGTTTCATCAACATTCATTCATAAATAATCGATATAACAAATTTTATTTAATCTTCATAAGGATAACATTGGACAACATACTGTGTTTAGCACTTTGAATATCTCTGCAACGGTTGGGCGTAGAATCACAATTTAAATACCAAAATGATTGTTTTCTGGAAATGAACAGATTGGTAAAAGAAAGTGAAGTTTACATTAAAACGAACTGAGGAAAAGCCAAAAACCTTTTTCCCATAAGATTAACATGGGAGATTTTATGAGTAGGTTTTTTTGGATTTTCTCCGCAACCACTTAACCTAGGTTAATGATTCAAAATAGTTCGTTTTTTTAAGCTCTATAACATGGTCATACCCAAAATTAAGTTTTTTTTTTTTAATTGTAGGGTAAAAAATGCAAAAAACTTATTTTTGGAAAATTTAAAACCCCCATAAACCCTCTTTCCCATGGTGCGGTTTTTCTGGTTTTCAAACTTAAAGTCATGAATGTCATTTTACACATTTGACCCAAATTTAATTGAAATCGGACTTTATTACTCAAGTTATTGCATTCACGGACACACACACACACACACACACACACACACACACACACACACACACACACACACACACATATATATAAATATATATATATATATATATATATATATATATATATATATATATATATATAAATTTGAACAAATAGTGTTTTTGTCATCTGGGGACCTAACAACAAAAAATTATCATGGTCTCGTGCTTAAGTCTTACCATGAGACCTACGGTAATAGCTTCTTCCCTATAGGGGAAATTCGCTGAAATGGAAACAACGGAATTGATTTTTATTAAAATTAATTTATGAATAGCAAAATATACAATAAAACGTTTTGTTGTGCCTAAAATAATCTATTTTTTATGAAGCCTCTAAAACAATCCTTTATGGCAAAAAAAAAAAAAAAAAAAAAAAAAATGGCTGTGTCACAGTAAAATAGAACGAAATTGTCATACAATAAGAAATACCAAAGATGTTTCCTTCGTTTGAGTTTCGTTTGGTAAAGGAATGTATGAAAAACTAAAAATTAAATGTGGATGGGAGAGAAAACGTCCAAGATGAGATAGCTTTCCCGGGGCAAATGTAATTTGTGTAGGGAGATTTCTTGACAGGTCGTCTCCTTCGCTGCAACACGAAGAATATCTTATTATTATAATTATTTGAGCTACACCGTCATATGAAAAGTTTTTTAACATATATGTAGGCAGTTTAATTACATTGTATTCACACCTAAAACGGCGACTAAATGTATAGGATAGTAAAATAAGATCAAATTCAATCAGACACACCCATCATCATCAGACCCAATGATAATTTTGAAGTACCAGTATAGTATTTGTTTAATTACATCAGATAGTTATAATAACACATGTGCTAATCAGTATAACTTATTGTGTTAGACAGTTTTAATGGTGACATTTCTTTTGTCTTAATTCGTTATTTACAAAAATGTATCTTAATAATATTTATCGTAAAAATTTGTAAGGAAACTTCTAAAGGACCATAAAGAATTATTTCATGTTAAGACATTTCTATAATGAGGAAAATTCTTGGGAATAACGGTACATTTCATCAAGGAATGTCTCACTTAAATACGCTATAGGAGACCAATTTTTTAAAGTGTTCTCCAATTTGTAATAGTTCATAAAGTGTTTAAATAATGACAAAATATATTTATATATATAATCGAACACATCTTATTAGATTTATTATACTGATAAGGTCCTTCATTAATGTTTTGCAAATACACCAATGATAAGTTTTTTAAATATTCTTCATTTCTCACGGCGAAACATTGACTGCGGACAGTAAGTTCGACAACTGGTTAATATTAGGTAAAAGGGGGATTTTCAATGTCGATGGTTATAAAGCTAAAGTTAGTGAAAGTAAGGAAAATATAAGTAAAATGTTGCTACATTTTCTGAAGAAATGTATATTTTATAAACTCGGAATTAAGTTATTGTTTCTTGAAGTCACAGTGTGAAACGGGCACTTTATGGAAATTAATCATGTCGCGACCGAATTTACGATGTTTCTAAGGTCCTCCCTGTAATTTATTACTCTAAAGTATTTAGCCATTAACATCTGTTGATATTTTCAAATAAACCCCTGCCATGATAAACATACTATAAATTACTGTAAAATAAGTATTGAATAAATAATAGAATCATTAAAACCGTCATTCAGTAGACATGTATATTTATAATCTGTATCTTGTTCAACGCCCATAAATAATTCTTTAAACAATCCGCACAAATACCTTTAGTGGATTTTATATACAAACGTGAGCTGTTGGCATTATCCGCAAAACTCCCCCCGGTTATGGAGGATGTAAACCCGGAACTACCACCGAAGTTCCTTGCGTGAACCTAAGAACACGTTTTAGGGATTGGCTGAAAACTACATTTATACAGAATGTCCAAAAAATAAGCACTGACAAGCGTGTTTAATACTTGAATAATCCTAAAACGCTCCGTCCCGCATGCAGGATTTTCCATTTGGAGTTTTAATTAACCTAACAAATTGAATTTTTGTCGTTTCAATGAATCTTTCAAGATTTACAACTTTAGTTTCCACACTTCTATTAATGTTAAAACACAAATAGTTTATTACTTCTAATTATTTATAATCCTATGTTAGTTTGTTTATGGGATAGAAAGGGCTGTTCATAGCATGTTATAATATTATTATTGTGGAGATAATGTATCTAGTAAAAAACTCATACGGACATATTGGCGCTTAACGCTTAACTTAGTGGAGTTAAGAAACAAATACAAACATATTTTACATAGAATATATATATATATATATATTTATTTATTACTATGTTCACAATTGAGGGCTACTAAGATTTGTAATATTAAAATCATTTTAATCATTTTAAATCCTTTTACTAAACGTCCAACCAGTTTCGGCACTAAGGCCTCATCGGAGACTAAATTAAAAACATAAAAATATGATTTTTTTAGCTAGCGGGTGAGTTGCTTTTCCTTTATTTCTGATCCGACTTTGGCTTTCTTATTTTCTCATAAATAGGCTTTCCTAATACTCATCCGGACATTTAGTAAATTTGTGGTTCTTGGTAGTGGCTCATGCAAATGTGTAACCTTCTTTTAATAACTAATTATCAACATTAAGAACTAAACTATACTACGTATAATTAAACCTATTATAGCATATTTATTTCACCTTCGCCGAAAAAAACAGATTTTCTCCGTTGGGGCTGTTTTATCTGATGGTACGTATTATGATTTAATAAGTTTTACAAAAGATAATCAAATCTTCAGCAATAGGTATAAGAAAGTTGATTATTTATCAATGTTAAACCACTGAGTTAAACTTTAAAAATAAAATACAGTTAATTGAGTCATTTATCTGTTTAATATTGGTTATATTGGATTATAGGATAGGTTATTTAGGATTGGTTATATAGGTAATATTAGGATTGTAATATTGGTTATGTATGAATTGTTATTTTATATGCTTCTGAAAGATATAATATAAATACTAGTTACATCTTCTAGATCCAAGTTGGTTGACAAAAAGCGTTATTTTGGATTGTTATAAAACCAATATAATCTATACTAATAGTGTATTTCCCAATAAAACAATCGAGACGATTTACTTCTGCGGGAAAACTAACATTATTGCGCGTGTAATACCGCCACTGGCACGGTTGTTGCTTCGACGGTAAACACCTGATGCTTCGAAATTTAATTTGTTTCTCTCCAGTAATGCCACGCAAACATCAGACGTTCTCTAAATTGTTTGCTTTGTGAAGATCCAGTGATCTGTGCTTGTATTTTCTTCTTTCATACGTTTGTTAGCTGAGTTGCTCTTCACCTAAACAGCGTACCATATTATTGACTCTGATTCCAATTTATTAGGTGCAGTGTACTTCGGAGTGAGAGTGTACTTATATTAGATTATTTTATTTATATTTTTGATAAAAATAAATTTATGAGGTTTAGTTTGTGTAATTACTTCTGTTTTAAACGAGGTATTTCTTATTTCTAAAGCTGTCTGTTATACTCTTACGGAGATGAAATTCAAATCGTATATGAGACTGGTCTAGTCGCATTTGTGTCCATTGAAATGGCAAGAAATAGTAGCAACAAAAATCCCTTTATCTATTATTTAGCATTTTGCAAATATATATTCTTTACATGTAATATTTTAAATTTTAGTAAACACAATCTCGGTTACACCGGAAGACCCATATAGAGTGAACGAAATCGTTTTTGCTGCAATATGTGATGAAACTAATGCCATTTGATGCTAATAAACATATATTTAAATCATCTAAAAAACACATATACTATGCTATGTGACATTCACGTTTTCACCAGGTAAATATTGAATTTTACAAAGCCAAGATGCTGAAGCTGTAAGGCAGTTTCTAATGGCTTCTGAATTTGTACTACTTACATAGGTAACATTACGAAATTTTTTTTGTGATCTATATTAAAGATTTTAGTTACGATATGACATTCAAATTTAGCGGTGTGGATGTTTATTAGTGAATTTCTTTTGGGAAGTGAATTATTAGCATGACCCGCACGGTGAAACCATTGACTATAGATACTGAAAATATAGGTATAAGGAAACGTATTTTAACCCGATGTAAACAGGCAATCTTCAGATATCAAAATGGCTTGATGAAATGCGGCTTTGAATGCTATGAACATATAATTTTTATCATTAAGAAATTGATTAAAGCTAAACTCCAGTGTACGTTGCAGGAGCAGTCAAAGGAAATGAGACAACCTGGAGGAAAATACCGGTAGTTTTACCAAAAGGTTAAGCTCTTGGAGGGCAAATAAATTTATTTCAAATCTGGTGGTTTTTATATATTTTTCTCCTGTTATCATCAATCCAATAATGCATTTGTGAATTGAATGTTAGCCTAAATTAGGCTAATTGATAAGTAGCTATAATAGTATGTGAAACAACGATTATTTATTTAATCTTTTTAGCATACCGTACATTTGAAAGATGATTTTGGTTATAGTCCTCCTTGAAATAATAATACATTTGTTCATAAAATACTAAAGACTATAAACGCGTTAATATTTTCTTTAAATGATGTAAGGAGAAATTATTTTAACTACCTTTTGAGTAGATATAAAACAGTTTTTTGAACGGTATTATATAAAATCCGCCCGATAAATGTCAAGCGTTGCTAAACTACTGTTTTAAAAATCTGATACTAACATAAGAAGAAACATATTATTTAAAACATATGTATCTAATTTGGTTGATTTAAAACTAAAATACATTACTTGCGCGGTTTAATTTATGGCAAAAATTGACTGGAAAAATATTTAGTGAGGACAATTACCATATATTACATAGGTAAAATAAAATAAGGCTCACATTCCTAATAGATTTATTTCACGCTAAGATCACACACTAGCAGTCAGGAGGTGCAACCGTCGGCGTCGTCACCGAGTCGCGCCGCGCCGACCACCACTACAATAAACGAAGAAACGAAGCCAAGTTGGAGCGGGCGGCCGCGTTCGTGTCTGTGCCTGTATCCAGTGATGTGAGGGGGTGGGGTAAGAGAGGTATGTAGCGGTGCGGGTCGCGGGGTGAAGGGTGCAGGGGGGGGCAGTGCGACAGAGAGCGCGCGATAGTCGAGAGGAACTCTGGCGGCAGGAAAACGAACTACGTGTTACCGACCGACTTAGTATACCTTTAAGGCGGACAACCGCACCGTATCGATGGAACGTCTACTTCAGTATCTATAGTCAATGGTGAAACTTAGGCCCGGGACTACCATAGAAGTTTCTAACGTGACCCCCTGATCACGTTATGGGGGGTCGTTCAAAATTGTATTTATATATAAAATTATGTATATATATAATAATTATATATATAAATAAATATATAAAAAGACTATATATAATATATATATATAATATATATAATATATATATATATATATATATATATATATATATATATATATATATATGTTTGCACTCTAACGGTCGCATTTTTGTCCGATTTACTTAAAATTTGGTAGAGAAATTCCTTTCTGTAATCAGTTGGACAAGTTCGTTGGGCAAAACAATCGGAAAACTCCAAACCCCCATTTAGGGGATTAATGTTTCAAATTTAGGGGTTTTGGGCCCAAAAAGGGCCAGAAAAGCCCCAGATGTAAAATTAATGCATGTAAAAAGATGGGAATTAGTGAGGCGAAAGTTTTAAGCCCTATCTAGTCATTCTAGCGTAAATATTTACCGAGTTATTAAAGAAAATGGGTTTCGACTAAACACAGTACGTTGTCTTTTGGGGGTTTTACACTAGAAAAGCCTGTTATTCCTTTGTTACAGTACTTTTATCATCCCCAGCATCTCACACCTACTTTCAAGCCTGTATGGACCTTCTCCTAACATTATAATGCGCAAAATTGTATTCCCAGCTTTGCAGTTAAATGAAACCGGGAGCATCAGAACAGCCAAAACACGTTTTTCAGATTTCAATAAAAATTGGAATAAATGTATGTTTTTACACTGATTTTTAGTTTTAAAAGTTTTTATGATGAAATTCACTTCCCTCACGTCAGCGTGCTCGTTTGATTAAACGTAAGACAACACTTGTATTTTGAATAAATATTTTTCTGTTTGAATAAACAAAATGAAAATAAAAGGTTCTTGCTGCGATCTTTAGATTTTCATGAAGACCCATTGGGTTAGGTGAAACAAACCTTTTAAAATCACGCTGGAAATAAAGTAATAACAAATCGTAGTAAAAATAATATGTAATTTTATTTTATCAAAGTAATTAAATAACCTTAAAAATATATACCATTAATCCTTCAAGTAATGCTTTCGTAACTGTTTACCCGGCAAGCCTTTAAATAATGTTTTTATTATTAATATTTTTACTTAGGATAAAGTACGTATAATAATCCTGAAATATATTGGTAACGTTTCAAATGTTTGGTTGATGAAATATGACTTAAATAAACCGAGATAACGAAATTAAATATATTTATGCAAATTACTGTAACATCTTATTTTGATTGATACGTTCCACATATAGGAACGTATTCCACGCATACAACTTGGTAGTGGGAAAAGTGTAGAAAAAGGCCAACAACCTCTTAAAAAATTACGCATAAATGTAATAAATGTATTAGTTTTACAGGTTTTTATATTTACAAATGACGTTTAAGAGGAATCAATCTTTCATGTGGGGAAAAGGCTTAAAAAACTGAATGCTGAAGCCGATAGTAAGAAGAGGCTTTACAGGAATTACGTTTTGTCAGGTGATTTCATCTATGATGATAAACAAATAAAAATGAACAAACAGCCTTGCTTTATTTTTCCCATTGTTTAGGTTTTTATTGTAAGTGAGAAAATTAATTATTTTCACTTTATAAGTCCACACCTGCCAAGTAAAATGAATACTTTAGGTTGATGAGCTTTAAGTTCATTGACAATTAAACTTTGCAACATTTGTTATATAAAGATAAACAAAAGCTAGAGTGAGAACTTTTCGTGCTGGTCAACACGACCAAGGCATCGCTCAGGCCCTGTTATTTACAGCTGAGGCGGGGTTGTGGTGGCAACAAAATATCATCCCTGGCCGCTGAACCAATTTACACCTTATTCCACGGCACCGCCCGTTAGTGGTATCATTTATTTCATAAATATATACCACGTAAAGCCGGACACATTTTTACCCATGCGATTATATAAACCATTTACCAATGCTTTATAAGCATTATAAGCTAATATATAGCTAATAAAGCATTATAAGCAATATAAGCATTATTTATATAATCAAATTTATTAAACAAAGCCAATAAACCCTGAACTAATAGTAACATTTAAGGAAACAGTGAAAATATTTGAGAAACTATATTTAAATAATTTATTATTGTTAGGTAATGACTTCAATAAATAATCACATTTATTTTAATTTAATTTATCAAAAACCTTTAGCGTATAAATAAAGTGAAACGTTTCAACTTGGTATTTAAATACTGACATTATTTCACTCTTTACCTTTCTGGAAATGTTTAAGACTGATCACGTTTCACGAACTGTTACCAACCTTAAAAGTATTTTGCACATTTGTTACTTGCAAAAGTTGAATTATAACTAATTATGTTTATATTTTCTGTCTTGTATGTGAGTACAGTGTAAGTTTAAACATATTTACCTATTATAGGGTGTCTTTAACCTCACCTCGTACTCAGGATTTTAAAACGTCAGTTTTGGTACGGACTACCTTAGAACTTGTTGTCACTTATTCCTTTCAATCACTACTATTTTCATGGTGTATTACTTAAGGAGGCAATTGTAGAGTGTGCCATGCGCATTTCATGAATAACATATTGAATTAGATCCTAAAGCCTCTTCTCTCAATAGCTGGATCGTATGAATGGACCTAATGACCATCGTCGGGCTCATAACATAATGCCCCGTGTAAATGTTCGCCGGTTCCTTTGAGGCACTGATGTGTGTGATTTAACTACTAGTGTTGTTATAGCGGAATGATAAATAATCACAAGAACACTTACTTTTGGAGTAGCTTTTAGTACAAATATTACCTCGATAATAACGAATTTCAGTATAAAATGTTATACTATGTGCTGTGTATAACACTTCTAATAGCAATAAAAATAATGACAATAAGCAAATATAAATTTAAAACATCGAATGGTTAGTTGCCAGTTGTAGATCAAACTTGACGAAAACACATTAACTTACAGAAATGTTTACAGAAGAAAGGATTTTAGTCGACAATTTGTTCCAAGATTACTCACTTTACACATTTACACATTCGATACAACAAATTTAACATGGTTTGAAAAAATGAGTGAGCATTTTATTCAATTAAAATATAAAAACAATTTACAAAGGTATGTGGCTTTACCTACTTAAGTTATATTGATATTTGTATAAAACCCCATTTTTGGAGTTCCTTGCTTCTGCAAACCTGCACACTCAGCCGCCATGTTATTCTTATGGAGAATAATTAAAATGTCATAAATCGTTTATTTATGAATGTATATTGATGAAACTTGATATGTGGCTTTATGTGGCATTAACATACATATATATGCATTGGAAATTTGTTGAGTACGCAGGTTTTCTGCTACGAAGGTATTTATATATTAAGATGTATACAAAATCTTGGACCTTGACACAATGACTCGTGGATTCTAAGAAGTGGGTCAAAGAGTTTTAATTTCTTCCTAGATTATATTTAACATAAGATACTACTTTTCCTTTCTTTTTGAAATGAGGCAATTTATTCTTCTTAAAAACAAATGGAATGATTTAAGTTTTTGCAGTTTTTGGTCCTTATTGTTTTTTAAGTTCTGCATTTATAGGTTACCTATGTATTTGAACAACCGTAACAAGCTACAATAACAATGGGAGGCCTGGGGGGCACAGCCCCCCTCCCCCCAGTAAGGTTAATATGTTACATTAAAACCTCTGGATTAGAATTTAAAATATTTAGGCATTCAAAACCAATTGACTGATTTTAAAACGTATTGTTCATCAAGTTCTGTATTTATACTTATAAATTTTTACAGCAATATTAAGCTACAGAAATAGTTATTTGTGCAACCAGTGAGCAAAGTGAGCAATTGCCTCACTCGAGAGAAATCCTTACTCACGAGCCGTAGGCGAGTGAGGAATGGTTTCTCGAGGGAGGCGATTGCACTTTGCACTCGAGTTGCACATTATATTTTTCCTAC
The DNA here is from genome assembly GCA_963675035.1 of Allygus modestus. Classification (NCBI taxonomy): domain Eukaryota; kingdom Metazoa; phylum Arthropoda; class Insecta; order Hemiptera; family Cicadellidae; genus Allygus; species Allygus modestus. Next base: position 180,316,272 of record OY776111.1, on the reverse strand, counting down.
AGTTACCATAAAACAAATAAATTGGTAAAGAAACGTAACATATTTTTACACAGAAGTGAACTTTTAATATGACATTTAATGTGAAAGTAACATTAATAAATCAGAAACAAAATTATAAAACAAAAAAATAATCTCCTTAAAAATGAACACAAAGAGTAGAAGATTTCATAACTTTTGAATTTTCAGCAAAATATGCTAAAAGTACATTTTCCGTTGGGCTTTTTACATTCTTACTTTCACACCAGGAAGTAAACAATTCATACCTTTTTTCATATTTATGTTTTGACTTCTCTGGGAGTAGATTTAGAGACACATTCCTCGCCACATTTTGTAATTCTTCTGGAGTACAAGATTCTTCTGGTGAACTATTATTACTAAAATCGTCATTAACGTCCATTTTGCGACAGCAAAACCACGTTCAATGTTTACAAATGGCAAATCAATGAAATGGTGGCTTCTGCCGTGACCGGAAGTGTTGTGACAAATACAACAGTACAACAGCTGACCAGCTGATTTACAGCCAGTGCTGCCAACGTATTTCGCGCGCATACGACCTTGTCTGCATGTTACGCGCTCACTATTTCGTGCCTTCACGTTGCAAATCTGGAGTGAGACAAAGTAATTAGAGTGAGACAATGTTAACATTGTCTCACTGATGAGCGAATTGGCCACTTTGCTTTCTCAAATCAGTGAGAGAACATGTACATTGTTAGGTAACTGTAGGAAAAATAAATATCCTGATGGGTCCTCCAGTGGAGCCAAAGTGTAAATAACTACTTTTAAACCACGTGTTCTCACTGATTGGGGACCTTTATTGCCGCCAACATATTATATTTTATCAAAATCTTCAGCTAATATTATTATGAGGGCCTAGATGATACAGCCCTCTGTGAGACTGAGGGGTGAGTAACTACTTCATATGCACTTTGACTGATTGACAGATTTCAGGCCTCATTGTTTGTCATGTTCTGGATTTGTATGTCATTGTCAAGCTGCAGTTATAATGGAGGGCCCATGAGGTATATTGTCAATTGAAACTTTTTTTAATTTTTAACTGTGAGCTCAATCCTTATACGCGATATAAGAGCGTACTCCTAGTTTAATTATGCGAATATTGACTTTTTTCTCAATTTGAACTAGTAGGCTTGCTTGGCATCATCTCCTATTAGGGTTAAGATGGAAATACAATTTTTTAAACATATAAAACGCTATTTAATCTTTGTTTATTATTTCGTTAGTTATTCAGTTATTCGGACCCTTAACAATAAATATAACTTTGTAAAGGACTTAAAATGGTCTCCCACTATCTGAGACAAATAGGACCAGACCTGCTGCTTAAAGTCAAGCGAATGATATCCTCTTAGTTCTTAAAACTTGAAAAAAATGTTCATGAAGTATTGTTTATGCTGCTTGTCATTTCCTGGCGACAAATATACTTTGCAAGGACTAAACTTATCTTAGTTTAGAGTTCATATAAAAAATTATATATTACATTTTATTTTATTCTAATTAATTTTAATCCCTATTTAATGGGTGTTTATAAGAACCCAGATTTGTATTTATTCTATAACCAAATGCCACATTATTCAAAGAATAAAGACTCCAATTTTGTTATTTATTGAGCAACAACTGCACGTGTATTTTGTATTGAAAGAAATACCCAACAGATATAAAGGATAAGTTTTAAATGCCTCCACAATTTGTCTAAATTTGTTTAAAAATCAACGCTGGACCACAGCCAATCGTTGTTGGGTAGGCAGTATTATAAATATTTTTGTACTAAGAAACATTTCTAGTTTATGAAACATTAAATTGTTCAAAATAGTTGTTGGGAATAGTAGTCTCATAAAAATCACATTAGGTATTCCCTAGTAGTTTCGGCCTTTCAAGTAAACAAATCTGAAAAGAATTTTCATTATTCAGAAATGCGCAATCAGAAGTATCATTGGTCATTCCTGTAATTTTATTAGCTTGGAAATACTGACAGTGCCTTTTTTGTTTTGTTTTGATTCTTTGACAGTATTATTTATTTTAAGAAAAATAATCTGATAACTTCACATCAACAAGGTTGTAATTCAAGAAATAAAGCAATTAATCCATCAAATACATAATGTATACATAATGTAATATTTGAACAAAACCCGGGACATAAAGGTCTTAAATTTTTTCGATTCTTCCTTCATAACTAAGAGAAATGTCTTGTTTAAAAACATTTAAAGCAAAACTTAAATTTTATTTGATGAATAAAGGTTCCCATGAGCTACCGGTACCTATTACCTCATCGGGCCTAATCTTCCCATCAGCTACCGGCACCTATCACCTCATCGGGCCTAATCTTCCCATGAGCTACCGGCACCTATTACCTCATCGGGCCTAATCTTCCCATGAGCTGCCGGCACCTATTACCTCATCGAGCCTAATTTTCCCATGAGCTACCGGCACCTATTACCTCATCGGGCCTAATCTTCCCATGAGCTACCGGTACCTATTACCTAATCGGGCCTAATCTTCTCATTTCAAAATGAAAGGGCACAACTCCAAGTTATATTTGAAAAACAAGTTTTGAATCCAATATGGTGGATCCAACATGGCAGTCGCAAATTTTAAAAAGGTCTTAACGTACTTACCACCCAACAATGGGCTGTGATCCAGCGATGATATTTTAATAAATTTAGAAACAAGATGGAGGGACATGTAATACTCACTCTGTACTAAAATCATTTTTATTTAGCATTTGATTCGGTTGTAAAATGTATACAATTTAAATTTGTTGGTTTGAAGCTTTTTAGAGTAGGTTCAATGAAGCAAAAGAGTCAAGTCAAGTGTAAAGTAGTGTTATTTGTTCAGGGAGGTCCCTTGACTACGTTGTGGGTGACAGCCTCTGCGGAAACTCTCTGACGTCCTTGTAATTGGTTTGCTTTCTTGTATTGTGTTTTTAGCGATTTCCCTTATAGGGAAGAAGCTATTACCGTTGGTCTCATGGTAAGACTTAAGCCCAAGACCATGATAACTTTTCATTTTGAGGTTTCCAGATGCCAAAAAAACAATTCGTTCAAATTTTGTTATATGTATATAGCGATGTGTCCGTAAGCATGATAATTCTCGTAAAAAAGGTCCGATCTTAATGAAATTTGGTAAAATTTGTAAAGTACCTTTTATTTGAACGAGTTCGAAAACCAGACGAATCGCACCATCCGAAGGGGTTTTTTTGGGTTTTTTTTACCCCAAAATTGTGTTTTGGGGGGTTTTCACATGTAATTTTTATTTAAATCAAACTTTAATTTTTACCATTGAATTCAGAATAAAAAACAAATAAATTGGTATTTTGATCATTGCTCTACGTCAATTGGTTACTGAGATATTGAAAGTGCTAAACACAGTACGTTGTCTAATGTTATTCTTATGGAGAAAAAGACAAATTTTATATATCGATTATTTATGAACGTAAACTGACGCAGTTTGGCGTATGGCTTCATCTGGTTGTGGTTTATTGTTGTTTGCACAAAATAAAAATTTTTCGCCTATGGTTCCCGTAGTAGCAAACCTAGGTACTTGGTCCCCATGTTATTCTTATGGAAAATAATTAAAATGTTATATATCGCTTATTTATGAATGAATATGGATGAAACTTGGTATGTGACTTCACTAACATGAGTTCTATTGATATTTGCATGAAAACCCATTATTTTGTGTTCCTTTTTGTAGAAAACCTGCGTACTCATCCCCAATGTTATTCTCATGGAGAATAATTAATATTTAATTAAATATCGCTTGATTGTGAATATATTTCTTATGAATCCTGTTAAGTGTTTTAATGTGTTATGGTTATATATTCATTGGAAATTCGCTGAGTATGCAGGTTTGATGAAACGGGGGTATTTTGTTATCTTTTTAAAGACTATTTCTATTCATATTTGTTCACAAGGAAATCATGTTACGTGAATACAATTTCATAACTAAAGTTCAAACGAAATTTAGCTGTTGCTCATATAAATAGTGCAATAAACTTAGTAAAACATTACTTTAAATTATTACTATGTAACCATTAGATGCGAAGAAAATAAGGTGCCAAAAAATGTATGTTGCCTCTACAGAATCAATCAATTTTCATTCCTGTCCTATTTTCAGATTTTTTTCAACAAACTTTAACACTTTACAACTTGGAGTATCGCTAAATACTTCGCTTGCCACAGCGGTATCACTTAATGTATCAGCGCTGAATAATTTGCATAAAACATAGATAACATTACAGTTTGCTTGAAAACTGAAATGTTGGTAATACACCTATTATTGTATTAGTCACATATATTGTATTTATGTAAATTGGCGCTACCCGTGAATAAGCAAATAAATAAATTAGTTAATACTACCAAAAATATACCATATCAAATTACACCAAGATGACGGAATGGCGAAAGAGAAAACCGAATTCGCCCTCTACTAATAGAAAGAGAGTGATATAAGTGAATGGTGTCTCCTTGTTGTGAGAGAGAGTGCATTTAATGTCATACATAGTGAATATGAGATGTGTTGAGAGGGACCAATAATGTATCTAAATTTTGTATAGTTTATTTTGTCGTATTAAGTAATTTATTTTTTATTTATTGTATAGCTTTTAGACAATTAACTGTATAAACTTGGCTATTAAAGGAAGAAGTACTAGCATTATGCAATAATGTACCAAAATGAATTTTCTCAGTGCCGTTCTTGAAACGTCTCTTAAATGGGCTTTTAATGAATTGCCTCAAGCTATATAATTTTAACGTTTTCAACTTGTTTACCCCAAGTGATGAAGAACCTTCATTATGAGGGTAAACCTGTGTATTCATTGGATAGTTGTTTAATAAGTGGAAAATGTTTGCATAGTATTCGGCAACAATTATTTAATATTTTAATGTTTACCTTAGATATGTTAACAGTGAACAAAATGATGAGACAGTATTAGGTAGAACTTATCTTTGTGGACCTCACACATGATTTATCTTGATGTTTTCAGACTCTGGACAAAATATTGCAGACCTACGTGCATTGACTGTAAGCTTCTTCGAGGTTTGGATGACAATTATTCATCATTCATATTTTTAGATCCAGGAAGAAACTGAAAGCATATTGGTAGTGCATAAAATCTATTAGTCACATTTACAATATGTGCATTAGTATATTATCAGTATATATTTAATTTTTTAATAAAATGGTCCACTGAATTTACATTTTGCATTTTCTAATTTAGTATTTACCATTTAACAACAGGTCAAGATTCATACGTGGTGAGAAGAATGCTGGTATTCTTTAGGAAAAAATGAGGGATGGAAGCGGATCGTACCAACTGAACGTATATGTGTATACTTTACTTCTACCCTCTTTAATGCTTTGAGTTTGATTTTATAAGGAATCACGTTGATCAGAACAGTTAAGGTGACAAATTAAATAAAAATTCGTAATATTGAATTGGTAAGTACCAGGTCATTGAAAATTACCTATAAGGACGATGGTTTTTCTTCGCTACGATTATATTACAATCAGAATATATAAAACTGGTTGTTTAAAATTCAGTTTTCCACCGTTGAAGTATAACAAGATGAAATTAATCATGTATGATCATCATTATATATTTTTTTAAATTGACGATTTGTATGGGTGTGCAAAGTTTCATTAGATTCCAAATGTTTTCAAAATACCAGTGTTAATTCTCAGTAACATATGTAAAATAGTTAGTGTATGGCATTAGTTTAATTTAAGAAAACTGTTGGAGTTGTTAAAAGAATTATTACTTTATATTGGGAAAAGATAGTTATTGTAATCATAACGGTAGCAAGGGGAGTAAGCTTATTTGAATTGAGTAGTGACCAAATGTTTATGTAACAAAGTACATTAGTTAATACTACCAAAAATATACCATATCAAATAAAGTGTAATAGTATTACATAAAGTGTAATAGCATGAATAAATGTCATAAACTAATGAAAAACAACTGAAATGGCAGCACGGGCAGTAAAATTCCCGGTAACAGGCCTTCTAGTAGTATTTAGGATTTGTCTATCACCGTCACGGGAGGAATGAGCGTACGACTTGCGGTAACAGCACAACTTTCATAACTTTACCCAGTACCCGTTGAATCGTCCCGCTCAAGGTTATCCAACCGAGCAATGATAACACAAACAATGTCATTGTTTATCGTAAACTTTTTAGTTTAGTAAAACGCAACTTTGTCCTCAGAGAATTGAATTAATTAGTTCTCTCTCTCTCTCTCCCCCCCCTCTCTCTCTCTCTCTCTCTCTCTTTTATTCATACACTCTCTCTCTACCGTTCTCTACCGTTCTCGAAGCGAAGATCAGGATTATTGAATATTTATAAAATTAAAATTAATAAAAGAAGGCAATATTAAACGTTTTCTAATGCTTAAAATATGTAAACGTATGTATTTTTTCACTTATATTGAATATTAAAATGGCCAACATATGAACATGGTATGCAGCAATACAATGTACTTTGAAAATGAATTACAATTTTTTTCCAAAACAGGAAAATAATGTATTCACAATGATGTTTAAGTTATAGTTCAATTCATCGTCTTCAGTAAATAAGATTAACTAAATTAAGTAAGTTTGTAAGCTAAGATTTTTATCGTGTGGCTTGATTATTTAATACAAAGTTTTAACTAAAAAAATAATTTACATACAAACACAGTTACATGCTCACATACGATCTGCGAGCAGAATCTTCTATAAAGAGAAAGAACATTTATTCTCACCATTAAAACTAATATTATGTTTGCTTTGTGCCAGTACAACATGAATTATCATATCTGTCCAACTCCCAAGGCATTGGTTTACTAATTATTACATACTCCATTGTTGTATAGTCAGAAAGTATAGTAATAAAGCTAAATATATAAGAAAATAATAATTCTACCAGTTTACAAGTTAAATTTTACAAGAACATGACACATTTTGTATCTAGTTCTGTGTATATTTTTTAGCTTAACAAAACACATATTTTTATAACATAAACCTTAATTAAGGGTTTACACTGGGCAACATTATGATACCACTAACACTCATTTTACAATAAAGTGGAAAATATAACTTATTTAACTAGGTAGAAATAAATGAAATTTAAAGTCCGCATTCTATAATTATAGATAATGTGATAAATGTTATAATGTTATAAAGATATTGGTTTCTGTATTGATATCTAAACGGGTTAATGCAAAACCTAGCATAATATATTACACAAATATACTCTTATTTTATGGTTTTTTTTATCTGGTCGTGGGAGTTGGACAGATATGGTAAGGCATGTTGTACTCTGTTTAGTACTTTCAGTGTACTAGCATTATCCTACATTGTCAACAGTTGTACTTTGAACTGTACTGTCTCTTCTATGTTACAATATTTGCTATAAATAACTTGTTATAATAACACTTTAAAGTCTACGTAGAACGAGCGACAATTGATTTAAATTCATTTGCATAATAGATCCTGATAAATATTTAAATAAATCATGTCCTTAGTATAGTCAAATGATATACAGTGAAATGTATTGGTTTGACGATAGTAAACTCAACGAAATGGGGTATCTAATAAAAATATTGTAGAGTAGTAAAAGAGCAATATTTACTCTGCCCACATATTTGGAGCGCTTGAAACATTTCGAACTCCAGAAGAAAACGGGCATCATTTGTTACAAACAAGTTCTTGGTACATTCCTTAACTAATTAAGGAAGCGCCTCCTGTCTCTGAGGAAAAAATATAGTGATGGTCTTACCACTCTTAGAACTTAAAACTTTAAATAAAACATATTGGAACCACGTCGTCATAATAATATACTTTTCCTGATCCTAGCTTATAACATATTTTTTAATAAATTATATAGTGTAACTTAAGAATAATTTTACGGGTTCACGTTTTTTATACTATTGAGTGCCATATAGTTCCTGTACTCTACTGTTAACGATGCGGAAATTCATCAAAGGTTTATATACTAATTGATTGTATAAGTGAAATATATATATATATAAATAAATAATAAAGTGGCATTTACAAAATCAAATGCAGCGAATGTCCTAAGTTTTATATAGGCCAGCCAGGAAGACACTTTAAATGCAGATTTCGTGAGAATATACAATCCATAAAATCAACAACCGAACAACACAGAAATCTGCATTTGCTGAACATATTCTTGAAACTCAGCATAGTTATACAATCAAGAAATTCTAAATATCGCACAAAAAGGTGAAAGAATGAACAAATTAGAAGAATACAAAATCTATAAGAACAAAAAGCATGACCCTAATAATATTTTTAATGTGATGCAGGATGAAAACCAAAACCCAATTTTGAAAAAAATTAAGAATTAAACAACATAAAATAGCTCGATGAACGCTACCTACCGTAATAACCCTATTTGTCTGTATATCTTTTATTTTTATTTTTACTTTATCAATATTTTAACATATGTGTATTCATTTTAGCGAATTTCCCCTATAGGGAAGAAGCTATTACCGTAGGTCTCATGGCAAGACTTAAGCCCGAGACCATGATAACTTTTCATTTTGAGGTCCGCAGATGCCAAAAACACCATTCGTTCAAATATATATATATATATATATATATATATATATATATGTGTGTGTGTGTGTCCGTAAGCACGATAACTCTCGTAAAAAAGATCCGATCTTAATGAAATTTGGTACAAATGTGTAAAGCACCATTTATTTGAACGAGTTTGAAAACCAGACGAATCGCACCATCCAAAGGGGGTTTTTGGGGGGTTTTGTACCCCAAAAATGTTTTTTTGGGGTTTTCACATGTAATTTTTATTTAAATCAAATTTTATTTTTTACCATTTTATTCAGCTTAAAAAAACAAACAATTTGGTATTTTTATCATTGCTCTACGTCAATTGGTTCCTGAAATATTGAAAGTGCTAAACACAGTACGTTGTCTAATGTTATTCTTATGGAGAAAAGGAAAAATTGTATATCTCGCTTATTTATGAACATAAACTGACAAAATTTGGTATATGGCTTTATCTGGTTGGGGTTTATCGTTGTTTGCACAAAATACAAAATTTTCACGTATGGTTCCCGTAGCAGCAAACCTAGGTAATCAGTCCCCATGTTATTCTTATGGAGAATAATTAAAATGTTATATATCGCTTACTTATAAATGTATATGAATGAAACTTGGTATGTGACTTTACTTAGATGAGTTCTAATGATATTTGCATAAAAACCCATTATTTTATGTTCTTTGTTGCAGCAAGCCTGCGTACTCATCACCAATGTTATTCTTATGGAGAATAATTAATATTTTTAATATCGCTTGTTTGTGAATATATTTATTATGAATCCTGTTAAGTGTTAATGTGTTATGTTATATATTTATTGGAAATTCGCTGAGTATGCAGGTTTGCTGTGACGGGGGTATTAAATTTTACTGTTTAATTTTAAGGTTATACTTTCTATACACTTTGAAAATGACATTATAGCCGAAACGCGTCATGAAATAAAAATGTTAAAAAAGTGTACTCTGGAAGTTTTGTTTTAAATATAATAATATTATATATATATATATTTGTTTTTAATAAATTTGTGCAGTCTGCTTTGTTAAATTGTTTTTCAATCATACTTAAATCATAAACTTACTATAAAAACCCACCCCATATTATCTGTTAAATACAAAAACAACAAAACTGTAGGGGTTCAAATCGGAGAATTTGTTATGTATTCTTCAAGAATGTATTAATATATAAATATTGTTATACTGCTCCCACGAGAATACTCTGTATTTCATTGTTAAGTTTGTTAAGTTTTAATAAAGCCTCCAAACAGGCTAAGCCTTGGAGGAATTTGATATTTCTCTGTTATACACAAAAAGGGTCAGCTTGGTATCTTATAGTAGAACGTGACAATCATTGTTATATGCCTTTTGTAAATTTGTATATGTTTATGCTAGTTTGTAATGTGTGTAAATTGAGAAATAAATTCTTTCTTTCTTTCTTTATTTCTTTCTTTCATTACGACTCAGTAAAATACGAGACGTTATTTAAGTATGAAAATAATTGTTACCTAATTCATGTCGACTTGAATTGTTACTCTATGAATTAGATGAAACTCATCATTTATATACTTCGAATGAAGAGGCAAAGCAGGTCAAAGATAATAATTGTAAAACTACATAATAAAGCTACTAAACTGATAGTATTATTAAAATCGTACAACAAACCGCATCCTATCTGACCATCTAGAAGAACAATATTTCACCGTAAATGTGTATTCAAACACTGCTGCCGCATCTCTGGGGTAAATACCGTGAAACACATGGATTTATTAAATCACAGCACTGTAAGGTCACAGATTAAGTCCATTATTGACTACACCTACGATATTTCGCTGGTAGCTTGGATATATGTAGAGGCTGCCATGCATTCAATTTTATCAACGTAATTCAATATAAAACAGCAGGTTTACGCTGACCGTGATGATTTATATGTTTATGAAATATCCTGAAAATACACCAATAGTGTCAACCATAATGGCATTTAATTTTCTGTGAGGCAATACCGACTGCTGTCCCACCTCCGTGGGATACATAATGTACTAAAACATTGAGGTTACAAAGTACGCCCAACATTACTTGCAATAAAAAACAAACAAACAAATCTTGATCTGTTTTCAACCTAGCCTGCACCTAGTGATGTTAACTTTTTTAGGGGTATGCAATGTCACCAAACAGAGAGATACCCTCAGGAAGTCATAATGTGAACACTAATGATGCAACAAGAGAATACTCAGTTTTGAAAAACACTAACCTCTTAGATGTGTTTATGTTAGTTTTGAAAAAGGTTAAGTTTTATTATTTGTTTTAAAATTAATGCAATAAATAACAAAGTCTTTTATATTTTGAAATCTCTTAGAAATAATTAAACTATGGTCATCAATGTCACCAAAATGCTCTGTTTCCCTCCAAATCCATCTTGATTATGTAGTCTTAAGTTTGTACTAAATTGTGGTCCTGTTGAGATTAAAGCTCTATCCGAGATTGGGTGTAGACAGGACTAAACTGAACTTCCGAGATTAACTTATACCTAGATAATTTACAAGAGTATAAACATGTCTCGTGCAACACACCTGCATAACTGATAATAATAATTCTTAGACTAACTGAAAATAAAATAAACCATTTTGAGTTAAATTATTCCATCTCGGTTTACTATGTCCTACTCAACTAAATTACAAATAATATTACGATGAGGAGAGCGGCCCCACTTCGGCCATAACTTGGGTGCTTATGGAAATTTCATTTGGATTGCTGACAAGTTGCTGAGAAAAACAATACGCACTCAGCGCTCATTACTAAATATCCCAAAACGATATTGGTATAATTAATGTGTTCTGATTACCAGATTCCCGCTATATGCCATTACATTTATAAAGGAATGAAGTACATTGAAACAGTATGAATTACCTAATTGACCTAAAAATACAGCAAGACACTATGTATGATTCTAATTTACCTTGTTCCATCTCAGAATCTAATTAAAGAAAATTAAAATATAATGAAAAATATGGAAATTTTAAATACTATATTTTGTTATCATAATAGCTTGTTAGCAGCAACCATAGTGACAATTTATTTCTTCAATTCTTACTGCAAAAGCGGTAATTGTATTTAGAACAAAACACAAATGTATATAAACTTAATAGGTATTTTCTATTTACAATTATTGTCAAAATTAAATAATTTTAAGTTTATAATTTTTGAGTATATTAGTTGGAATTTTTAATTATACTCATAATGCATTAAAGTCTGTTTCAAGGTTGTTACACCCTTTTTAATACTAAACCATAGTTGACCTTAATTTCCACCAATAAAGTCATCTCTCTGGCTGCACGAAGAAGAGGATTTTTTCATTAAAAAAGTGTATTTGCAGATGATAATGAATCAGCCAATTTGTAATCAGAGCTAACACAGTCTTAATTAAAACTTTTCCCCCACTTCAATTCCCATTTGAAACCATGTTGTCCTCCACGCCATCCTCACCATCCTCGCCTACCACGTTGGGCATCAAACTAAGGTCGGTTTACCGACCAACACGAGGATGTTCAAAAGGTTACACTTAAATGTCTATGTAGATGCTTCTTAGAGTATGTATAGGTAGTATGCAAGAAACTCAACTTCAAATAAATATATTAATTTTACTATATATATTTTGTTCAATACCCATCCCTTATCAACAATGACCTGAGTATAAAAACAAATCATACTCAAATCATACTCATAGCTGGATAAAATGTTGGAACTGTTTTATAAAGTACACCAAACTGTAATTGCTACATCAATTGTTATTTTATATTTACGTCATTCGATTGTCAAAGATGTCCCTTGTAGTTTTAATTCAGTATTTGAGTTGACTTATAGAAAACTTTTCAAGTTTTTCAGATCATTCCGATTGTTTACTCAATTAACATGTGCGAAGTTGGTTAAAATATGCAAATATTAACTACAACTACTTAAGAGTATCAATTATTCTCGAAGGGTACAATCAAATTGCTATGTCACATTTATTTTTTGTTGGTTTACCTATCCATATTTAGTTCATAAAATACATTGTTTTATGTTCATGGTTGCATTAAGATAAAATTTAATCATTGCAATAAAATCATATTAAAATTATGGTAACTTTTATCTTGTTCTTGTTCATAAATAATATTTCGGAATCCTAAGTTGCCTAAACCGTTAGTATGTTTCCTTAGGATGCATTTATTATTTATTTTATATCCACGGTACACACCATTACAATTTATACATGTTAGTAAACATAATATTAAAACAATTATATAATGAAGTAACTAATGTTTAATAATCATGGGAATATCCATATTTACCCGAAACATGCGGAAAGGTCCATTAATCATTTATGAATTGCATATTGTTAATAAATGTTGACACTTAAATGTTGAAATTATGTTCTACTATATAATAAGCTAGTATCAAAACTATATATAAACCTATCATACCTAAATTGCAATATCGTATAATATCCTAAAATGTATAGTACTTGTCTAGACATTTATCATAGCAAAGTCAATTTAAAAAAATTAAATTTCAAACGATATATTTCCACGAAAAAGAACATCTACACAAAATAAATTCTTATTTCGGTTCTCTCTTTTTAAGAATAACTCTATACATATAGGCCTAGACATATAACTCTAGACTACCTTTTACTGATATTGTTCAAGGTACAAAGCCTTCGTTAGTTAGTTTAAGAATGTACCAAGAACTTGGTTGTAACAAATTATACACCTTCTCGTCTAGACATCGGAATGTTTCAAACGCTCCAAACATGTGGGTCGAGTAAACATTGTTTTCCAACCGATTTCCCTGATTTCACTGGTTTATCTCATTTATATGATAGTTCAGGTCTTTTCAAAAAAGTTTGTTTGGACATTGGTATTAAATGTGTTCTAAATGTTGCCAATAAGTAAACATTATTGAGATACAAAGAAACTTTCAGGTAAATTACTTCATTTTTACTCAAATATCACACACATTAAATACTTGTACTTGGCTCCAAAATATATAACTTATCGTATTGAAAGCAATTACTGTTAGTCAAGTTTTTTTTAAGTTGGTAAAAAATAAGTCTTAAAATAAAACCTAATTTACGTGAGGTCTTTAAGTATCATAAGGAAAAATTATTTCACTGTTTAAATGTTAATCAGTATAATAATGTTAGTATAATGTTACTATTATAAATAAGTAATAACATTTATTTGTATTAATAATGGTTGGTTTTTCGCGTTCAAAGTGGTATGTTAGCAGTAACTTATTTAAGCTGTAAGGCTCATCAATCTTAAATCAAGATAACAAAAATTATAAGTAATAATAAGGTAATAGGTTAAATACGTTACGTTACTATCTTATCTCTAGCCATGTTTGTAACAAGCACTTGCAGCTAAAGTGACAAGGAAACACGTTAGCGAACTTAACACATTGCCGCTGTAATATTCATCAGCTTCGCGGGGCGAAATTACGCAATTGGTTTTCACGGTTATTCATTTGGGAGTGATATTTACAAATCTGATTATTATGAATTATTTATCATTTAGGATCATTGTTAGGCAATGAATGTATGATTTATCTAAATAATTCTTAATATTTAAAATATTATATTATTTAGATGAGGATCTGGGAGAGGTCACAAAATGTTACACTATTACACGATTCATATACTTTCCTATGATTATTAGATCATGTATAATGATTAAAACTTCTAAATAAAGTATATTTATATAGAAAAAAGAGTTTTCTTGAAAAGAAGAGAACCGATATAAGAATTTATTTTTGTGTAAATGTTCTTTTTCGTGTAAATTATATCGTTTGAAATTTATTTTTTTTATAAATTGACTTTGGTATGAAAATACGCAAAATAAAAAAGAGGTGTACTGCTATGTGATTGTTTAAATCATTAATATGTGATAGAACTGTTAAATCTACAAGAGTTTCTGCAAATTATTAATAACCTCAACAACCACAATCTGACAAACAACAAACCACCATTGTGGTTAAAATGCATTGTGTTATTTTGAAACTACAGATAGCTTTGACTGTATATTTTACCATTAGGATTTTCATAATAATAAAATTGAAAGCCTTAAGCTATATCAAAATTTAGAGCTTTAAGAGCTAAAACAAGTTGTTTGTGTAAATTTTAGTTACGAGAACTATAAAGTCTAGGTTCTATCAATATCTTATAAATTTATCTTCTTTCAAAAATAACTAAATAAACAATTGAGAGTTTATAACCAGCCCCACATAATAAGTATGAAACTAATAATTAATTTCAACACGGTTTCTAGTAAATGTCCATTACATTTTACTTTAAATTTATTTTGCAAACTTTTTTGAATTAAACTTAAAGTTTTCATTTGACACTCATTTTTTAGGGGGCAAAAAATGAGAGCTAGATCAACTCCTTGTATCCTTTAGAACGTTTGTTTTTTTTCTTTTTCTCCAGAGTAAAATTTAAACAAATCGCAATAAAGTATGTTTATCTTTTCTGACCAGAATACCCGGGCACTTAGCAACTAAATGGATCTGTCGCCATAGGCATTAACTAAAGTTACTGAAAGCCAATTCAGACCATTAGAACCCCGCAAAACAGACTGTCTTTTAGTCTAGGTGGCGGCTGAGAGACATTTTAAAGATAGTGTTTTAACCTTGTTTTTATTGTTCACTAGCTATTGCTCGTTACAGTTGCGTCCAAGATCAATGGTGTAATTGGATCATAATAGTTAGGATTGTTGGGACATAATATTAGATACTAGAAGTTTAAATAAAAATATAGAAATATATTTTAAAATTGTTATTTTTCGTTGAATAGTTTTAATATTTGATACTAGTTCTACTTTAAACATCGGTTTAGCTAAATGTTAATATTGCACAACATATAAGCAGAAGTTTTTAAATAGGAAAAGGGATAAACTCGAGTTTAAAATCTCATTTCCGGAGATCTGGGTATAAGAACCCGAACCCTACAGCTTCACCCTGTAGGCGGACCGGAGTTTTAAATGGTTGTCTAACGCAGATGATGGTTGTATTGGACCAAAGAGAGAGCCAAGGAAGCTTAACTAGACTTAGGATTGTAAAGCCGGAATACTAGTAAAAATTGTAATTCCTCTGTAACAAATGTCATAAATATTCCCAGAAACAATTGTCGGACGTGACCGAATGGGCTCGGACTGTGAATTCATAGAGAGAATATCTAATATCTCTTATCTTTAAATAGGAGGAAATGCACGCGTTTTGTTTATAACCTGTTTTAAGGTAATAGAACCAAACTGGCCCCACGTAATTTATTTAACTGGCTACCAATGTAATTTATGTCAGCCTCTATGCAATACTTTCAAGAGGGTATTTCTAAACTCCTTGCTGATTCAACAGGAAGATGTTCTATGGATTAAAAAAACAAAGCAAGTATATCATCCTATCCTATCCTATCCTAACCTACCTCATAAATTGTACGCACACAAATAGAAACCAAGTTTCATTAGTATACATTCATAAATAAGCAATATATGCCATTATAATGTTTATCCATTATAATAAAATGGGGCAACTTACTGTGTTTAGTACTTTAAATATCTCCGTAACCAGTTGACGTAAAGCAATGACCAAAACTCCAAATTGTGGGGGTTTTAAGCTAAATCGAATAGTGGAAACTAATGTTTGTCTTATTTAAAGATTATATGTAGAAAATTCAAGAACCCCCCCCCCCCAAAAAAAAATACCCTTCGGATATATAATCTGTATGATGTTCCTTTACACGTTTGTACCAAATTTCATCAAAATTGGAACATTTTCGCGAGGGTTATCTCACAGACACACACACACACACACACACATATATATATATATATATATATATATATATATATATATAGATTTACCATTCCTTAGACCTTGCTTCCATTTCACTTGCCAATCATAAGTATTGGCCTCCAGACTGAGTTCATGCCTCCGATTGTAGTTCTTGCCTCCGTGGAGGTCACAACTAATGGTGGTAAAACACCTTGAAATTGTGTATAGTTCTGACAGCCATTTAGCTGTCTGTTTGAGCCATATTGGAGCAAGAATGACTGATCTGTCAAACTTTGGTACTGTTAAGCATAAATTGTTCAAATCGTGATTTGACCTCATGATGACTTCAATATTAATTTATTGGGAAATAACATTGTCTGTCAGCAGTTTACGGCTATTTTAAATTATTTTAACCTGAAGTTTTCTATTTTGTCGCCAACCAGAATTACCCATAATTCTGAAACATGTGTTGATGATATATTGTCATTAGTTGTTTCCCTACATATTATCCTTCATAAGTAAAAAGTATTGATTTGTCATATCACGAAGCACAACTGTTGTGTTTTTACTTTCTCCCCTTATACATAGTATATGGAGAAAGTATTGTTTTGGTCAACATTTTCGAATTTGAGTTGTTAGTGAAAATATTCGTTTTGGTGCTCCCTGAACCCAAAAAAGTGGTTTTTACGTGATGTATGTCTGTGTGTGTGTGTGTGTGTGTGTGTGTGTGTGTGTGTGTGTGTGTGTGTGTGTGTGTGTGTGTGTGTGTGTGTGTGTGTGTGTCCGTGTGTGTGTTCTTGCGAATAAGCCGTTATTTGATCCGACATATGGTTACACACCCACACTATTAGATCCGATGGCGCTATTAGATCCACCCTACTGGATCTAATAGCGCCAAACCTTTTTTTTTAGTTTCTGGCGTTTCGGCCATCACGGAAATAGTCGAATTTACCCGATTTGAGCAGGATCTAATATAGCCGGTTTCAGACATACAGTGCGTGTGTATGAGTTTCGGAAGTGGCCACCACGTTGTGCTGCGGTTGCGATTCTGGTGTGTCTCGTAGCGTCATCGGATCTAATATTGTAGGTGTGTAACCATATGTCGGATCTAATAACAGCTTCGTAAGAAGTCGACTTCTCAGCTCTCGTGTCGTCAAGCTGAGTAGAGTTGCCGGCTCAACTGCACTGGAGATTAATATTTTTGTGTTATGATTAGTAAAAGATTAACTTGTTAGTAGTGATGATATGTGATTATTGCCATCGTTCATTTAGCAGAAGAGCAACGTTAAAATACTCTTATTTAGGAAATACCCCCCACAATAATAATAATGAGCTTTATTTATTTAGGCCTACTCAAAGTTGGGACTGACAAGTACCCTCTACCACATACGTCTTGAAGACTGGCATCTTAAGAATAAACAAACAACGTAATTTAATTAATATAATTTGTATCAATGTTAAAAACTGATAATACAAAATTTGTATTACACTTCCCGAAATAATAACCGATGAAGTATGTCATTTGATATTATAACCAAATAGACAATAGTAATGATAAACAAACTTGATTAATTTGTTTGTATCAATCTAACTGCTGCCTGATCGTGAAAATACCGTGGGTTTATGTAGTCTAAGGGCATCCCTCAAATAAAAAGCGGCAGATATCAGGTTACCTAGAGGGAGGGTTAGGTGTAGTTATATTAACGTGGTTGGGTTAGTCAGTTTGTTTGAATACGTGGGAAGTAAAGACAAATGAACAACATTTTGCTGTCAACTGAAATAAATAAAACAAAAACAACAAATATTTGTTTTCAAAACTTGTATATATACAAGCTATCAATAATTAAACATTTTGCAATAATAACGTAGGCTAATTTCATACGACATAATATAGTGCATTAATAAAAATCTGGGGTTTTTATGAACAGTAAACAGAGTGGACAGAACAAGTAAATTTGTATTTGCAAAAGAGTATTTGCAGGTATAATTTTGGTTCCGTATGCTAACGTAGGGTAATTTTGGTTTCGGTTTCATATGTTCAGTTTCTAAATTGAAGTACATAATTTTATTGGCTTAATAATATAGAATTACTTAACAAAAAGTGACAGATTTAGTAGTTTATACCCCAATGAGTCAACCGATAGTAACCTCTTCAACGTTACCCGAAAACGAGCTTGACTGACCTCTCTACAGAAATCGTTTGGTAAAGAATTCTGTAATCTTGATGCTGTGACAACAAATGATTGATTATAATATACAATCATGAATAATAAGCAGGAATATTTAACATAATTGCACCATGACGGGTACTTGTCATACTTAAATTTATAGTGAAAGTAAATCTTTCTGTTAAATATTTGGGGGTTTATCTGCAAAAATGCTGTATAACAACATTAAAATTGGTATTTTATTGTTTCTTTTAACTTAAGGTGTAGTAGTGTTTTATAATGCTGGGTATCGGTAGTATGATCATCCCACTTTAAATTAAAAATAAATCCAATACAGTAATTTTGGGCACATTGTAAAACTTACCCAAAACTTGGAAATATAAGTTTTTACCAAAGTGATTTTTTTAATATTTAATGGTAAATACAAGGCAAATTCTTTAAACTATGGATAGGCTACCGGAAAATTCTATTTTACAAATATAATTTACTTGATCTATCCAATCTAGTTTATTGTTCTTAAAAAACACCAAATTATTGATTGTATCAATATATTTGAGTGGTATGTTGTTTAGTTTCAGTTTTGGTACCGGTAAGTTAAAGTGGTTAAATGTAAGATGGTAATCATAAATATTTAGTAATTTTTTTATTTCTTGCGTCAGGAGATGTTGTTAGTTGGATTTGTAGTAAGAAAAGGGAAAATAATAGAATTGAATGTCCCCTTATTGAAAGACGAACCCCCAACCCCTTAGCAACCAAACCCCCCCCAATTAATTTTTTCCCCCTAAGGTCCAGCCCTCCCCATTTTCTACATATTCACTGTGTAAAACGGATTTATGTGAAATAATTTTAAAATTCTCGTTTTTGATGTAGGCCTATAATAAATTAACTCAAGTACTGTAAGTAAATATTATAACAAACCAGACAATCTTATACTTATGAAAACATCATAATTACCTAACCAAACCGGTGTTATGGGATATAATGGTCCGAAAATTCTTAAAATCTCACTACATTCTTGCTTAGAATTAGTTTAACATCCACACAGTTTGAGTAGGCAAAGTTCTACTTCACTTTTATTGTAGAAAGATTTTCTTTAAGTTATTTTGTGTAAGTAAGGTATACTAGGTATACGCTCCTATGTCCCGTAATAGGATGAAGAGAGAATTTGTAATACCACCATAATAGGCAGTATAGGTGCCGGATTAATTAATTAAAAATAACTTACCTAACCTCACCTAAGCCCACATTACTTCGACCAGCCTACCACATTCCAGTTTATTGTTGGATCTAGTAGGCCTATATTAGGTGAAGAACTAAAATTTATTCGCCCTGAAAAAGAACTACTTACCACATAACAATTCCTCTCAGAATAGTCATTGTGTAAACAATTTGTCTTTGAATTCTGTATTGTTAATTTGAAGTGGATATAAATAGGCTATAGGCAATAGGCATATATTTGAACAAGTCTTTAAAGCCCATTTACTTCTGGCCTACCAATGCACAACTTCAGTCGATGTCACTTTTGAGAATCAGGCAATAATTATGGGTCAAATTATTGCCAGGGAAAAAGCTAGTACAGTATCCAGTAAGACCTAGGCCAAATATGTAAGTATTCTCGTTGGTTGAAATCTAAACAAATATTATCATATTTGTAACGTGTCGCAGATTAATTGACTACAAGTAACTTACTATACCTCACCTAGGCCCACACATTAATACTTCAACTGATCAACACATCCCAGTTCGTTATTTTATTTATGAATGATTTATTTATACATTTATTTGAATTTGGGGTGTGAAGTACAATTAAATTTTAAAAAGGCACAATAAACTATCAACGCTGAACAACACAGACACAAAACAAGATAGTTTCTCAACAGTGGGGATCAGCAAAACGAGTCGACAGCAAATTACAGAATTATAGGAAGGAGGCAGGTAGACAACCAAAACAAGCTACGCGCGCATCCCGAAAACTTGGTCGCAGTCACCGAGTGTGAAGGGCTCCGTATGTTTCAATGCCCCGCTAGTGGGTTGAGTCGCTAAAAATCAGGGTTGCTGCCACCGCCCGGCGGCGTCGCAGTTCCGTGGCCACCGAGTCGCTGCCACGGAGTGGGTCGCTGCGACCCACTAGTGTGAAGGGCTCCAAAGGCTAAATAAAATTTCGACGGGTTAAGTGGCCGAAGGGTGGCTGCGACCCGGTCGCAGCGACATAGTGTGAAGGCGCTCGTAAGTCACTTTAGATCACACTACTTCGCAGATCCGATGCGCCGTGCTGTAGCCGCTTGAGTCGACGACGACGCAGGGACCGATGCGGTGCGCGATGGCGGCTCAACATAATTTGACAGGCTCAGGTTGGTGCGCCTCTCCGACGCACCTCAAGCAGAATGCGGTGTCGGTGGGCCCTTTCGTTCACGCAGAGTTTCTTTACCCACCTCGCATACTGTACACACGACATTTCGACATGTAATTTTTGCATGTTCTGTCCAAACTGGCAGTTAGAAATGATGTGAGAGCTTAATATTTCTGAGGTTCTCGCTGAGCGATAGATTTGTAATAATTCTAACCTTTATAGAGATATACTAATGGACCCTTTGCTCGAAATCGAGCAATATTTCACTTTGACGAGCAAGGATTTTATCAATATTATCATCTGTATCGCTAATTCAGTTCTTCTTGTCTCATACTAATAATAGATGGGCGTGTGGCAACTCAGGTTTTTGGAATTCCGATTGTGAATAAATGTATAGAATCCTTTCAAAATATATAATAACTCATTATTTTCCAACTCATTTTTAATTTTTTTTACTTGATAATTTCTATAAGGTTCTAACTCTGTTCTTGGTTCTGAACAGTTTTAACACATTTTGGGTAAAATTACGTTGTAAATATAGCAAAACATTTTGGTTTAGTAACATTTTGCAGAAAATTCTGGTGCACATTTTTTGGAGACTCTGAAAGTAAGAATGGGATAATTTATTGTCTTCCAAGACGTTAATTCTGATTCTCAAATTGTTACATCTGACCGAAACAATCTAATAAAGATCTGCTTGAACCTAGCTTTGCATGGGGGCTTTCTAATAATATAATTCCCTTAACTCTAACATTGCAATGAAAAACCTGCTAATTACGATTCAGTTTTTGTATTTGTTGTAATCTACCCATTTAAAATAAATGTTTTCGTTCCTACCCCAAATTAGAGGGTATACTAAAATGGTCAAACAACCTTTCAACCCCCCCCAGAGCCCTGAGATTACCAGCCTCTTAGATTTTTTATTATTACTAAATAAGTTATTAGCCTAACAGCTATCCTCCTTATCCGTTTAGCATGCTACAGTACACACAGTATACATCGCGTGGCGTCGGAGGCATGAGAATCCGAGGGTGGAAGCAATAATCTATACTGTATATATTAAATGAAACGCGCCAATTATATATAACAGCCTCCGGAAGCAAGTAACTATGATTGACCTACTGATGTGATGTGTTACCATTAGTTACTGCCTCCTAGAAGCAGTATTTAATAAATTTTCAAGTATGAAAATGAAAAAATATTAATATGTATATATAAATTATATTGTTGTTTTCGTTGTTGTAAACATATACTCAAATTGGACGACAGATATATCTTTTCAACTAGTCAAGATATAACAGTTAGATTATGGAAGCAAGGACTAAGGAATTCGGAAGTGGAAGTATGAACTAATGAATGGTATCTATATATATATATATATATATATATATATATATATATATATATATATATATATATATATATATATATATGTACAGTTACGAATAATATTTTTGGTATCGGAGGACCTCAAAATGAAAAGTCATTATTGTCCAGGTCCTAGGTCCTACCATGCTGACTACGGTAATAGCTCCTATAGGGGAAATTCGCTAAAAGAATAAAATATTAAAGCTCTAAAAAAGGTCCTTTGTTTTTAAACTTTAATATTATTATTATCAGCAGCCCTTATCCATCAGAAATATTTAATATGCAGTATTTGTTAATATCTAATTGATCTAAAATTACACTTAAAACTGCTGGAATAAATTACAGTCAATATTTTATTAGACCATTACTCTATCGATATAACGTAACAATAATGTTTAAAATAAACGTCAAATACACACAGATTCTTCGTTAAAAACGATAAACTAAATTAAAAGCAAACATTTATCCGACGAAACAAACCTCCTCCTTTTCCCAAACAATAATAACAAAAATTCCGATTTACTCTTTATTTTGTCAGAGAAAAACTCTTATTAACCTGTTGTTTTTCGTATATTTTTTGGGGATAGTCGGAAAATACTTTAAGCACACTAGTAGCCAGCCTCCAGTCTGGGGCTCTAACATTCTCTTTCTTCTCGTTTGAACTCTAACCTGGGAATTGTTTATAGTTTCTTGAGTAACAATAGTTTATAGTTTACACTTTCCACAATAATGCAGAAGTGTTCCTGCAACATCAAGATAAATGTACATTAGAAAACTTGAAAAAAGATCATGATATGCTAATGTACGTTAGATATGTAGACTTCACTGGAGATAGAACACAGAAAATTACAAATCGATTTAAGAAGTATGGAGTATCCGTAGCCTTCAAGACGCAAAACACCATGAGTAAAATACTGCATTCCAAGGTTGAAGATTGTGATAATTTTGATAAGCTCGGTGTTTATAAGATAAGTTATAATGATTGCGATAATTTTTATGTTGGACAAATTGTTAATTTTGTAATAAGTTATAAGAATTATATTTCAGTATGAAAGAACAGGAAACCGGAAAGATCAAATGTCGCAAAGCACCTCCTGGAAAATGGCTACACATTGGGTACAATAGAAGACGATTTAAGTATTCTCCAGATTTGTAAGAAAGGAAATGTAATGAATGCTTGGGAGGAATGGTTTATTTTTAAGAACAACTTTAAGGATAGGAATAAATTTATTAATGAACATGTCAACTTTGACTCTGGTGGTACATTTCGCAACTTGTTTCCGGAACTTCCGGTAAGCAATAGCTTTATTTCACAAGATGGCGCGTTTTCCTTTAGAACTGAGATGGAATATTGGCGGTTATATTAAGTCTCTAACGTCGTTTAAAGGTTACTTTCAATAATTGGCCTCTCGATTTATGTGCATCGATGCAATGTGAGTTCGATGTACTATTGTGTTTTCTTGCCTATTATATGTTAACTGAATAACGCCTACTTCCTTTCCATACCCTATTGTGACTAATAAAACACACTGGAAATCTATCCTGAAATTCACCAACTTAAATGTAAACAAACCGTCCAATTCGCCAGTGAGATAAATCCACGCTGGGTTGTTTTTGGACCACTGCCTTCTTGACTGGACTCACTTTGCCACGGAAGTACTATAACAAATACTCAATGTCTCAATCTTGCCCGATTTGTGTTAGGAAGGTTTTGGAGACTGATGACGATGTAGGATGTGAGGGGGCATGTGAACGCTGGTTCCATAGAAAATGTTTAAAAATACCCAAGGCTGAATATCAAAGAATATGTGCAAACAGTAATGATAAATGGTATTGTAGAAGAACCGACTGCGTGGACTCCTCAAATCAACCACTAATGAAAATGACCTCCCAAATGAATTCAGTTCTGTCCAAACATGATGATCTATTAGGCAAAGTGAAAAGATTGATGATATTTCAACAGATATCGTAACGATAAAATCAGAAGTAGCTACAATTAGTGGTGTTTTGTCAGCCCTGGAGTCCCGTGTATCAAATGTTAAAGATAAGGTGCAAGTTCTAGAGAAACAGGTTGATAAAATAAACAATGTCCAAGGTGCTAGTGGTCCTGAGACTACAATTTTAGAATAGAATGAACGTGCCTACCGTGCCAAAATATTATGCTGTATAATCTGGTTGAATCTAAAAGCCGTTATGTAACTTCTAAAAAAACAACATGACCTTGACCTTGTAACAAAACTGATTAAAGCTACTTATGCTATCGCTGAGCTGGATAAGATTAAAATCATACGAGTTGGGAAAAATCAGAATGATAAGGCTAGGCCATTGAATGTGGTTCTGGAAAGTGAATCAGATGTCCATCAGAAGTCATTGAGCACTTCTCACTTGATAATATAACACAGATTCACCGGCGGCGGTTCTCCTCTGTCAGGGTATCTAGGGACAGAACCCCACGGGAAATAGACTACTTAAACTTACTGAAATTGGAGTTGGAATCTCGTACATCTAACGGCGAGAATGATTTCAAAATCATATATAGAAACAAAGTCCCAAAAATTGCCAAGATGTCAAAAACGGCATATCCTCAATCGACCATCACAAAGGTTAAAATTCTATTACCAAAATGGCAATGGGTTGAAAAGAAAATCAAACGATCTCTCCACACATGTCTCTATAAGTTCAAATGATATTTTATAGCTCTTACTGAAACTAAACTCATTCCAGATATAAATGATTCTGAGCTTGGCCTTACTGGTTATACAGTATTCAGGTGTGACAGAGCCAGTCTAAAAGCGGAGGTGGTGTTCTCATTGCCGTCCGTGACACAATATCTTGTTGTTGTTGTTTTGTGAGGTTCCAGTGGGCGGGAAAGTCCCTGGCCCACTGAGGCTGCTTTAGGGCGCTTGGGCCCTCTTCAGCCGTCGGATAGGGTTGATTGGTGAGGGGGAGATTGACGCACTGCAACAGGACTTTTTTTATTATTTTTTTTTTCGTTGCCTGCTACAGTGGCCAGGGAATGGTTAGAGGTGAACACACTGCAACAGGACTTTTTTTTTTTTTTTTTGCCTGCTACAGTGGCCAGGGGAAGGTTTTGGGGGGAGGAGAGATGAACCAACTGCGACAGGACTTTTTTTTTTTGTTTTATAACGAGTGCCTGTCACAGTGGTCAGGAGTGGGAGCTAGGCTAGGTTTGCATGAGGTTTAGTGGTGGGGGTTATGGTTGCCCCTCACTCAGGACCTAGTAGACCTAATGGCCCAGGTCGCTGCTGCCCACCCACGACTGGTGATAGCAGCCGATCTGAACTGCCACCATCAGGCCCTGGGGGACCGTACTTCCACGCCTCCGGGTAGGCTGCTAGTCCAATTCCTGACCGACTCCGGCCTCCAGCACCACATGACCCCGCCCACCAGGTACCCTGCCCATGAAGGCCAGGTCCCCACTTCCCCTGACAAGCTCCTTTCCTCTGCATCCCTCTCCCGAAAAATCACAAACATCACCTCCGGTTTCGACCTTGGCTCAGACCACATCCCTCTCATCTTCGACCTCAAAATCACCCCCTACCCTTACAAGTCCGACCGCCATGAAGCTTTCGAAGTCACAGACTATCGAAATGCGGATTGGAACCTCTATTCCAGACACCTCACTACCTCACTAACTCCACTCACCCAACAACCACCTCCCAACACCCCTGCCCAAGTCGAAGAATTCCACTCCACCATCACTTCCGCCATCCTCTCTGCAAAGAACCTTGCCATCCCGGTAAAACGAGTCCTCCATACCCCCCTCAGGCTCCCACCAGACATCCTGGGTCTCATCAAGGCTAAACGTCGTGCCCGTCGACTCCTCCTCCGAGATCCCTCCTCCCCCTACCTTCACGACACCTACAGGGCCCTGGTCGAACGCGTGAAAGCAACCATGCGCTCCTTCAAGGACGCCAGGGCTCAGAAGGTATGCGAGAAGGCAGATTCCGACTTCTCCAACAACCCCCGTAGTTTCTGGCGCCTCGTCAAGCACTACAACAATCCATCAACCCCCTCCACTCCCCTCCTTGTCAACGGCACCGTTATCTCCGATAGTCAAGGCATGTCCGAGGCTTTCCGAGATGCGCTGTCCTCCATTCACTCTGTCCCGTCCCATCCTGACTTTGATGAGGCACACTTCAACCAGGTGAACGCCCAAGTCACCCAACAACCTGCCACCTTCAACCCACTAGATTCCATTGTGCCAGATATCCCTCGCCATGACCTCCTTCTCCCAATCACCACCCAGGAAATCAACCTCAAGCGGAAGCACCTCCGGAACACTGCCCCCGGTCCTGACGGCATTTCCAACCTCCTCCTCAAACAAGCTCCCCCACTTCTTGTCACTCTTCTTGCCACCCTCTACACCTCCGTCCTCCTCCTGGGCTTCTCCCCGCGATCCTGGAAGCATGCCCATGTCATCCTCTTTGCCAAGCCCCACAAAGATCCCCGCAATCCCAACAACTACCGTCCCATCAGCCTCACTTCCACCCTCTCGAAACTCTTCGAGAAAGTCCTCGCCTCCAGGATCCACCTCCACCTCAACACACTCGGCCTCCTCCCCACCACCCAAGCCGGTTTCCGTCCCGGAGTCAACATGTACGACCAGCTTCTGCGGGTCGTTACATGCCTCCAGACCAACAACGCCCTCCACCGTCCCTCAATCCTTGCCCTCATGGATGTCCAGAAAGCTTTCGACACCGTCTGGCACAACGGCCTTCGTGTCAAGCTACTGGACCTCCAACTCCCCGCTCCTATCATCAGGTGGATATCCCACTTCCTTGACGGCCGAACGGCCCAGGTCCGATTTCGTGGCTCCCTCTCCTCTCCCTTCACCTTGCGTGCCGGCGTCCCCCAAGGCTCCGCCATCAGCCCCCTCCTCTACATCCTTTATGTCCGTGACCTCCCTGCCCCTATTCCACGCAATCCCACCGACACCTCCTGTGGCCTTGCCCAGTTTGCTGATGACACCGCCTTCTGGATATCCGAACGATACCATGACACCCTTATCCGGAAAACCTCCCAAACCCTCCAGAATTACCTTTCCTTCTGCAACAAATGGCGCATCCTCCTCAATGCATCCAAAACCCAACTCTGCTTCTTTAATTTCCACGCCCGCCGCTTCACCCGCACCAAAAGAGATCCCATTTTCCTTAACAACGTCCGTCTCCCCCTCAAAACATCCTGCACCTACCTGGGTGTCACCCTTGACTCCCGACTTTCCTTCGTCCCTCATCTCCGTGAATCCAAAAAGAGAGCTACCACCCGCCTCCGTGCCCTCCGTATCCTC
Source organism: Allygus modestus (assembly GCA_963675035.1). Taxonomy (NCBI): domain Eukaryota; kingdom Metazoa; phylum Arthropoda; class Insecta; order Hemiptera; family Cicadellidae; genus Allygus; species Allygus modestus. Next base: position 180,288,705 of record OY776111.1, on the reverse strand, counting down.
AACCACCGCAGCCGTGGCTGCTCCAAACCCACTCTTGCCCGCCTGTACACCTCAGTCATCCGCCCTGTTTTAACATACGCCCACCCGCTCCTTCTATCCGCCCCGAACAGCTTACTTTCCAGCTTCGAGGCCACTGAGAGACGCGCCCTCCGCCTTGCCTCCCACCTCCCACCCTGGGCCCGTAACCACACGGCTTACGAGGCCCACTCAATCCCCAGACTCAAAGACTTCCTCCACCACCTCAACATCACCTACCTTGACAAAGCCCGCACCTCCGACATCCTCCAACCTTACTTCCAACCCTACTTTACTGACCGCCCCAGCCTCACTATCCACCACCTTGCCGACCTAGACCAGCAGCCCGAACCATATCTTGTTATAAAATCAACCCAACTGTCATCAACAAAGAACAAGTTTATGCTCTTTGCAGCAATGGAAATTCTAATAAGTTGAGAAAAAAAAAAATAATAAAATATATTATCCCGTATGTCCTCTTTCTGCATAAGTTGTTCAACGGAATCCTGAATTGGCGTGGTATCCTGTCCAACATTGACATCATGGCCCCAAGAGGAACTCGCTCCAGGAAAATTTATCGAGGACGATACGAGCCGGCTTACTACTCCTACCACCATAGTGTTTCTAGGCTCTTGAGACTGGGTAGCGACACTGGTCCTCGTGTAAACTTCTTCTGCGAATTCCTTTAAGGGTGAAGTTGTGAGAGCTCCCACTATGTGATGTATTGGTGTTCTTGGTTGTGTTTATATACCCCATGAAAAACTCTCATTAACATACTCCAATCTCTGGGATGCCATTGATGAAGTCCTAAATCTTGTAGGAAATCCAGAAAAAATTATGGTGATGAGTGATTTCAACCTTCCTGACATGGACTGGAATAATATCGGCTCCTTGCAATTGACTGAATCATTACGCTTAATCCGTTATGTTACTATCACGCATAATCTGGAACGGATAAATCCCATCCGTAACTACCGAGGGGTGTGTCTGGATTTGGTATTCTCATCCGTTGCCAATTCTGTAATTGAAGCGACAAATGACCTTTTAGTACTTGAGGACAGACATCATCCAACCCAAATAGCCTTGTTTAAAGTTGACGAACCATCTTCTTCTCGTACCTCAAGGTACGTTACTGATTTCCACCGATGTGATCTCGAGATGGTCTTTAATAAACTTCAGTGTTTTACATATCCAACCTCAGATGATCTCAATCTTGTAAAGAGTGCTTTCCACTCCTTCAGCAGCAAACTCAACTTACTTGTGAAGGAATGGTCACCTGTGAAAAGGGTTGGTGTTTCTTACTTTCAACCATGGTTTTCAAACGCACACAGTCACTTGGTCATAAAAATGAAAAAGCAACATAAATGATACAAAGAAACTCTAGACATCACAGACTTCATAGCTTTCCAAAATCTAAGAGGAGATTGCAAGAATCTGGCTCGTGAATGTCGAGCAGCGTACACAAATAAAATTGAGGAAGGTATCCCAAATGATATAAAGTTCTTTTGGTCTCATGTCAGCAGTCTGAAACAATCTTTGCCCATACCCTCCAAGATTATATATGATTCCAACGAAGCCTCAGACGCCACGGATAAATGTGCGCTGTTTTCAAAGTACTTTGCTCCTGTCTTTAGCAATACTGATGTCTCTGTTCCATACTTTGACTATGGCTGCAATCTCAGTCTCTCAAGCTGTTCAATTTCTGCCATAGACGTTCAGTTAAAGTTGGAATCTCTTGATCCGAACAAGGGAGTTGGTTTCGATGAAATATCCCCTCTGGCGCTAAAGTTTTGTGTTCGTGTTCTTGCTCCTTTACTAACTATATTTTTAATGCACTGTTATTTGCAGGCATATTTCCTTCCTCACTTAGGACAAGTTATGTTGTAAATCAGGTGATTTTAAAATCAGTAATTTTTAAATCAGGTTACAGGAAGAATGTAAGAAACTATAGACCTATAGTAATACAGCCCACCACATCGAAGCTTTTTGAAAGTATAGACCTTGAAAGTTTACTCTTTCATGTAAGTAAATTCATCTCTGATAAACAACATGGCTTTCAGCAGGGGCGCTCCACCATAACGAACCACCTTCATTTCCAGGAATTTGTCATGTCTGCTTTTACGGACTCTAATGTCGTAGATTGCGTCTGTTTGGATTATTCAAAGGCCTTCAACAACGTCAATCACAATATTTTGATTGCAAAACTTGAAGGACTGGCATCTGCAGTTCTTTGCTGGATTGGCCCAGAGATTACTTACCTGACCGATTCCTTTTTGTCAAGTGCGATAGCTCTACCTCTTTGCCATTTAAAGCCGCGTCTGGTGTGCCTCAAGGCTCCCATATTGATCAAATTTTGTTTAACATGTTCATTAATGACTTTGGAAATGCCATTTGTGTCGACTATCTCTTTTTTGCCGATGATCTAAAGATGATCTACAGAAATTGAAGACCTGCATAGTCCCAAGTCGACATGACTCTACTCGTAGAGTCCTTAAGAGGGTCGAAGAAATCTTGGTATTATCATGACCCAAACTCCCTCCAGTCATCTGCATCACATTACAAATAAGACTAGTTCTCTTACTGGCTTTATCATGCGATCAACAAGGGACTTTAAATCGCCTCAGTCACTTGTAATTTTTTATATGAAACTTGTGCAACCAGTCCTGGAACATGGTTCTATATTGTGGTCGCCATACCAGATGGGTCATCACGATATGCTGAAGGGAATCCAGGTCCGCTTTGTGAGACAAATTGGTTCTAGACTTGGTTTTGCCTTTTTGGAAATCCCAGTTGGTATTATTGAGGAACAGTTTGACCTATATCCCTCGAGATCAGAAGAAGGTTACTCGATCTCCTCTTTCTGCATAAGTTGTTCAACGGAATCCTGAATTGACATGGTATCCTGTCCAACATTGACATCATGGCCCCAAGAGGAACTCGCTCCAGGACAATTTGTCGAGGACGATACGAGCCGGCTTACTACTCCTACCACCATAGTGTTTCTAGGCTCTTGAGACTGGGTAGCGACACTGTTCCTCGTGTAAACTTCTTCTGCGAATTCCTTTAAGGGTGAAGTTCTGAGAGCTCCGACTATGTGAATTTTGATGTTGTCACTGATATTTTTCACGTCCAGTTTTCGGTTTCATAAAGGTGTTTTCCTTGTTGGCACCTTTAAAGGGCCACAGCAGTGTAGTTTCTGTGCATCCACAGTGTTTTGGTCATAGTGTATTGTTGGTGGAGCCATTAATGGGCCACATAACAGAGTGTGATATCTTTGAATTGTACCTTCATTATTGGAATAATATTGCCATTGAGTTTATTGATCATTTGAATGTACGTTAAGTGAATCCTATATTTATTCGCTATTCACATATTATATATATTTTAACTGTTTATTGTTACTCATATACACTTCACATAGTCTTACTAGTTGTTAATATTATATTTATATATTTAAGGGATGGCACATTTATGTATTATTTATTGTTGTCATCTTGCAAGTGATATTAATATATATAAGCTGAAAAACTGTAATTGTATTGTTTTTTACCATTTAAATAAATAAATAAATAAATATTACATAAGCTGTACGCCATATAGTTTCTGTCATTCGCTGATTGGGTCTGATGATGACTGTTGTGACTGGTTTAAATCGATTGCCTTGTACAATATTTTTGTATATTTACCGTCTTGTATGTAAGTACAGTATAAGTATAAATATATTGGGTAGTGTTGTGAGTTGTAGTTTTATTTTATCCTGTTAATTTTTTATAGCATGGCTTCAGGCTAGGCCTACTTTAGATTTGCATTCTCAGTATTAATTTATTTCTGGCCGACTAACGCTTGCTAATATCTATCCCGCATTCCGGACAAGGAATGTTTGCTTTGTGCGGAGGTTATCATGAACCCGTGATCAGCAGTTCCAGTTGCCCTCACCTTCCATCGACCACACATCGACTGCACACAGTCCGTGTCCCATCAGCACTACAACCTGTGTGTTGGCCTCTAAGAGTGGCTTTTCCCAGCGCGGGCGCAGAAAAACGTGTGTTCCACGTTGCGTCGTCGGGCAGTAAATGCAGTCCAGCGAACTGGCCTTGCCGATAGCGTACAGGCACAACAGAAAATAGCCGTAACCCGACAAGAATTGTGTTGAATTCGTTTAACCTAAAAAATACAGTAATCGAGATATGTTTATCCAGTGATTATTTTCTTAGCTATTTATTTTGTATCAAACAGAGAAACAAGCTACTAAAGGAACTATTATCATTAACGTCAACTCTATAAAAACTTAATTAATTTTAATTAAAATCGAACAAGGTTAAATAATAGATCTGTTATAATAAATTGTTGTTATAAAAGTAACACTTATTTGCCGTGATTATTTACCAGTTTATTTGCCATATCAAAACAACAAATGTTGAAAACCATACAAAAAACAGTTATTTATTTATGTTTATTCAAGAATTTGCTTTTACCTTTTACTTACATTCTTTCACGTGTAAATGTTACCTCTGGCATGGCTCTTGTTTTGATTGAAAACACCTTATGCTTCAAAATGTCATTTGATTAGGTCCCTTAATGTCATGGAAACATGACATGGCAAAACAACCTCTCTACATTGTTTGCTTTGTGCATGAAGATCTAATGAACTGAGCTTCTATTTTCATTTTGATACATTTGTTGGTTAAGCATCTCTTTCTCATAGGTTCGTCGTATTATTCGCTGTGGTTCACAAACCAATCAGGTAGTGAGAGTTAGTTTAATGAAATATATAACAAAAATTTTAATATCTCTTGTAAAAGTAACTCTATAAAAAGGTATAAAAACACTCTGTTATTCATTCTTATTACCTAACAATGTACCCTGAGGTGGATTTGTTCTGCTAAAATCATAAAATATTGTAACACTTGTTTTCAGAGTAGTGTACTTAGCTATTACATAAAAAACATGTTACGGAATCGATAAATGTTTATATAATTTTAACTATATCGAGAATTCCCTTTACACTTTGTATTTTAAAGAGTAAATTAATGTATTATTACAGCGGCAGTGAATAATTTGTAATGAGTTATACGGTTTGCTGATGAATGTTTGATAAAATATTTCAGTATAGTTGCAAGCTCCTTCTGGGAAAAAGTTACAAGTTGGTAAACTGTGTATTGAATCATACAAAATTATTATTATTTAAATTCTACTGTCACAAGTCAAAATAACTTAGCCTGAGCTTAAAACTTAATAATTTCCACTTTACACGTCATTTTTGAAAACAGCATGAATACAATGTAGTTTGAGAGATTTTCGTGTAGGCCAACATATCCAAGACTGTTATTTACTGCCAAGCGGGGTTGAGGTGGCAACAAAATATTATTCCCGGCCACTGATCCAATTTATATCTCATACTGTGTAAATACTTTAATCTTCGTAATATTGGATACCAGGAGGTCGTCAACATCTCAAATTGGGAGTGTAATGTCGGTCGTATATATTGTAAGGTTAGTTATTCCCAACTGTAGTAATAGGAAATAACTAACCTTATTATATTTCTGCTTGTTGGGGATTTTATTAGTATTAATTGTTATTTTTTATAAAACGTATTTGAAAGTAAAAGTGATAATTTGGTTTCTGGCAAATGATTCTTAACATTACTATTATGGATGGAAGTACCAAAAATATGGAGTGTCCTTTTTTGGGGAACGGCAATTTTTGCAATCCAGGTAACGTATGGTTCACCCCAAGCTGTCAGTTTGTATTAAAGATGTGACTTGAAGCGAGCATGATAAGATTTATTAATTTGTTATTTGTTGGTTTGTTTTTGAATAGTTTTAGACCATATAAAATGGAAGACAACTTTACGAAAGAAAAAAGTAGATGTTTTAGAATACTGTATCTTGTTGGCAGTTTTCAGGACTTTATTCGATATTTTGCCTATTCCAGTGTATTATTTTGATGGTAACGTCTTGAAGATCTCTCAAATTTCGATTGTAAAATTACAGACAATCTACTCAACCTAAAAGGATGAAACAAAGTTATTTCAACTACATTTATCACAAGGAATAGCTTTATCTTCAAGTTGTGTAGTATGTGGCGTGGTTATGTATGGAGTACTAAGTAAAGGATATATTACAATGCAATTCAAAATAAGGATTAATATTAATTTGAGTGGATAAATGTGTGAGTAAAACTGGTTATAATATTCTGTACTTTTATATGTAGGAAATTAGTTAATAAATCATGAGAGAAATTATTTCTTTTTGCAGATTTTAATTATGTTTTCAAAATTACTATTCATTATACTTTACGACGTATTAAAACTCACAAAAGCGAACCATCAACGCCTTTTTGATTAATATGCTTTTTTACGTTTAAATTAAATACATAAGTAAAATATTTTTAATTTGGCTTAAACTATCCTACCTTGGAGAGTGTAAACAATTGTTGTCAGTATTTTATCAACTACCGTGTAAATAGTTGATAAGAACATGAGAGCACGAAGTGTCACTCTTGTGGTCCGGAACACCACCATCCTCGTTGTTGATTACATTGGCGTGACGAGGGTTTCAACAAAGGGTTATTACGGCAGGTTTGGCAGTATATGTATAATAAGGGAAAGCAAAATAGGGGATTTAACTGGAACAAATATTTGCATTGTTTTTTAGTATTTTTTCAAAAGAGGTACAATTGCAAGGTAGGTTCGCATAGTAATGTTCTCATTCTAACAATATTAACTCGATGCAGTATTCAAATACAGGATTACATATTACCATTCGATTTATCTAGTATATTTTAAAATCAAATTTGACAATTGTAAAAACAGTAGTTTATTTTATTTAAAAGTAAAATCAACGCCATTTAAATGTGTTGGTCAAAGCTCTTCAGAGTTGGTCCAATGAAGCATAAGAGTCAAGTCAAGTGTAGTGTTATTTTTTGTTCAGGGAGGTCCCTTGACTGTGTTGTCGGTGACAGCCTCTGCGGAAACTCCCTGACGTCCACGTAATTGGTTTGCTTTCTAGTATTGTGTTTTTGTCATGCATATTGTGAGATGAGACTTTTCTAGTGTCGCAGTTTTTTTTTTTTAATATTATAATATTTTAGATAAGGCGTTTAGATATGTTTTGTCAAGTTAAGCCTCAAAATGGTACGTAATTGAACCACTTTAACGTAACAATTACTAGTATAACAAATATTTATATAATATTTTTCCTGCTTATCACTGCGTCATGGGACATTTGATTAAAAGAGTGAAAATACTATTGTATGCTCAGGATGTAGATCAAAAGTGCGATACAATAGGTTAACATTATGATCACGGGACAGGTTTGCTTCACAATTCGCCAGTGTTTATTTTCTAAAGGTCGAGGCTTCCTATTTAGTATGCAACCTGAACAAGAAGTGGTGCACAGTTTATTTAACACATGAATTATTGATATAATTTCATTAATGTTGTTATGCATTATTTATATTCTAATGGTTATAGTTGTATTTATTGTTTGTTTTTTTTTAGTTTCTTATTGCTAAACTACATTACTTACATTTTCTCGGTTGCTCTTTTTCTTGTTGATTATTTCTAATTTGCATGAGTTTTTCTAACAATATTTCTAGTCATTCATTTTTGCTGTTGTTATTTATTCGTTTTTATTTATACAAATATATATAATATATCGCGTGTCCCACCAAGAGGTCGCTATTTTTGAATTAATATACCAGACGTATCGAACACGCTACAAACTTGAAACTCTACAGTTATAATATATACAAATGTAAAAAAATACCCCCGAGTCTCATTTGATTCTGATTAATCATAACAAAATGGCAGAACATAAAAATAATGGTGCGTTTTCGTTAAAGTAATTTTATTTGCAAAACCATTTCAAATTAATTCTTGATTTTTTACAATGTTATTAAGTACTAAATCAAATTAAAGAAATTAAAGAGATAGGAAAGTGGTAAATCATAAATGAAATTAATTTGATTCATAGCCCTTCATTTGAACTTATGTCCATCAATTGCTATGCACTGATGGCAACGAAACAAAATTGAGTCATAAGCGTTTTTGAAAAATTACCGAGGTATCTACAACAGTTCTACTTCAATCAACCTCATTATACCTCAATAACCTTTTCCTTCAATAAGCCCCGCAGGACATTACGACAGAAGTTGGATTAATGAGGTTGATTGAAGAGGAACTATTGCTGATACCTCGGCAATTTTTCAAAAACGCTTATGACTCATTTTTGTTTCATTGCCATCAGTGCATAGCGATTGATGGACATAAGTTCGAATGAAGGGCTATGAATCAAATTAATTTCGTTTATGATTTACCACTTTCCCATCTCTTTAATTTCTTCAATTTTATTTAGTAATTAATAACATTGTACAAAATCAAGAATTAATTTGATATGGTTTTTCAAATAAAATTACTTTAACGAAAACGCAACATTATTTTGATGTTCCGCTATTTTGTTCTGATTAATCAGAATTAAATGAGACTCCCGAGCATTGTTTACTTTCTCCCCCTCTACATAGTATATGGAGAATGTATTGTTTTCGTCAACATTTTCGAATTTGAGTTGTTAGTGGAAATATTAGTTTTGGTGCTCCCTGAACCCAAAAAAGTGTTTTTTATTACTTTCTCCCCTTATACATAGTATATAGAGAACGTATTGTTTCCGTCAACATTTTAGAATTTGAGTTGTTAGTGGAAATATTCTTTTTGGTGCTCCCTGAACCCAAAATAGGTGTTTTAACGTGATGTCTGTTTGTGTGTTTGTTTGTGTATTGTCTGTGTGGATGTGTACAGAGCTATCCAATGATCCCTAACCAATGTCCCTAACCAATGGTCCGATTTTTATAAAATTTGGTATGTAGATACTAATTCACGATATCTCCAAGTTCTTTCATTTTTTGAATTTTTTAGTTTTAAGGGTAATTATCTCCCCAAAACCACCAAAAAATATGAAAAAATCAAAATTTCTCAAAAACGGCTCTAATGATTTTGATTAAACCTTTTTCCTTTGTAGAACTTTCATTTCCCAACAAAATGACACCACCCGAATTTCTATACAAATTTGGGTTCAGAAATTACACGACTTAATGCATAAAAAATTCGGTTTTTGGGATTTTTAATATAAAAAATATTACTATTCACCATTAAAGAGACCTAAAAAAACTAAATAATTTTTTATTTTGAATTACAATTCTATGATTGCTGGTTGGGGGAAAATTTGAATTTGAATTTTGCAGTAAACGCAGTACGTTGTCCAATGTTATTCTTATGGGGAATACAAAAATTACTATTTCTCTCTTCTTTACTGATCAGTTTCGTTCAAACTTGATAGGCATGTCAAGTTAGCATTGACCAACTGAGGAAATTCGAATATGTTTCCCCTTAATAACGCTGAGGGAGGGAATAGGGGCATTTCCCCCCTTAAAACCACGTGTGTAGAAATGGATTCTGTAGCGCCTCCAGAACAGGGATTTGGGTGGATGTTTTTTGAAAACAATTGGTTTACAAGATTTTCTGTACAGTCCACCGTGCTTTGTATTCTATATTTAGTAAATAGAAAGTAATTTATTCATTAAAGTTGGGCTAAAGGGAGAAAGTATGTGTCAGTTTCCTTATACCGTTTATTTACATATGTATTTACTATAACTGTAGAGTTTCAAGTTTGTAGCGTGTTCGATACGTCTGGTATATTAATTCAAAAATAGCGACCTCTTCGTGGCACACCCGGTATATATAATATATATATAATTTTTTTCTTCACAATGTTTAGGATACAATCTCATGTTTGTTTGGTTTGGGGGGGTTTACGAGGCCCCGGCATAGCCGGCTAGGCATGTCTCACTTTGGGATATTATGCAGCCACTAGAAAGAGCGAAAAGAGGGCTGGTAGGACGGGATCAGTCAGCCTCGCTCCAGAAAGGGAGAGAGAACCTTAACTAGCTCTCAGGCTCTGTGGGTGACATAAACCCAGGACGATTCGCCCTCTAACCCGACGTCCCCTTAAGTCCACCAGACAAAGACCGCCATCGCACAGAGCCTCCAATCTCTCAGGGGTCAAGTGGCCCCAGGACGGTCCGTCCCCCTTCCCGGCAGACCAAAGACCGTCGGGTAAGGGCCCTTCCTCCCAGGCACCCGTCAAAGGCTGTAAGGAAGATTCACTAATGCCTCCAAGGGCTTGGACTTATCTTAATATCCAGGCTCAACTGGGAGTCAAGCTCTCAGAAGTGACAAGGAGGAACCAAGGAAGGGAAGTTGGTCACACTGGATAGCCAAAAGACTTACCAATACTGTGACGGCTTCATTTTTCTGTACCCAATGTTGACTTCTGTACTAGTATAGACCAGTAAGAGAGCCGTCGAGGACTTATCTCATGTTTTAATAATAATGTTATCTGGATATGTTACAATTTTTAATTTCACCAATTTACTGTTAGCCTAGCCTGTATTTTCATCTTTAAGTGTAAATCACAATGAACATTAACATTCTTTTATGTAATTTCCAAGCAATTCCTGAACCACATTGTAAAAAAGATCATTCCGTTAATAAATTAAATAACTAAATCCAAACACTTTGTGCGATGAATCTTTGCGATATTAACAAGTTTAAGGTCGTGAACGTCTGAACAAACATGCATGCGGTCTGGATAAAAGAGTGTATTAAAGTTTAAACCGAATCGGGTATTTTTCTCGCCTATCTTTTTATCACGTCATCGTAGAGGGTTAGAAACTGCTGAGGGACTCTCCCATCAGACTGCCAAAGCTCAGTTTTAAGATTCTATCATTCTGTGATTGGGCCTGATGACAGGTTTGACTGGTTGAAATCTATCATCTTGTACTATTTGTTTCGTTTGTTCACCGTATTGTATGCTGTTTTTATAAGAGGATTAGGATGGGTTACCCCACGCCCACAGAGAATCCAATGAGGGTAACATGCTTGATTTTAGCCATCTTGTGCTGGCTATCGTAAATGAATTAAAGCTTTCCCTATACCATCGCAGAGGGATTTAAAATTCCCTTATGAAAATAGTGGTTTTATATTACCTTTCCATCACCAGTTCTGTTGTAATCGTTTTTTTACGACCAGGTTTCGATACTTAGTTGTATCATGATCACGTGGAAGTCTTCCGAGGATCAAGCTGTGACTATGAAGCTGTCCAGTAGAGCTGTCGAAAGTTAAAAGAGAACAAATACACACACCACGAAGAACACGAGCACATTGTTAAGATTTAAAACATGAAAAAATTAAATTTAATCAACGAACGGTCGGCGGCCACAATGTTCGTTTGTACACGCGTTAACCGGTACCGGCTCGGGGAGGACACTGGCGACGATGGAAACCGTATATTGATGACCTTTGTGTTCTCAGCCTTAAACTTGTCCTGCTGCGGGGGTTGTCACTTGTCAAAAGTAGATTTGTCCGTTGTGTCTGATTTTCGATGATTTTATTAAATATTACATGTGAACTATAATTAAGTTTCTCATTTAACACCTTTCCGCTGTCAGATTTAAGGGCCTTGTAAATATGAAATTCTTCTAACGTATCAAGAATAAACCCTTTGTTACAGACTTCAACTACATCTATGTTATTTTAAATTATTCCATAGCTATGATTTGCATCAATAAGGTGTTGTGCTTAACTCGATTTCTGAGGGTTTATCCTGGGATTAGGCTTATGTTCTTTTATTCTTTTACCAAAGGAACGTCCAGTTTGGCCCACGTAATATTTATCACAGTCATTACATTGCAATTTATAAAGACCAGTTTTTTATAATTTATTAATTTCTGGCTGTGGTTTAGGTTTCAGTAGACATTAAAATTAATAAATTCACAGCCAGAAATTAATGAATTAGAAAAAAAACTGGTCTTTATAAATTGCAATGTAATGACTGTGATAAATATTACGTGGGCCAAACTGGACGTTCCTTTGTAAAAGAATGAAAGAACATAAGCCCAATCCCAGGATAAACCCTCAGAAATCGAGTTACACACAACACCTTATTGATAAAAATCATAGCTATGGAATAATTGAAAATAACATAGATGTAGTTGAAGTCTGTAACAAAGGGTTTATTCTTGATACGTTAGAAGAATTTCATATTTACCCCGGTTTTACCCCGGTTTGATTAATAGAACTATATTAAAATGTAACAAAAAACCGTTTTTAGAACAACGATAAATAAAGTTTTTAAGAATATCATCCTAAAGGTAGGTATGATATGCCCACCATAATCGTAAGATAAAACATTCTTATACATAACCATTGCAAAATAATCAATGTAATGTAATAAGGTAAAATTAAAATAATAGGCTACTCATAGCTTATTTTCTAATAATGATAAGTACAACAGCCATACAACCACAACAATCATAGTGGTGATAACAATAATAATCATTTATAATAATACCAATAATAATACTATTAATGATAATGTAATAATACAAATAATATTATTATTGATGATGATAACATTAATGATAATAACGTCAATATACAGTTCAATGTTATTTAATTTTTAAAAGACAAAATTTCAAAAACTCAAATAGTAGTATATTTCAAAAAGCATAGCATCGGCAAGATCTTGTGAATCATAGAAACGTCTTTATTTACACCAACTAAGTATCGTTGTTTGCAGTGAGAAAAAAAACTATTTTTTCAAAATAAAGTGTATGTCATTGAGGTCAAATCATACAAGGAGGTTTTATGCACGAGTGCATGCATTTTATATGGAAAAGTGACGTTTTTACTGATAGGAAAAAACAAAAATTTGGAAGAGATACAGTACAAGGTTGGTGTAATAAGAAAGTTGCTAGGATTTACACGACCTCTGCAATCAACTAGTTTTGTACATCTAGAGCTCTCGTCTAAGGCAATAACTGAAGCCTCCACGAGGACATATTTTTTTAATAAACCACAGAGAACAATGATTCTAGCAATCATATAATTGAACATATGTTTGACATAAAAGTTGTATTTAAAAAAATACCTATTTTCCTTTTTTGTGTTACATATTTACTACCAATTCAAAGTAATAAATATATGGTGTTCAGGAAACTTGTATTGTTTTCTGTATGGAAAACAGTTGGATTGATAACTTCATTTTATAGCTTATGGTTAGTTGTGATGCCATGAGAACGGTGAAGCAGAGGGGACATTGGCGACACCATGTCGGCTTCCCTTTTTCTTGGAGATTAACATACGTATGTGACCTATAAATGTATTAAGCAAGTAGTTTACAATACTATGTTACAATACTACAAGTTTACTTTTTAAAAAAAGAGCATATAAGAATTTTGTTTAAATCCTTTTTTTTGTAGTAAAAGCTGTCAAGTACCATATATTATATACAAGTTTAATTTATTAGCAGTAAGAAATTTGAATCTGAGAAAATATACAACTATCGGTTTAGAAAATATAAGGTATTCCGTAGATGTAAATATTTTCAACATAAACGGCCATTATAAACGGATTAAACTAAAGTATCGGGGAGACTGAGCCATGCTCGTTGATATTTGATTAGTTTCGTGGTTGAACGTATATCTATATGCGATATTTATTCAAGGGTTCTAATTACTTTTTTCCAATAAATCATGTGTTGATACTTTACCTTAAGTAAGTGGTATTTTGACAGTTTACTGGTTAATGTATTCACATATGTTACGATTCTTTTGTTTTAATTTGAAACTCCATAAGCTCAATGTTAAAATTTCCAATTTTCAAATGACGTTTTCAACAAAATATGGATTTTCTGGAGCTAAGGATTTTATCAATCGTATTTTTAGTCCCAAAGCACTTAATTGCAAAGTTTTAATGAAATCGTTCGGCTGTATTCTGAGATATGTGACGCTAAGCGTCACGCTATTTTTATATAGTGTAGGCGGCCTGCATAACCGCTCCAAAAGCCATCAGCGGCGTTGAGCCAGCTGATCCTTTTAACCGTTAGCGGCGATTCTCTGCGGCGTTCCTCTCCCCCTTCCGTCTTGACCAGCGACCGAAAGGCATCTCCTCCCCCGCACGGTCTTCTGAATTTATATCCATTTGCTTAAGTACCATAATTTTAAGTAGTTCTTAGTTTCAGAAATGGTAGGCTAACCGACAATCGGAGGGGCAATCCCTTTTGGGATCCCCCAACTAACAGGATTATGTAGGAATTGTAAACCGGTCGAGGGTTCCCTTCGACCACATGTCAGGTTTCAGATTAGCTTATTAGATTCTGGTTATTCCTCTTCTCAGAAGACAATTAATTAATAAATTATCCTTGCTTAGATTCAGAGACTTAGTTGTTCACTTATTATCCAGTACAGTTATAAGTTTACCAGGTTTAGACACTTGTAACAATTTCAGTAGTAGGTTTGGAAGGATATGACTACTATGGACGCCCCCTGAGTGCGTTTCGACCTTTGACCCCTGACGTCACGCCCCCTCCCCCCTCCCCACCGGACCCCTCCCCCTCCCCCTCTCCCACCCCTTCCCCCCTCCCCCTCCCCTCCCCCTCCCCCCTCCCCCCTCCCCTCCCCTCTTCCCTCCTGGCCTCTCATACCACTTTACCTAACCTACATTTGGGCAGTGTCGCCAACCTGGGTTTTTTCTGTGTAGCGCTGCCAACCTATTTTTTTTTCTTTGAAAGATTACTTCACCCTAAGTTATACTGATTGTTATATGTATATATTTATTACGTCACGCTACCTTCGTTTGCTGCGCTCGGCCCCCTCTCACCCGCTTGTTTGCTTATCCGAACATCTTACTTATCCGAACATGTGACTTATCCAATCTTGTTACTTGTCCGAACCTGTTACGTATCCGAACATGGTAGTTATCCAGCCAGCCCACTGGACCACCCCCGAGGCGAAACTCAACTCCTTGAGCAAAGCTCGGTCCCCCCTCCCCCTCCCCACCCCGCCCCCTTCACCACCCCCCTCACCAACCCCTCCCCTCACGACCCTTCCTATCATTTTACCTAACCTACATTTGGACAGTGTTGCCAACCTGGTTTTTTTTCTGTGTAGTACTGCCAACCTATTTTTTTTAAGATTAAGTCACCCTAAGTTATACTATTTGTTTTATATATATGTGTATTACATCACGCTGCTTTCATTTGCTACGCTTGGCCCCCTCACACTGTTTATTTATCTTTTAATACCCTTCTTCTGTTAAAATATATTAGTAAAATATGAAGTAGTACCAGGTGTATCAGATCAGACTGAAATAAAATCTATGCATTTATAAAATAAAAGTTGATATTTGTAAGTAGTGATTTCTTTTTACGGTGGAAATCATACACTGTGGATAATTTTATATCCTTATCGGGTTCATCACTCCTGTTTCAACTTGTCCAGACCTGTCACTACTTGTTCAGTAGATATGACCCCTATAGAGCTCTATAACCTATTTGCTATGCCAAACCTTTTAGCGAATTTCCCCTATAGGGAAGAAGCTATTACCGTAGGTCTCATGGTAAGACTTAAGCCCGAGACCATGATAAATTTTTGTTTTGAGGTCCCCAGATGCCAAAAACACTATTCGTTCAAATTTATATATATGTATATATATCAGGATGTTCACAGCAGTATGGGGCCAACATCACTCCCCTCGCCAACGTTCAAAGCCACTGCTGGCTTCATAAGGTGGACTCAAACTGCTGTAGTTTTAGAGAAATCCACAGACATTTGAGCCTTCCAGAACTTTGAAGCCAATTGGCTTCAAATGCATAGTAGGCGTTCAGAGCCACGACATGGCCTCATAATGCTGTAACAAAATTAATTTACCAGATTTTAACTTATTAAGCTTCAGAGTGCAAGTTTATTATATATGACGGTTTTAAAATTGTTAATTTGGTGTTATAACTTGGTCAATTTGATCCTTATGGGCAAGAATATCACCTCCGTTTTGTTAAAAAGCCACGAACAGGAAAATATTGGCATTGTGTGGTAACAGTGTATAATAATAATATTTTTTAAACATCTAGCGTTGTTGTGGTGGTTATATTCCCGTTCCATGCGAAGAACGAGACGCCAGCTAGTATTTGTATAGATTTTTCAGAGTAGGTAAGACCACATACTGAGAAATTAAACAGGATCATACCCACGTGTGTACAACAGAAAATACGTTTTTAAATTGATTGATTCTTGCTGTAGACGGCAGAATATATACTTTTGATCACTATAATATTTTGTATTTTTGGTATATGCATTGAGATTTTTTGTACCATGCACAGTTATACAGGGTGTTGAAAAAAAACCTTCAGGACTTTGGGATATGATCACTTCCATAAAACTAAGAAAAAAGTACCTATTAACATATGTCCTAAAATGCTCGGTTTTCCGTATATCCGTCTCTATGTGTTTTAGCAAGTTTTTATTTTGTAGCATTTATAGCAAATAAGCATGTATTCTATTAAACAAATTGAAATAAATCAGTTATTTATGGCCCGATATTAATAATTTTTATACCATTTTCTAGAAGATAATATTGCACAATTTTTTTTGTGTCATGTAAATGTTTTCGTAAAATTTACGGTTTTTAAGATATTAAGCTTTAAAATCTAAAAATGGCCGCCATTTCGAAATGGTACAAAGTAGAAACTTGATACTACATACCTAAATAGTTCTTGTTAATAATCATCCAAATACCAAGTTTGAAGTTTATACGTTTAGTGGTTTCTGAGATATAATTGGTCATGTAAAAAACACATACAGACGGATATACGGAAAACCGAGCATTTTAGGACATGTGTTAATAGGAACTTTTTTCTTAGTTTTTATATAAGTAATCATATCCCGAAGTCCTGAAGTTTTTTTCAACATCCTGTTTATTTGCCTTTAACTTTTCCAAAACTATTGTAGCATTATGAAACTCATGACCTTCAAGCACCCTGTATATAGATTTAGATAAAAATATGTTTAAGAGATTTCCCATATGCGACTTAGTACAGATAATTTTGTTTGACGTCTTTATACTAAACCGTTTTACCCTTATACATGCTCGAAGTGTGGTCGGACTCACCCTCTATATATTTATAAATTTAAATCATTGATAACTCGAAAACCGTCAGATTTAGAGCAAACATGATTAAATCAAAAATTTTGCATATTGTAATTTTCAACATTTTGTATCTGTATTATTTATCTCTATCATCAATAAATACAGAGTTATAAGCAAAAATGATAAAATTGGCCACCATTTTCAAATATGGCAGCTGAAGCACAGGTTTAATTTAAGGGGACTTTTAGTATGTTAAACAGGAAGGTAGAGACAATATTTTTCGCATAACATGTCTGTGCTATAAAGAATTACAATCAGACCTAGACAGGGCCGGATTTAGGAGCTGGCGGCCGTAGGCTCAACCTGTGGTTCGGGCCCTTGTTGCCGTCCAGGTCCATGTTGGTGACGTTTTTTGCCTTAGATGATCCTTTTGAATGTAGGACCATGTGGGGCGGGCCCCTAGGCGTGCGCCTGTGTTGCCTATGCTTAAATCCGACCCTGGGCCTAGGGCTATATTGTAACATCATAATAACGGTAGCATGAAACAATGTTTTACTGTTTCTATTGCAATTTAAGATTACATTTTAAAAGTAGAAGAACAAAAAACCTGTTGATAGTTGTTTGAAGAAAATTTGTCAATACAAATTTTATCAAAGTTGTATAACATTATTTTGCTATAAAGTTATAATTTCTTAACAGTTTATCTAGTATTTGTTTATCTTACACAGCAATAAATGACTGCTTCATATTTCTTTGTGTGTGTTCTTTGTTTATTATTGAACCTCATCTTAACCTGTGACTTGAACAGAGTAATTTAAATAAATTGGTAACATGTAAATATTGCAGTATAAAAAAGTGTGCCGAAGTTGTATTGTTTATAAGCTACAATAACTATAAACCATCTGAAACACACCATCACTACATATTAACCACCAGGAATTTTGTAGCTCTCCACTATAATTTAATGCCAAATTCTTCGTTCCCAAACTGAATACGGTAAATATACCGAAAAATAAGAATAAAGTTAAATACCTGTAAAAGAATTGAAAGAGAGTAGTGGGATAGGAGTGGCATCATTTTCTCTGTAGGCGTAAACCAAACCTTCCGTAAAACAAACAAATCCGATGTAAAAATGTCCATTAAAACGAAGTAGAATATATAGTGCCCAGCTGCTATTTTAAAACCTCTTTCCAATTCGTCCTTCACAAAGTAAAAACAGTCAAGACACCTAATAAATAAAAATAAGGTAAACATCAGTGATAGAAGAGGGAGAAAACTCAGTAGGCGTGTGGCAAACCATAGGCAAAGTCATTAGCTTTTCTGTACAATTGTAATATAAATTATTCCTACAAAAGTAAATCGTATAATTTTCCGTGCCCTGTAGGCTTCTCTAAACCTGAAAGTGGCATCAGTAACCCTTATGGGCCAGATGCAAATTTAGAATCTTTAGGCCCCCTAGGCTCAACCTGAGGCACGGGCCCTCTTACCGCCCACCGCTCATGTCAAGGACCTTTTTTAATTAACAGATTTAGTATATGGGCTTTTGTCTGGTGCGGGCCCCCTTGTGGCGCGCGCCTACGATTCCTATGCTTAAATCCGGCCCTTCGGAGCCTATACTATTATATAGTGTTGTGAGTTATGATGTTGACGTTGTTGACTGTGAA
Source organism: Allygus modestus (assembly GCA_963675035.1). Lineage (NCBI taxonomy): Eukaryota > Metazoa > Arthropoda > Insecta > Hemiptera > Cicadellidae > Allygus > Allygus modestus. The sequence continues at coordinate 180,270,045 of OY776111.1, read as the reverse complement.
ACGAGTCCGATATGTAAACGAAACAATGTGGGACTTTGGTTGTCCGAACTGCGTGGAAATGAAACAAAGTGGGGCTTTGGTTGTCTGAACTGCAATGTCGTGTAAATCACGAGTAAATTTATACAAAAACATGAGTAAAAATAGTTGTTAGCGAATTCCCGCTATGGGAAAGAAGCTAAAATTGAGAGCTGGATCGTAGATAATTATTGTATAGCGTACCGCAGTTAGCAAACATACATTTTATTGGATTTTACATATTTTACCTAGATATAAAAGTTATGATGATGGATTCTGGATGGAAAGTAAGTTATAAAAAGGTTTATTTTACCTGTCCGTCAAATTATCCTTTGTTAGTTCAAAAACAACTATAGCGGTTTCGTGTTCGTTGAGCCATAGTTGTTTTTAAACTACAAAGGATCAATTGACGCACTGGTAAAATAAACCTTTTTCATCATAATATAAAACACATTTTTACCTGTATCTCCTCTAAACACTATCAAAAATTACATTTTTACCAGCGTAGTTTAATTAGTTATGTAGTTTAAAGTCATGCTATATACTTCTACCCGACAATGATATAAGCCACATTAATAGCGTCTTCCACACAGAGGCAATTCGGTAAAACCTAAATACGTGGCTTCACATATTAGAATTATATTGAAATCTTTATAAACACCCATTATATTGTGTTCCTTGTTACAGCAAACCTGCGTACTCTGCCCCAATGTTATTCTTATGGCGAATATTAACAAAGTTATTTATCGCACATTTGTGAATATATTTGTATGAATCGTGGTATGAGGCCTTATGTGGTATTACTACACATATATGTGCATTGAATATCACTGATTAAGCAGGTTTGCTGCAACAGGGGTATTTATTTTGATATTTCTTCGATTTCATTAGATCCCGTGCCCCTATGTATCCTGTGCTTGATTCCCGTTAGTTTACTTAAGCCAGTTAGTTAAAAGAAAGTAAATAAAAACTAAAGCACCCCGCTTTCTGGTTCCGCATCATGATTCAATTTATCATAGAAAATTACAACATCAACTTTACTGTGACTATATATAGTTTGTTATTCCCTTTATGATTTGTATGTTATATCCTTTTTACTAATATTTAACTTTTTATAACTAAGTTTATTGTATTGTGAAATATGGTGGGTATTTGGGGGGGGGGGCACATCATGTTTCTCATTTTATTTATCTTCGGGACGGCGGATTTACCAGGCTTTAGATTTCGGTGTTAGCGCATATGTTATTATCTACTGCGGGTAATATGCTGTTGTTTTACTAGTGACTGATCATTTACATCATGGTAATTGATTTTTTTTCGATTAAGAGTAACCACTTCGTGTTAGAGGGATTTGTTTTAGTGGTAGTAATGACGAGCGACATTAAAAGTTACCTACGGAGTGTCATGGGGTGCGCACGAGTTTGAGTCGCACTTTGACTGCTTCTCAGGATCGGGTTTAGGAGCGGTAGGCCCCCCTAGGCCCAACATGTAGTGCGGGCCTCTATGCCTCACCACCAGGTTGCCGACCTGTTTTTTATATATTCCTACGTGGTTTTCTTGTTTGGTACGGGTCTCCTTGTCATGCAGGCCCTTCGGTGCACCCCACGCCTGTGTGTAGCCTATGCTTATATCTGGTCCTGCTGCATCTTATGAGTTTACCTCTTACATTAATAGAAACTATTAGATTTTGTTATGAATTGGTAGGCCTAATCATCCATAAATTGATTTGTTTTACTCTGTTGTAAAGGTGGGAGTTATTGGTTTATTAATGTGAATTGGTTGAGTATTCATTTATAGTGGTTCAAAATTTCCTATTATAATTTTTATAAAAGACATTTTTTTATTAACTCCTACTGAAGGCCTTGACAAGTCATTATAATACAGCATAAAAATATATTCAGAAATAAGCGATATATAACGTTGTAATTATTCTCCATAAAGAATAACATTGGGGCTGTGGACGCAGGTTTGCTGTAACAATAAAAGGAACACAAAATAATAGGTGTTTATGCAGATATCAGTAGAATTTAACTATGTGAAGCCATACGTGCTTAGGTTTTAAAGAATTGCCTCTACGTGGAAGAAGCTATACCATGGCTTATATCGTGGAACGGTAAAAGTACAGTGTAACTTACCACTGGCAAACATGTAATTTTTTGTTGGAAATCATATAAATTTATCAGTAGATTCCAGATAAAAAATCATTTTTGTCGGAAACTGTGAGTAACTATACTGAACACTATTTAATTTGTTCCAGGTTGTTTTCATATCGTCATATAAGAGACCAGGGCTACCAAAATTATCCCTAACAGCGTTATGTGATCAGACTGGTTTTTAAACTTTAGTCATAAATTTTACTTTATACGTTTGTATCAAATTTCATCAAAATCTAACTATTTTTACGAAAGTTATCGCACCGACAAACATAAAATAAAACTGAAATTTGTGATTCCCGTATAAAAAAATATGTACAAGATTGAAACAGGTAGTTTTTAGACGAGTTAAAGATGAGTTTCTTTAAAAATGTGTTTTATATCTTGTATACCTGGATAAAAATATGTAAAATACAATCAATACAAAATTTATGTTTTTGTCAACTACGACACGCTACACTGAATTACGATGCAGCCCACGGTATTAGCTTTTCTCCCATAGAGGGATTTCGCCAAAAAATGATTTTATTCATGTTTATGTATAAGTTGTACTTGTGATTTACACGGCATTGCAGTCGGGCAACCAAAGTCCCACATTGTTTCGTTTACATATCGGACTCGTTTCACAGTCAACAACGTCAACATCATAACTCACAACACTATATAATAGTATAGGCTCCGAAGGGCCGGATTTAAGCATAGGAATCGTAGGCGCGCGCCACAAGGGGGCCCGCACCAGACAAAAGCCCATATACTAAATCTGTTAATTAAAAAAGGTCCTTGACATGAGCGGTGGGCGGTAAGAGGGCCCGTGCCACAGGTTGAGCCTAGGGGGCCTACAGATTCTAAGTTCGCATCTGGCCCACAGGGGTTACTGAAGCAACTTGCAGGTTTAAAGAAGTTTACAGGGCACGGAGCATTCGATTTACTTTTGTAGGACTAATTTTATATTACAATTGTACAGATAAGCTAAGGACTTTGCCTATGGTTTGCAACCCCTACTGAGTTTTCTCCCTCTTCTATCACTGATGTTTACCTTATTTTTATTTATTAGGTGTCTTGATTGTTTTTACTTTGTGATGGACGAATCGGAAAGAGGTTTTAATAGAGCAGCTGGGCACTATACATTCTACTTCGTTGTAATGGACATTTTTACATCGGATTTGTTTGGTTTACGGAAGGTTTAGTTTTTACATCGGAAGGTTTGGTTTACGTCCACCACTGATGATTTTTTTTATTGGAGGGTGGGAATGCTTTTCGCACTTTCATTCACTCCTATCCCACCACTGTCTCCCAATTCTTCGTCAGTTGTTTAACACTTATTTCTGATTTTTCGGTATGTTTACTGTGTTAAGTTTGGGAACGAATAATTTGGCAATAAGTTATAGTGGAGAGCTACACATTCGCTAGTGGTTGAGTTGTAGCAATGGTGTGTTTCAGATGATTTTCAGTTGTTGTTGTGGCTCATAAACACTACAACTTCAAAAACCCCGTTTATACTGCATTATTTACATGTTAAAAATTTATTTACTTTGCTCTGTTCATGTCACAGGTTATGGTATGTTTTAATAATAAACAAGAGACAGACAAATAAATGTAACGCAGACATTTTTTCATTTGTAAGTTAACAAATACTTGATAAAATTTTGCTAAAATTATAACTGTTATAACAAATTAATGTTATACACTTTTATCAAATGTTTAATAGTCAAATTATCTTCAAGCAGTATCCAACAGGCTTAGTCTTCTTTTAATTTTAAAATTGAATCTAAAATTACAATGGAAACAGTAAAACATTGATTCATGCTACCGTTATTATGATGTTACAAAATATAGCCCTAGGCCCAGGGCTGGATTTAAGCTTGGCTACACAGGCGCGTGCCTAGGGGTCGCCCCGGATGGTAATACATTCAAAAGGATCATCTAAAGCAAAAACGGTCGCCAACATGGACCTGGACGACAACAAGGGCCCGCACCACGGGTTGAGCCTAGGGCCCCCAGCTCCTAAATCCGGCCCTACCTAGATTTGATTGTAATTCTATATAACATATACTTGTAATGCGAAAAAATAATTCCCATTAATCCTGATACAATGAAATCTTGTTACAAAACGATCCTTAATTCATGTTTTGAAAAGCCACCTTTGTTCCACCTAAACCGTGTTTTAAGTCATCGAACCAAAGCAGTTTAGACACAAATCTCTTTGCAGTAAGTGTTGCAATTATGATCAGGAACTAAATTATGACTAGTTGTTCTGTTGCTCGAAACCGAGTAAGTTCTTACCCAACGAAAGGTTGTTTCAGTTGTAAATAAACATAACAAAACAACTGATCTAAGAACGGATGATAACTACGTATTTTCAATCAACACGTAGTTTAGTCTTTCGCCGTCGGATATTTTTGTTCCGAAAATTCAGCCCTTTACTGTATTTAATAAAAGATGCTCTTTTTAAAATTTTGAGACGTAATGGCAAATATACGTAAAAATACTTTAATATGACATCTCATGTTCTAAAATCTATCCAGCTGTTATCAATTTTTGACTGTGATTTATTAAAAATGTTCCAAATTGTTATTGTTTAAGTTTAGTTGGAAAACGTTCGTTCGTTCGTGAAATTCCACTTGTCGGGAAATTCCCTGACCACAGTGGGCTGTGTTTTTGGGCACTTAGGCCCTCTTCGGCCGGTTGGAATATTTTTCTCTTGGGTGTTATTACTGAACGTATATATTATAAACAGTCGCCCATTATAGCAGCTTTCAAGAGTTTGCAGCAACCGAGACATAACCCTGAAAATAGGGACGCCCCATGTTATCTTATTTTAGTTTTGCCCACCAAGTTCAGAGGAAAATATAGCGATGACTGTCCCTGCTAATTCATCTTGGTCCCGTCGGCGTCGCGCACGCTACTTACCTTTAAAACATTAAAATGACTACATTTGTGTGTAAACAAACTAATAAATAACAGATTCCTGTCAATATATTTCAACCAGCTGTTAGACTTGTTACAATCTATATTATTATCGATTTTATTGATTTTTGTTCGGCGATTTTAGATTCCTAAATCTAACATTTTGTTTTCATGTTTAGTATCAATGAAAAGCTCTTACTCTCTAGATGTGTCTTTTACAGATATGAAAAATCTTCACCCTCAGAGCTTCGGCATTTGGTCTGAATAGAGTCAAATATGCGATTGTGACTATCTGAGTTTGGGGGGCGGAGTTGAGTTCTTACTAGAAATGGTTTTTTCATAAGCGTGTTCCTACTTATAGGATAATGTATACATTGCCGAAAGTTAAATCATTAGAATACGGTTTTGAGGTTTGCTTGTACTTGACGTCCTGTACCTTTTCCCCCTGTTTTGATTGGAAGGTGAAATGCATTTGCGTACACCTCCGCTCCTGCGGGGGTATTGCGGGTCTACTTCGAGTGATTAGTTTGACAGTTCACAGTTGTTATAATTCTTCGGTCTAGATTTGAAACTCTATTTAGAACAATGTTTATTTTGTTAACTTTTAAATTTATTTTACATAATTAGATTGTTCCTGAGGATGAAACATTTCAAGAACTTTATTTTTAACCCAGAAATTTGTTAATTAGATGTTTTCAAGGAAATCGTTGGAGCAGTTTTTGAGATCAGAGTTGCAACCAAGCAAGCAAGCAAGCTTACCTTACTCATAATAGAATATATGATATTTTATAATTAGAATTATGTATTTAACGTTATTTAAAACAATTAATGTAGTTATTACTTTGTTTGTCGTCAGTTACAATATTTGAATATTGTTTTGAAATTTGTGTAGTTAAATTTGTTAGGAAATGGTGGGCGATGACTGAAAATAAGAACTAATTAGTATTTGACATACACCAACACTATTTTGTTATCAATAAACACATTTTTTAGATGATACATATCTTCACGTTTTATTTATATATATAAATATTTTTAACTAGCTGCCATCATACCTGGTTTCACCTAGGAACAAAGCCGCATTGTGTGGTTGACCTGTGAAACTTCTACGAATCATGATCTGCTGTTTTAGCTCAAATCAAAGGAATATCCATAACCATAAAACTGGATTGCAAATTTGACTCAACTTGATTCGGAGCCCTATGGGAATTTCTTAAAATCTTTTCTTAATGTTTACCTACGTCATGGAAAGAGTATATATGCCGGGTTTCTTGGTTGTAGGTGTCAGGGTTTGGCCTGGGGGATGATCGGTTTTCCGTATTTATAGATATAGATAGATTATAATATACGATTCCAAGGCTTATTTATACATTTGCTATGGTCATCTCCTAATTATTTTTCGATTATTCTGCATTAAATAAATTCTATTTTGACTAATACCAGTTCATATCATAACAAGTTGTATCAACTGTTTTTGTTGTCGATTTACCTTATTTCCTTACAAGATATATATTATATTCATATTGGCAGCTATTAAAACAAGTCTACTCCGAACGCGGAAAATAAGTATTATAGTCATGCCACAAAATTCGATAAGGATTAATGATTTTTAGTGGATTTACAGATTGGCTTTGAACTGCTGTGTATATCAACGTTATTTCTCGAATATGGTGGCTTCAAACCGCCGTCAATTTAAATATATTTAATGTAATTTCTTGAGAAGCTTACAGACTATTGAAGCCAGAAATTTCTGGCCTCAAACAGCTGTGGCTTCAAACGGCTTTATACATCTATATATATATATATATATATATATATATATATATATATATATATATATATATATATATATATCTATATATGTGTCCGTGATGCGATAACTTGAGTAAAAAACGTCCGATTTCGATGAAATTTGGCTCAAATGTGTAAAGTGACATTCATGACTTTAAGTTCGAAAACCAGAAATATCGGACCACGGGAAGGGGGGTTTATGGGGGTTTTAAATTTTCCAAAAATCAGTTTTTTGCATTTTTCACCCTAAAATTTTTAAAACACTTAATTTTGGTTTTGACCATGTTATAGAGCTTAAAAAAACAAATAATATGGTATTTTGAATTATTAACCTAGGTTAAGTGGTTGCGGAGAAAATCCAAAAAAACCTGCTCATAAAATCTCCCATGTTAATCTTATGGGAAAAAGGTTTTTGGCTTTTCCTCAGTTCATTTCAATGTAAACTTCACATTTGCTTTTACCAATCAGTTTAGCTCTACAAAACAATCATTTTAGTGTTTAAATTATGATTCTACGTCCAACCGTTGCCGAGATATTCAAAGTGCTAAACACAGTACGTTGTCCAATGTTATCCTTATGGAGAATAAATAAAATTTGATATCTCGATTTTTTATGAATGTATATTAATGAAACCTGGTATGTGGCTTCACCTAGTACTGGTATATTGATATTTGCACAAAAAATTGATTTTTTGTTGATTATCTTCTTAGCAGCAAACCTGCATACTCATCCCTAATGTTATTCTTATGGAGAATACGTAAAGCTTTATATCTCCCTTAATTATGAACATAAATCATTAAAACTTGGTATGTAGCTTCATCTGGTTGAGTTATATTGATAATTGCAAAAAAACCATATTTTTATCGTCCTTCTTGCAGCAAACCTGCGTTCTCAGTCCTAATGTTATTCTTATGGACAATAAATAAAATGCTATATATCAGTTATTTATTTAAGTATTTTTATGAAACTTAGTATGTGGCTTTATGTGGTAGTAAGAAATATATTCATGCGTAGGAAATTCGCTGAGTACGCAGGTTTGCTGCGACGGGGGTATTTAACTTGTAATACTATTTCATTATATGCTTTTTAAAACTAATTTTATCCAAATTGTACCTTGTGTAAGTCCAATACTAATCTATGCACACAAGGGAAAATAAGAAGTAATTAATAACAAACCAAACCCTTATTGATACATTTTGTACTATAACTATTTACATAATTATATCATTCTGAAACAAATTATATTCCTCTACCGATGCCCCGGTACAGTAGAGACATCCTGGCGGCATCTCCGTTTCACAATGTTGCCAACCTACCTTTTGCTTCACAAAATCTCTTATTTCACAGTATTGTCGTTATCATTTCAACATAATAAAAAAAGAAAAATTAAGTTAAATTTATTAAATTATTTAATTCACCCTGATACAAAAGTTACTAAAAAACTAATTAAACATACGTTAATTTGTATTGGCTGAGTATTTAGATACGGGAGTTGGAATATTTTATTCCATTTCTCTTTCACAATTTTGCAAACTTAACTGTTATTTTTTTATCTTAGATAGTGTTTCAAACCTAATTGTTTTTACACTTTTCATTATCAATGTTGCTAAATTAACTTTTTAAAATTAATCCTTGCCACTGTTGCCAAGCTCTTGATATTATACTGTGATTCAGCTGTTGCAAACCTAGCATTTTTACTGTTTGTTATTGCCAACTCTTTTCGTACTTGTTGTTGTCAACCTAAATGTAAATTTTTATTTCTCAAAGTCTTTCTGTACTTTTTTGCCAGCGGAATAGCCAACATAACTTTCTGAGCATTCTCTTTTACACTTGTTTTGCAGTGTTTGCCAACCTTAGTATTTTGCGTTCTTTCTTTTACAAAGTTGCTAACCTAGAGTTTGTATTTTTTCGTTCTTAATGTTACCTATATAATTTCTAACCTTTTCAATTATATTACTAACATAATGTCTCAATCTTTACCAAGCAGTGTTGCCAACCTAACTTTTTGAAATTTTGTTTCGCAGGGTTGCTAATTTATATTTGAATTTCGGTGTTACAGAGTTTCCTACCGAACTACTGAATCACTCACCGTGTCGCCAACCTAAATTTATAACATTTTATTTCGCAGAGTTGCCAACCTACCTTTATGTAACTTTGGGGTAGTGTTTCCAACCTATTAAAGGCATTGGTGAATGTTTAATTTACATAGTTGCTAACTTGAATGTTGGCATTTCCTTTTTAGTTAATGGGTTTCAAACCTTGTTTTTACTCTTTTGTTATCAACTTTACATTTTGCAATCTTTCTTTGCCAGTGTTGCCAAGCTAAATCTTAATATCTTAGGTCACACTGTTCCCAAGCTAACTTTTCCCTGCTTGTTGTTGCCAGCCTACTATTTGCATTTAAATAAATCTTTAGTAGAATTGTCGACTTTTATATTTCGCAGTATTGTCATACTAACATTTTTCTTTCACAAAGTTGCCAACTCGACTATTTGTATTTTCTTTTAAGGGGGTTCAAACCTGATTTGTGTATCTTTCATTCTCAAAAATGCCAACTTTACATTTGCAATTTGTCATTGCCAATGTTGCCACACTAACTTTTTTTCCTGCTTGCTGATGTCAACCTTACTTTTATCCTACTTGTTGTTGCCAACCTAAATGTTGAATTGTTATACCGCAGTGTCTTTCTGTATTTTTTCGTGACCGTAACGGAATTGCAAACATAACTTTCTGAATATTCTCTTTCACATGTTTACTAACATAACTTTATTTTGTGCAATGTTTGCCAACCTATGTATTTTGTGATCTTTCTTTCACAAAGTTGCGAACCAGAATTTTTGAAATTCTGTTTTGTAGGGTTGATAACCTAATTTTTTTTTCGTTTTTTTTTGCATGGTTTCCTATCAAACTTCTGAATCATTTGCTGTGTCGCCAACCTAACTTTCTAAAATCTTCTTTCTCAGAGTTGCCTACCTACCTGTTTGTAGGTGTACATTTTGGTGTAGTGTTTCCAATCTTTTAATAATTTATTTGCAGTGTATTTCTGTACTTTTTTGTTCAAATAATTGTCAACAAAACCTTAACTACATCATCTTCTCACTTTTATTTTTTGCAGTGGTTACTAAGTACTTTGTGTTCTTTCTTTCTCAATGTGGTCAACCTAGATGTTGTATATTTTCGTTATTAATGCTGCCAATAAAATTTCTGATTTGTTGTCCTAATGCTGCAAACATAACGTCTTAATCTGTCTTCCATACTGTTGCCAACTTAACTTTTTTCCTACATGTTGTTGCCAGCCTAAAGGCTGTGTTTTGATTTCGCGGTGTATTTCTGTAGTTTTTCGTTCAAGGAATTTTCAACAAAACCTTAACTACATCATCTTCTCACTTTTATTTTTTGCAGTGGTTACCAACCTAAGTACTTTGTGTTCTTTCTTTCTCAAAGTGGTCAACCTAGATGTTGTGTATTTTTGTTTTTAATGCTGCCAATACAATTTCTGATTTGTAGTCCTAATGTTTCAAACATAACGTCTGTCTTCCATAGTGTCGCCAACTTAACTTTTTGACATTTTGTTTCGAAGGTTGCTACCTAACTTTTTGAATTTCGGTTTTTGTTCAGAGTTTCCGACTTAACTTCTGGATCTTTCACAGTGTCACCAACCTTACGTTGTGAAATTTTCTTTTGCAGAGTTGCCAACCTATCTTTTTGTTACTTTAGTGTAGTTTTTACAACCTTCTAATATTGGTTACAGTCATTGGCAAACTAATTTTTACATATTTCTTTCGCAGAGTTGGCAGTTTAACATTTATTTTGAACTTGTCATTTCTACTTCTTGATAATGATCATTACTTCCAGATTGGCAAATTATTATTTATATTACGCAATTAATACGATTTTAACATACATTTAGTAGTTTGGGCATGTGTATTTATTGAATGAGAGTATTTTAGGGTAAATGTCTTATAATCTATTCTTATATTTTCCTATCAGTTAGTTATCTTTCTTGTTGTGAACAGATATTTTTTGGGTAGTGAATATTTGTCTTTTTATATGTTTTTCCTACCAGCTTAACGTTTTTATTTTCACAGCAGCAGGACTTTAACTTTCGGGTTCAAATACTAACTGGAACCTATAACGAGTTATTTTTGTTCTGAAATAATATTTTAGAAATATTTTAAAAACTATTTTTAATAGTAAGTTTTATAATTTCTACAATTAGTTTAGTTTTTTGTTTACAAACTTTGTAAAATTTCATTGCAAATTAGATTGTTGCGTTTAGGTTCGGAAAGCTACTTAACGGTCTTTGTTTTCTATCGAACTTCTAGGCTATCTAATCTGACTTTATTTTGCTGATGTTAAACATTTTATGAAAGAGTTTAACACTTAAATGAGATTTACCTGAAATATAACATTTTAATGCAAGACATATACAATTTATAATACCGAAGGTATAGTTTTCATAAATAAATATTTTTTTGTAAGCTTATTTTTTTTTTATAAATGACATTGGAAATTTGATTTTAAGCGCATTTTAAGGTGGAATTTGATATTTCCAAGTGAGATACCATTCGTAACCTCACAGATCGTGTTCTCATTGGGCTTATTTTAAATTTGTTGATAACTTAGTAAACCTAAAGCCGGATTTACTTAAACAAGTATTTAGAGTCTTGTGACAAAACTATCTTATGCATTAACTTACAGGTAAAATACATTTCCAGTCGTAAACTTTAATTAACGTGTATTTACTATAGCCTTTTATTTTTAAGGTTTGATATATTGCCTTGTATATTTGTATTTACATGTTGAACTTGTCATTTAATTCTCAGATATGGTTCCATGAGTTATATTAGTAGATTCTTATTTGACTGATCGTAAAAACATATGATACAGAGAATTATTAGTGGTAGATATTAACTTGAATTATTAAAATGTGTCAGATTCATCAAAATCGATAAAAGTTACCCTTCAGATATAAAACGTACGCTAATATTTGTTCAAACAATTGAATTTATGATAACCAGGTATATCAAAACGACTAAAATCAAACACAATCCCCTTAAATCTAAAACAAAGTATAATTATTTTAAAAGTTGTACTGTCGAAACAGAACCAGGTGCTTCAGATCAGCCAAAAATATAAACATTGGACTCAGTTTATTTTATTGTTTTTACAACAAAGTACTTGGAGTGTTGATAGTTAAATATTCGCCCCTAGTAAATAATTGACTTTGTATCCAGCCCTATTTGAATATCCGTATTTCCCTTGTTGTAATAAACGGGTTTTCCATTCAAATTCCAAACACCAAAAATTTAATGTAAGAAATAATCATCATCATTTATAAACGAGTCTCCGAAAGCTAACTTGTTCTATTCTCATTTCGTATTAAACAACATGAAATTTGATTGCAACATATTTTGTTGATGAAGTATAAAGATTCGCCTTAATTACAGATGTGCAGGGCCGTTGCTAATTTTATTTTATACTTAAACTTCACATATTTACAAATGAACATTTTAGTTTATAAACTAAACATAATATTTACAACAAAGTATCTATTTGAATAGAAAATAACCAGGTACATAAGAACAGCAAAAATATAAAACTTGGACAACATATCTTATATAAATTGCTACTTAAGGCAATGTATTATTATTTTTACTAATACAGTCTTAGGGTCATTAGTAAAAACTTAACTAACCGATTGAACTGTCTTTTGGTTGAATTTCTATATTGTTTAATGACCTACGTAAATGGATTCAATATAATGGATTCAATTTAATATAAATGTTTCATTTACCAAGAGTCAACACATATATATTTTAGTTCTTGGGCCCCGGAAACAAATTCCACGATGTAAGCGACGCGTCGGGGCCATACTTGGCCAACTCGTTGGTCATCTGGGAGGGCCCAAGAACTACGCCTATGTCATTCGGATCGGCCCGAATGAATTCAAGACTGTGTGTAAAGTCCATGGAATAACGATGAACTACAGGACCGCGGCATCGTATGTTTCGACACCTTGAAGAAGATGCTACTTCATGACGCCCCGGCCACTGTAGTGCCCATCCCCCACAAGATCGCCCGCCCCCAGACAGGAGTTGTTGTGACACGCCCTGAAACAAAAACGTACAGGGTCGTGTACAGTAAACGTTGCCGTGTAGGCGACTTTGACACTTTACCTTTCGGCACAAAACGAGCCCGATTTTGAGATATCGGTTTTGGCAGCAATTTTATCTTTCATTTAAATTAATCCAACTGCCGTTTAGCATGCGCATATGTATATTTATCTTCTGTATCCTTGTTGCTACCAGCTGTTGTGAGATTCCTATAAATAGGGGCAGCGTTTGGTTTCCCGAGTCAGTTCTGCGGAATGTCCCGCACCGTGCGGATCAATTTCCAGCTCCTGCAGGCTATAGTCAAGTTGAAGCCTAGTCCACGTCTGTCGTTGCTACGTGTAGCTGACGAGAGTTTGGTTACCGCTATTTGCGAGTGCTTTTTGAACATTTTAAACGCCAACATACCTCTTACTTCTGAGGTGAGACGGAAACTCGAAAGATTCAAGCAAACTATTCGTTCCGTAGCGTCTTCGAAAGGCTCGTGGTTATCTAAACGAGCATTGTTGGTAAAACACAGTGAAGTACTGGTCCCTCTAGTTATTGCTACGGCCCTGGAGTATTTCAAGGATGAATCACGCTAAGAAGATGGTGTTGATTTCACCCGACGTCTTGCAACGGTTGAACGCTGCTACACCGAAAAACGAAACGTTGAACGTTCTGGAAGAGGATATGAATAAAGTGCTTCACGCTTCGGACCTTGAAGACCGGGCTAAATGGGCGCAGTACCAGCAGATGCTTCAACGGAGACAGTATTTTTACGATGAAATGCGCAAACCCATGGAAATTCCTATTGTAGAAGCATCATACAGCGGCACCCGAAACTTTAGAGACGATATCTTACGCACGATTCCCAAGGCGTTTAAAACAAAAGGAGAACTCCTTTTTGAACGGCTTTGTGACAACGAACTAATTTCATGGGACAGAAACGGTACCGTCAGTATAAATGGAGCCGCAATCCCCAACTCGAACATTGTCGATCTGGTCTGCGATGTGGTAAGGTGCAAGAAGACAGCTGCCGGCCCTTTCGGTTGGGAGCCGTTTTTGGAAGCTCTACGCCAGATTAACGTTCCTCAAGAATTCATCGGCAACCCTCAGCGCAGACATCAGCAAGCCGAACCCTCCTCGCCGAGACGACCGTTTCCTTCACCGCGACCAGCATTTCCTACACTCACCGCTAGAAGGCGGAAAACAATTACACCACCACTCCCAGACAGAAGAAGAAGATTAGTGTCTAAGGCGTGGGCTCGTATGCACCCGCAACAACCATGAACAAGACTCTGGAAAAAATATACTACGACCTGGCAAGTTATGCTTGCTACGCAGGAAGCCACCCTCTTATTACAACAACCAAAAATAAAATTAGGACCCGAAAAACTAAAGATTGGCTTCTCACTCAGGACCCCTACACACTGCATACGCAAAAAAGAAGAATTTTTTCCAGAAACAGGTATATCGTCAGTAATATCGACGATTTATGGCAAGTGGATTTGGCCATTTTTAAAAACATTTCCAAATACAACGACGGCGTCAAGTATCTGCTTGTGGTGGTGGACGTTTTCTCAAAATACGGTTGGTTGCGCCCGTTGAAAAACAAGACTGCTAAAACGGTTAATGAGGCTTTTGAGTCTATTTTAAAAACCGATGGACGAAAACCACGCGATATCCAGTGTGACAAAGGTAGAGAGTTTGTTTCCGTGGCCTCTGCAAAGTTTTTTAAGCAGCGTGGAATACATTTTTACACGACCCGCAATCCCGATACCAAAGCTGCAGTGGTGGAGCGGTTTATAAAAACTATAAAATCAAGATTGTGGCGATACTTTACTCACAAAAACACTTTACGCTATGTGGACATTATTCAAGACTTGGTACGGGCCTACAATAATACAGTGCATTCGACAATCAAGATGGCACCAGCTGACGTCAATGACGAAAACGTTCTGCGAGTCTGGAAGACGCTCTATTCCAAGAAGGAAACGTATATCGCCCCCAAACTCGATGTCGGTGACACAGTGCGTATAGCAAAGGAGAAGAAACATTTTGCCAAAGGATACGAAAGCAACTGGACAGAGGAAATCTTTAAAGTAATACGCGTCATAAGGCATCTAATTCCAGTGTACCACGTTCAAGACCTGGCCGGAGAAGTTATTGACGGGGCCTTTTACGAGGCGGAACTTCAAAAAGTAATAGTTCCGAAGAACAAGGCTTACAAAATTGAGAAAATACTGGAAATGAAAGGTGGGGGAAAAGGGAGGAAGGTGTTAGTCAAGTGGAAAGGTTACCCTGCAAAGTTCAACTCCTGGATTCCCGCGTCTAGCCTTTTGGATTTAACCCAGTGAATCCTGGTGCCGCTGTCAGTCTGGTCCGAGACACCGTCGAGTGAACATGGCTGGTGTCGGTGGTATGTTTGGTGCTGCAGGCCGCGCTCCTATGCCTATATCTGGTGGTACTATAAAAACCGAGGCTCAGTCTTTGCCCAAGCGTCGCAGCGTGAACAACAGTCCCGACTCTTCGTCAGCTGTTAAGAAGCGGAAAGCAGTACAGAAACCAAAAGGTCGGAAGAAAGTAGAAAACTCACGTAAGAAGCTAATACGGAAGAAGAAGAAGAAGAATTCAAAAAGGAACTATCCCTCCGATATTTTTTCATAATGGCCTACGTGCATAACCTCTCTGCCGAATGTTCTAAAACCGAATTGGATTTGTTTTCTCTACCACCCACTCAGACCAGCATCGAAGGAGGTCAGTGGGTCCAATACAAACCTCTGTCCTCACTCACTGACGACTCACCTATCGAGTTTGTCGTGCCTGGACACGGTGACGAATATTTGGACTTGTCTCAAACCTTGATTGCTGTGAAAGTGAGAATTTTTCAAGAGGACGGTAATGTTTTGGACGCAACCTGCGATAAAGTTGGACCTGTAAACTATTTTCTGCATTCGCTGTTTAGCCAGGTGGAGGTATACTTTAACCAAAAACTGGTATCGGCAAATGGAAACACTTACCCTTACCGAGCGTACATTGAAACTCTTTTGAATTACGATGATGCCGCTAAAGAAACCCACCAATCATCAGCCCTTTGGGTGAGCGATACAGCTGGTCAAATGGACAAAACTGAAGATGAAAACGACGGACTGAAGAAAAGACGAAGTTACTTTGCCAATAGCCACCCTGTGGACATGATGGGATATATACACGCTGACGTATTCCACCAAGGAAAGTATCTGCTGAACGGAGTCGAGGTTAAAGTTAAATTTACGAGATCCCGCGATAACTTTAGTCTAATATCCAAGTCTGGGTTCGTGATCAACGTGATGGAAGCCAGCCTGATGGTGAGAAGAGTGAAGATTAACCCCACACTGTTGATTGAACACGCCAAAAAGCTAGAGACGTGCGCTGCAAAGTATCCCATAACGCGCGTGGACGTTAAGGCCTTTACTATTCCAAGTGATGTGCTCGGCAAAACTATAGACAATGTTTACCTGGGACAGTTGCCTAAAAGGATCGTGTTGGGGCTAGTGAGTAACAACGCTTATAACGGCAGTTTTAAGCACAACCCTTTTAATTTTGCCCATTACAACGTAAACTTTCTGGCCCTCTACGTTGACGGACAGCAAGTACCCGCTAAAGCGCTTCAGCCCGACTTTGCGAACCACCATTTGTACATCGGATGTTACAACACATTATTTTCCGGATGTGGTATTCACAACAAAAACCACGGAAACGGAATTTCACGAAGCATGTACCCCAACGGCTATTGTCTGTACGCGTTCGATTTGACATCGGATTTGGCAGCCGCTGCGCCCCATTGGAACCTGGTCAGAAGAGGCAGTCTTCGCATAGAAATCAATTTTGGTGTCGCCCTCACGGAAGCGGTCAACTGCATCGTCTTTGGAGAGTTTTGCAACATCATCGAAGTGGACACGTGTAGAAACGTCACAGTTGACTATAACTAACCTCTATTGAAACTAACGGTGTAATAACTGGGACAGTTTTTGAACAAGATTTTGTTTTGTTTAAATAAAAGAAAATATTTGTTGTTGTTGGAGTGTAAATATATTTAGTCCGGTTTTCAAAATGTTGTTTTTATTTAACAAAGAAAAATTAAAAATAACATGGTAAAACTATCATGAATTTAATATGATAATGAAATGTATACAATTAGTGTGTGTGTGTGTGTGTGTGTGTGTGTGTGTGTGTGTGTGTGTGTGTGTGTGTGTGTGTGTGTGTGTGTGTGTGTGTGTGTGTGTGTGTGTGTAAAAGGCGTATATATATATATATATAACAGGATTTGATTTATTAAATACGTACTTGTGTCTGTATTTGAAACGTTGTTATTATTATTAATCCTTGTCCCTGTCCAGTTTTTGAAAGGATAATATTAGAAAGATAGTTGGTTGTAGTTGGAGGAGGAGGAGGAGAACGGGTGGGGAGGGGGGGGCAATAGTGGTGGGGAGAGGTATTGGAAAGGAGTTAGTGGTAGGGAGGTAGTAGTGGGGATAGAACGAGCCGTTGTCTAGCCCGGCAGGCCTCATTCTCATTCTAACCTCAGGCGGTACCAGTCGCTTCGGGCGGAACATGGAACTGTTTGTTGATTTTCAAGGCTTTAAAAACCCAAACAACGAATTCGTATTTAAGGAATTTGCAGTTGCCACGTCGGACGGAACCACCATTCAACATTGGACAGTGAAATCTCCGTGCCCATACACCACTTTGGACGCCAAAACCAAGAAACAGTGTACGTGGACGACCAATCACTATCACGGGCTACGCTGGCAGGACGGTGACACAACCATTCAAGCGCTACACAGACAGTTGTACTCCATTCTGTATTCTTCGGTAGTGTACGTAAAGGGACTGGAAAAAGCAAACTATATTAAAGAATTTTTCAGATCGTGTCTAGTGATCGAACTGGAAGCCTACCCTTCTTTAAAGGTGCTGACGACATCGAATGTGTATTGTTTTTTTTCACGGAAAATCAAAAAAGATGTGCGCATTGAATAACGGGTTGAAACTGGTTCAATACCACAACCAATAAAAAAGAAGTATATCGGAGGGAAATATTCCCTGCATCTGGGACTTTTTTTGTCCCCACACCATTCCCCCACTCCCCTATAGATCCCTCCAACCACCCCACCCCCACCACTACCAAAAGTAAATTATCTAGTTGAGATTCAGTCAGTTCCACGCCACCTGGACGAGAGGCAGCAGTTACGGGGAGATAAAATCAATCGACAATGGACACTGCCGATTTGAAAGTACACTTGAACAGTTGTTACGTGCCGCAATATACCAGGATCAGCGATCTCAGCCCACTGATCCCCTACAAGATCATCCAGTTTGGAAAAGCGCAAACACGTTTCGGCGAAACAATCCGCACCACCGTCGTTGAAGGTATAACCGGCGATGACCTACTCCTGAACGTCTACCTCCCACACAGGTTCCTCGCCATCCTCTCGGACGCCGCCATCGAGAGCTACAACAAAGGAGAGGGCGACAGACTGTCTCTGGTATACCGGGGAATCGGAAAAGGAATTGAATGTGTTTGATTTTTCACTTAATTACTGTTTTTGTAAATAGTAGACCAATTAAATGTATCAATAAAGTTTGGTTTGTAATTTATTACTTATTATTTTCCCTTGTTTGCATAGTTTAGTATTGGACTTACACAAGGTACAATTTAGATGAAATTAGTTTAAAAAAGCATATAATGAAACAGTATTACAAGTGAAAAAGGTTTGGCATAGCAAATAAGTTATAGAGCTCTATAGGGGTCATATCTACTGAACAAGTAGTGACAGGTCTGGACAAGTTGAAACAGGAGTGATGAACCCGATAAGGATATAAAATTATCCACAAGGTATAATTTCAACCGTAAAGAGAAATCACTACATACAAATATCAACTTTTGTTTTATAAATGCATAGATTTTATTTCAGTCTGATCTGATACACCTGGTACTACTTCATATTTTACTAATATATTTTAACAGAAGAAGGGTATTAAAAGATATATAAACAGTGTGAGGGGGCCAAGCGTAGAAAATGAAAGTAGTGTGACGTAATATATTTATACATATAACAAACAGTATAATTTAGCGTGACCTAGTATTACAAGAAAAAATAGGTTGGCAGCACCACACAGAAAAAAAACCAGGTTGGCAACACTGTCCAAATGTAGGTTAGGAAAAATGATTGGAAGGGTCGTGAGTGGAGGGGGCGGTGAAGGGGGCGGGGAGGGGAGGGGAGGGGTGGGGTGTGGTGGGGAGGGGGGGACCGAGCTTTGCTCAAGGAGTTGAGTTTCGCCTCGGGGGTGGTCCAGTGGGCTGGCTGGATAACTACCATGTTCGGATACGTAACAGGTTCGGACAGGTAACAAGATTGGATAAGTCACATGTTCGGATAAGTAAGATGTTCGGATAAGTAAACAAGCGGGTGAGAGGGGGCCGAGCGCAGCAAACGAAAGTAGCGTGACGTAATAAATATATACATATAGCAATCAGTATAATTTAGCGTGACCTAGTATTACAAGAAAAGAAAAAATAGGTTGGCAGCGCTACACAGAAAAAAACCCAGGTTGGCAACACGGTCCTAATGTAGGTTAGGTAAAGTGGTATGAGAGGCCAGGACTGAAGGGGGGGAGGGGGAGGGGGCGGTGGGAGGGGGGAGGGGGGAGGGGGGGAGGGGGATATTGAGGGGCGGGGCGGGGAGGGGGTGGGGAGGGGTAGGGGGAGGGTGGGTGGGGAGGGGGAGGGGAGGGGGAGAAGCGTGGGCGGGGTGGGGGGAGGGGGCGTGACGTCAGGGGTCAAAGGTCGAAACGCACTCAGGGGGCGTCCATAGTAGTGATATGTATTAGTTATTTATATTTAAAACCAATCACCAGAGCTGGCTGGTATAGCATTCTGGTCTGGTAAAGATCCATAGGCCCTTGGGCACCCAGTCACGTTTTCCAACCCCCAATTAGTTATTTCAGTATCAATTAGCAATCCATGGTTAGGCCAGACAGCGGCCTGCCTTCTTGGTTTGCTAGTCTTTAGTTACCCAAATCAGTAGCAGAGTCAGCACGCCAAGATTCCAGTTGTAGTTACCAAACAGTTAATTAGTTGAATTATCCAATTAGCAGCCTAATTAGCCACCCATGTAGCCCATACCTTACCAGTCAATTAATTCCCCGGCCAACACATGATGCTTTAATTACCCCCCGATACAATCAGTAGCAATAGTAGCTGGACCCCTCATTATAATTTACCTAACCCCGGCTGCAATTGATAGCATATAGTATATAGTTTACCCCAATTAATATTTATTACCCTCCCCCCGCTACATATGGTAGCGGTAGCAACCAATACATTACCCTCCCCCCGCTACATATGGTAGCGGGCTTCCCAGACCATTTTGTGTGTCAGTCAGCTCTGTAGGTTAAAGGAATTGTTTTCTAGGGTTTGTCTTCTGAAGAGAGTACAATTTAAAATTTGCACCGCCGACACTAGGGGTGTAGCAAGGACTGTTAGCTCTCAGCAAATTATTTTTTTCCAAATTAAACTCTAGGATGGCCAATTTTGTAGGTACAAATTGTTTTTTGTCTATGTTTGTTACAGCATAGGTACAATTGGCATCCAGCTTGCAGCTTGCAGTGTTACAGTGTTTTGTGTTTCAGTGTTTTTAATAATTAAAGTGTAAGTCTCAAGCAAGTGGCAATATTGGTTTTAAAAGTTTACTGAGGAGAGTCCCAGGTATAGTGGATTAAAGGCTCCCCAGTTTTTTATTTATCTTAATGCATTTGGCAATACAAGGTGAATTTGCTTTGCCAGCAATGACCATTTTATTTTAATATAAAATCACAACTTGTAAGTGTTAAATTCAGTGTTTGTTCATTATAATACCCTCAATAAAATATATTTCCATCTCACCAATGATTATTACCAACATTATTGCTGTCTATGCTATACCATTTTCTACCATGTGTATCAATTTGTCTAAATGTTAATTTATTTCGTGCTGTCAATTTTGTGTTTAAAGTTTAAATAGGATTTTAGTTTAGTATATTGGCCATCCCTAGACACATTAACATCACAACCTATTTGGCAAAACAACTATTCAGGCAGGAAAGCTAATAGGGAAACCCATTTATAGGGCCTAGCTGTCATTGTGCAGTAGTCAGTTTTTTACCTATATTGAGGTGTTAAGTGGTTTTAGGCTACTATTTTAGGATGTAGAATTACATGATAGGGTCATATGAAAGTAACAAAGTAGGTTTCTGTAGGAAAGTCAGACCCATTTATAGTTTTTAACAGGTTTTAAAGTAATTTTTTCCGCCCAGCCAAATACCAGCCATGGGTCTTACAGCACGCTATTAAATGGCCAGCAGTGAAATAGATTTTGTATTTTTGGCTAATACTATAACACATTAGGGATTTTACATTACATTTTGCCTAATTTTACATAGTTAAATCCAATTAGCTTTCCCTACCAGTATTAAAATAGCGCTATAATTCAAGGCTTGTTTTAGCCAATAACTGTGATTTAGCCAATACCTGACCAGGTACAGCAAGCTGTATTTTGGATCATTTGGAGGTTTTAGATGGCTTTAACCTATTGTTTTCCATTATAAAATACCAAATGGGATTATGTATGAGTAAAAATGTAGTTCTTTAATAGGGAATTAATCCTCATTTTTAGCCTTCAGCCACTTATTGTTAGTCAGTTTATTTCAATCTCCATCCGGGTTTCTGGGTTTAATTAAAGTTATAAAGTAGTCCGCCAGTATACTAGCCTTTATTTTTGCTAGTAATACATTGCATTTTCTTAAAGCAAACTAGTTATAACGTTTTTTTTTATCCACTGGGGTTTCATTATTGCATTGTTGGTCGAGCTATGATTCTGCCAATAGAACTGCCATGGCAACACGTCACAGCTGACGTCACACGGTTGGCGATCATGCATTTGCCATCACTTGAGGTAGCTAACCTGAAGTTAACGTTTTTGTTCGCCGCTCGACGCTTCAACATTTCCTTTGCTAGATTGTTTCGTGTTTACCCTCGGGTTGATTCCGGACAGACGCGACCAGATATCAGTGCAATTATATTGCATGTCGCCACTGCAGTTTTCATCTTCGGGTCCTCGCAAGGTAATTGGCAACAGTGAATTTATATCAACTTCAGTTTTTCATTTTTGAAACTTAGTCTTGATTATTTACTCGAGAAATACCTAGAGTTTTCCTGTTCTACGCTTAAATGGACTAAATACTCGACTTAGTGGGATTTTGTTTAATGTACAAATTTTCTTGACTTAGAGTGACTCACATTTAAATGGAATTTTTATTTTGGGGTAGATTAAGTGTGACCCTGTCTGTTCTTCGAATTTTTTTTAGGGTATAGAATTAGGGGGACCGACCTAAATTTTATTTCGCTAATAGACACTTCTGGTGTCGGTCGGCCTTTTTTCTGCATTTCCCCTTCAGTTTAATTTAGATATGGGCCAGCCAAGCAAATTAATAAATGTCCAGGTCCTTAGCGACTCGTACGCCAGGAGATTTTTCAATTTTTCACAGGCAAATCCCGCATTATCCCGGGACGTTACGGCCTATTTTAGTTAAGAGCATCTCTGGAGCGAGGATAAATGACCTCAAGGTTTTTGTGAAATTAAATTTGTCTGCAATACAGTCACGCATTCCCTTACTTTTTTTCTTAGGTACCAACGATTTTTTAGCCAATGTAGATGTAGCAGTATTAAAGAATTCCTTTCTGTCATTTTTGAGAATATTACGTCGAACTTATCCTGGAATGGCAATTGTTTTCATGACTTTGCCGCTTTATCCGAGGATAAGTAACTCCACACCAGCACTTGCCCGTTTGCACAAAGTTAATAGATTTTTGCTTACTCTACGTTCTGATTCAGTAAGAGTGATAGAACTCCCCGACGAATTAAATCAGCTGAAGTTTTTTCATGCATATTATGGGAACACTATGCGTCGTGATGGCATCCATTTCAACAACGGCGCATTTAGAAAGTTAATTCCTGTAATAGAAAATTCCCTTTCACGGATACCGACGTAGTTTTTATCATCCTTGTCTCACGCAATTACTGTTTATGCTCCAAAGAAGTCAATTTTTGGTAAATCTCTTCCGAATGCTTGGCCTAGGTCAAATTTTTGCTTTTCTTTCCTCGAGCACAATGCAATTTTGCAATTAAAGAAATTTTGTAAAATTTTTTTAGGACAATTCCTCATTTTCTGTGTTGGGCGCGTTACCTCGGGTAGCCCTTAGCACTATTATACATCTTTTCAGTGAATATACTTACGGGTTAAAACCTCTAGGCTTTCGGTGTTCTTGTAATTAAAATTTTGTACTTGTAGTTAAATTTGTTTTTTTTCTTTCTCACAATTCCATACTTGTTCATATTTTTTTAGGAAAATGCCCTCTAGGGTGTATTCGCCCGAGGAGCTGCCTACCGGCACTTCCTGGGACTGCACCCTCAATGCGCAGGATGCCACCAATCAGTGCCATGTATTAGGGATCACACCTTCTACGACGTTGTCTATAAACAGGACCCTGCTAAGCGACTACCTTAAAACCTTGCAAATAAATGGTGGGTCCGAGCCCTTACCCGTAAATTCTAGGCCGGATCTAACCTCCCCAGTCTCCGCCCAGCAGTTGGAACCAGAAGACAAATCCTCTCTGGCCCCCAACACAGCTTCGGCCCCTGACACGGCTACTACCCCATTAACTCAATCGGCGCTGGCAACGACACCCAGTGCACCCAAGCAACAACTTGATAAGAATGCTAGTTCCGCCCATGATATCGCGACCACCAGTTCTGACTGGGCCGTGAATTGGGCCCAGTTAGTTCAGGACACCGCGTTAGCCGTGGGCCAGCAGGTGGTCTCTGCTATGGCCAGTTGCCGTTCATCTCCGCACGCAAATCACAGTACCATGAAAGTGTTAGACGACATGGTTAGGGCCTTGCCAGTGACTACGGGTGCCGACCCCCACAAATTGGCGGAGTTTCTTATAGCGGTCTCCAAAATCACCAATCTGAACCTCTTTTCCGACCAAGATGTTTTGTTGGCGATTCTTCCCCGCACTGCAGAACAATTGAGAGCCTTCTGGCTAAAGGGAATCGCCGATCACGGCAAACTCATTCAGGTGGTGGAAGGCGTTAGGGACTTTTTCCTGCCCGCACAAGTTAGGCACACGATCGTGACCACTATGGTCGACAGGGTTCAACGTCCGTCAGAGTCCCTTTCCGAATTCATTGAGGGCATCTCTGCGTCTTCATTCTTGTTAATGCCCAATTTTTCTGAACGTGATGTGCTCGACACAGTCGTCAACGGTCTGAACGCACCAACGCGGGCGGCTCTTGCGGCTTTTCCAGCAGCGTGTAGTCTTTCAGACCTCCTGGCCTTGGTCCCCAGGGTTCAGGTGGTCCGCGCTCTGGAGCAGGGCCAGGCCATCTCGCAACCAAACACCGCGCACCACAGTGCCGGACACCAGCAGCACAATTTTCCAAATTTTTCCCGCACCTACCACAATAATTTTCGACATGACAACCGACGGCCCTCAGCCCAAGATAATAAGAATTTTCCCAATTTTTCAAGACAAACATACGCACCCCGCATTCCGCAGTTTCCATACCACCAAAACCAGCTGCAGCCATTCAGATCTTTTCAAACCCCAAACCAATTTACTCCTCAACGCCACTTCACTCCACAAAATCAGGGACAGGGAAACGCCAGAGGGGGGCGCCATTAGGTGCCTTAGCGCCTCCTTTGGTTCAAACTGTAAAGCAGGTGCCTGTCAGGTGAACCATAACCAACAAACCCAAGGGTTCACCAAGTATACCGGCTAACGACTTATGCTACGTCACATTGGACCTCAAGGGAATCTTTAAAGACGCGCTTATTGATACTGGATCCTCGTTTTGTTTGTTGTCCTCCGACACTTACCAGCTCCTAAAGCGCCATACTAGAGCAGTGGTAGATAAACAACCGACATCTTTTTCTGCCATATCTGCCGCGGGTGAACCCATAAGGTTCAAGTTTGTTACTAGGATCCATTTTAAAATTCAACATCTCTCTTGGACTTTTCCTTTTTTTGTAACGGATAACTTGCCAGTTCCCCTATTAATAGGCTCAGATTTTTTGACAAAAACTAAAGCAGTAATCAACATGTACACGCACACTCTCAGTTTCCCCTATGGACCCCCAAAGTCCCCAACAGCTTTTCCACTCATTTGTACCTCGGTTGCTGAACAACCAGATCATCCCATGATGGGGGAAAATTTGAACCCCCAACAGCGACGTTCAGTCTCACAGTTACTTTCTCAGTTTCCAGAAACAATCACCAGTAAGTTAGGCCGAACAAACCTTTTGCAGTATCACATTAAAATCAAAGAACACAAAATTATCAGCAACAAACCATACCAGTACGCCCCTCCCAAACTTCAACTCATGCGACAGCATATCGATGACCTCCTCAAGAAGGGAGTCATCCACCCATCCACCTCGCAGTATGCTTCCGCCGTATTTTTAGTCCCCAAGAAGGGCGGGAAAACGCGCATGGTGGTTGACTACCGCAACTTAAATTCCATTCTCGAATTAGACGCCACTCCCATGCCCACCATAGAAAGCGCCTTTCAGCACTTGGGACAAGCTCGTTGGTTTACGCTGTTATACTTAAACTCAGCCTACAGTCAGATTCCCCTTGCGGAAGCGTCAAAGCAGTTCACCTCTTTTGTTGTACCATGGTCACAGTATGAGTTTAATTTCCTCCCATTTGGACTTTCGTCTTTTAGCATGGTCCTCACCTCATTGATTGACAAAATTTTTGGTGCGTCTATAGCGACTCGACCTTTGAAGACCACATGGACAAGGTTAGGCTAGTAATCAAACGCCTTCGTGACGCAGGCCTCTCCATTAACCCAGAGAAAATGACAGTTGCTTCCAAAAAAATTCAATTCCTTGGCCATGTTTTTTCTAATCACACCATTTCAATTCACCCCGATAGGACACGACCCATAGACGAATTCCCCACCCCCAAGAACATTAAACAGTTATCCCGTTTTTTGGGAATGACAGCCTTTTACGCCCGTTTCATCAAGGACTACGCCACCATCACCATGCCACTTAACCATTTAAAGAAAAAAGGCGTTCCTTTTGTTTTCGGACCAGACCAAGTAACAGTCGTCCAAACCTTAAAGGCAGCCTTAGTCTCATCAGCCATTCTCCGCATGCCCGATTTTGATAAGCAATTTGTCGTTCACACAGACGCGTCCGGTTCTTCAATCGGAGCGGTCCTTCTTCAAGCCCACGGCGATCAGCTTTTCCCAGTTTCTTATGCATCCCGAGCCCTCAGCAAACATGAACTCAACTACTCCACCTTACAATTAGAATGCCTGGCCATAGTTTTTGCACTTCAGAAATACCAGCAGTATTTGGAACACCTAGAGTTCGAGCTGCACTCAGATTGCTCGGCTCTCACATGGCTTCTAACACATCCACGCCAGATGGGGCGAATCGCTCGCTGGGTTTCCTTCATCAATTCTTTTAAATTTAAGATCTACCACATTCGCGGCAAGGACAATGTCATTGCCGACTGCCTTTCTCGTCTTTTCGAAAACACTGAAACAACAGAAGTCACGCCCCCCGTTCAGCCACCAACAGATAAATGTTGCAGACAGGCAATGCTCGTATTAGAATATAGGATTCAGATTTCGACAAAATGTGTTTTTACGAGGACTTTAAAATTATATATGATTTTCCCTTCGGTTCAAATAAGAAAATTTGGAAATTTGACCCCTTGACCTTTTTTAGAACAGCCTGAACATAGATTATGATAGGAATATTTGTTATTTATTTCCTATGTGCGATTTCGGCGAAAGTAATTTTACCAGGTGATTTTAGACTACACCGTTTTCCTCTTATACTTGTTCGATGGTTGATCTGACTCACTATGTATATAATTTGTATTCTTTACATAGTTATATAGTTCATATTATAAAAAATACGCCAAAGCATCATTAGCAAGAGCTGTTCCTGCCCCCTAAATGAAGGCTTGCGCAATGCAACGTTCATGCTGAGGTTGACTTGTTTGGGCGAGGCAAAAAACCAATGATTTCCCATTCTACAGAGACTGCCTTTTACAAGTCTAGAACTCTGATTTGAGCACCTAAAAGTATCTAAACTTGCACTATGAATAGTAAATAATTACATTAATCTAAATAGCTCTTGAGATTGCAGAAATTAGAATAAGAGTATTGGCAAAACCAAAGATAACTTTGAAAAATTAACAAAACTGCAAATGTAGAAATTTGGGAATAACTAAATAACGCTGGTTGGGTCTATCATGCTGTTATTTTGTTTATACTTATTTTATTTGGAATTTTATCTTCTACAAAAAATATGCTATGTACCATCTTCGTTTATTGTATGGTTTTGCCTAAAATTAAGAAAATGTGAAGAAAAACATGGATAGGAAATTATATTTTCAAGATGGTGGCCGTTGCCAGGCCTGGACTTTTTGGGACTTTTGTAGTTTTGTTGACAAGGGTCATACTAATTTGTATTCCAAAAATCAGCTTTTTCAGAATTTTTTCCATTCCTCACCCTATATACTTGATATAATTTGACTGGTCTATAATTGGTCTTCTATTATTTGTTGACAGGAACCAGTTAGGATCCCCCTGTGATATCTTGTGTTTAAGTAAAATATAAGTATAAATATAATTTTGTAGTGTTGTGAAACATAATTTATTGCACCATGTTGAAATTTGACACGTACTATGTTACACAAGAAATTGTTTGCAGTAAAACTAGTATTTGACATAATAGGTCTATTATTATTTGTTTGAAATTATTTTTCAACAGTTAAAATAACGACTTATACTGTATTTTTCTGAGTTTATTACATTGTTCCCAAGTATTATTTTGTCTTAGAAACCCCCGAATTATAATTTTAAGCACTGTAACGCCCTACCCCAACCCATCGCTCAGTCTTACCCATACAACAACTGTAGATTTCGAGAAATCAATTCAATTGCCGTGGTTATTGTTCATAAACTATTTTCATAAATAAATATGAGATGTGTTTTGAAAGTGACCCATCGATTTTACTGGAAACAGAAAATGGAACACGAACGTAGCACAATTTTGTTTCTTCGTTAGATTTTCTCATTAGCTAACCACATTACGAGTCCAATCTACTGACATGCTGTAAATTTCCATATTGGTTATCCTGAAACAAAGCAGCCCGCTTTGAAATGTGGCTTTACTTGGTTTTCATTAAACTCCTCCTTGATGTAAACATCTCAAACCAATATTCTGTTTTAAAACTAAAGAAAAAGGAAACTGAGGTCCATCTAACAAAACATCCTAACATTAGTGATTAAATGTTTTATCGGTACTTTTAATGTAATTTTTACCACCACAGTTATTTTTTTAAATTTATTTACACAAAATTAAGAATGGACAGTATTTTAATGAGTAACACATATAGAAAATAGGCCTTTTATATGTTGAATTGTTTTAGAAATAATACAATTATACGTGCTTCTTGTTTATTTATTAACTCTTTTATATTCAACTTGTGTTTATGTTCAGTCAAATGGCTTAACAACCTAATCAAACCCCCTAATTGATGAAGTTAGTCTCAAGTCTGGAGTGAATAATGGCCTTGTTGAGATAAAAGCCTCAGCCGGGGTCGCCACAGACTGAAATATTACTGATATTGCTTCTGAACGGCTCAACTCAGATATGCACAATGAAATAACCATTTAAATTACAGCAAATCTGCGTACTAGATTTGTAATTGCTATTGGTGTAATAATCAACTTCCATTTTTGTACACCCTCTGTATTTCGTCATTACCAATTTATTTTACGGCAATGTCGGATGTGGTGTCCCCGACCGATGTAAAAACATGTTGAATATAATTAGTTTATAAAAATAATTTGATCTCATGGTTATCTCAAAACAAAATTGTGGAAAAGACAGTTACGGTTGATTATCCGACATGTTTAATTTAAGTTTATTCATGATAAAAAAAAAAACTAAATTGTATATTTATATGTTATAACCTGCTTGAAGAAAACTCGTTAAAGCACACATTTGCTGAAACATCATGCATTGCTAATTCCTTAAATGGTGATTTAATTACCATATAATTAATGTATACATTTAAAAAGTACTAATAAATTGTTTTCTCTAAATAATGAATCGTAAATATTGTATAATTTCTGTTTAAACTAACTTTAAATTTGACTTGATATCAGTCAGGTTCCAAGAGGAAGCTCTCATCTCTGACTTGAACTAGACGGAAACGGGCCACAATTAACCTGATCATTTAAATATTGACGAATTTTTTAAAGTTTTTCTCACTGAAGCTGGTTCAGCCCCAGAATAAGAATAACAGTTTTATTAAGTAAAACAACATTACAACCAATATTATGAGGAAGTATTTTGTTGGTCTCACAATTTACTAGTGTGAACACAGGAGGTTGAGGTTTTCTTTAACGTTACTGAAGAAGTGGTTAAAAACCTGTGTAACAAGTTACTGACTTAAAAAATTATGTGCTTTGATTAACAACATAATATCAGCTGTCACAGGGGCACAGGAGTTGACCCTCTAAAGGGTCGATTTGGCTGCCGTCCCATCCCACCCTTTCCTTTCCTGCTATATCCTATCTTTCCGGTAACCTGCGCAATATTCCCGCTTGTGGAAGATGTGACTAGCTGCTATGCTGGGGTTTCCTAATCCGCAACAATGATGATGATGATGATATCAACATAATTTTAAAAGCAGAGAATCATATTAAACTCACAGACATTCCAGTCTCGTTACAATAGTGAGTAATCTGTACAGTCCATTGTTATGTAACCCGAATCCAAACATCATGCATCAAACACATACATTTGTAAAACAGGGGGCCATACACATATTACGTAACAAATTTGTTCGTCATTTCAGACCCCCCTCCCCCACGTAACGCATCATAACGCTTGACCATACCCCCCTCCCCCAATATGTTACGTAACTCAATCGTAGTAGGCATTGCAACAGCTTAAACCGTTTAAAAATAGTTTTATTAGTAATTTCGATTATGGATTTCAATGTATCATTAAACTTTTAATTTCTTTCTTTTAGCAACATATTTTAATATTTTTTTCAAAGCAAATGTATACAAACAAACAAGACTGTTACGAATAATATAAACAACAAAATAAACTATCCAAGCTAAAAAGGGACATATTTAATTTATAGCTAATACAAATACAAAACAACTTCAACAAATAAAGATGTGGGTAGCATTGCCGTATCAAGTCATGATTTTACACTCTAAAACAACACACAGTATAGGTGTAAAGCAATACAGAACTTTCTCAAAACACGTTATGTATTTATTTTTAGTTTAACTGTTATTACAATAGTATGACGGAAGTATTTTCATATAACTAGCAGTAATCTTTATTAAGATATTAATTTGATTATTTATTAATTTTTGAAAGATATATAATAGTATTAAGAGATACGGGAGTGCGCCAGATCTTAGGGTTATTATGTGAGAGTTAAGTAACGTTGATCTAACCCCCCCCTCCCACAGATAATGCAGCATAACGCTACGCTATACCCTCTCCCCCCCTTTAAGTGTGTTACATAATATGTGTATGGTCCCAACAGCTTTCTTTTTGAAAGCTGCGCTAGATGGGCATACTCGGCTTGAGAAGGAAAACATATTTAATTGCTAACACCACGGACTTCTAATAATCGAACAGATTTCTGTCGGTCTTTAAGAGGAAATTCAGAAAGTTTAAATAATATCTTTAGAAAAAACATGGATACTTTAGATAAGCATCAACGATTTCTTTAACACCTATAGGTTTACTTCCCTTGAACGATTACTTATTTTAGATTTATTTTTTGTATTTTCAAGCCTAGTATGTTCATCTAGCAGAGATTTTATTATGAAAGCTGCATTACAAATGCAAGCGTTTGATGCGTGGTATTATGTTAAAAACGTGACCTCCATAAGTTGAGGTATACATATTTCACGCTTTTTTGACGCATTTAAGTAATTTGGGGCAGTATAATGATTCATTGCTTTAAAAAATATGTTGATAATCAGAGGACAATTTTTCTGTATTTAGTTCAGTATTACAAAAGGTTTTGAACCACTTACTCTGCAGCTTGCAGATAATCGTTAAATAGAAAACCTCGGTTTTAAGTAAACACTAGCTGACTCTGGGGTCAAAAAGTACTCCCAACATATTGATAGTAAATTTTGAACTGCTTGATCACAATCTCACCTAGTTCCAACACCGGTCAATCTTTTCTACAAACAAAGCTTGCAGTTCAAAAATTATTTCGAATCATAGGAAACATACAACACATTTTACAAAGTATTATATATCATATATATATATTTATATATACATAAATATATCAAAATATATATATATATATATATATATATTCAGTGAATTCCATTAACAATTACTGTGTTTATAAAAATACATAAATCACCCCTACGTACCGTTAGAAAAAGTGGTTTATTGAACGGTCAGTAAACAGTTTACAGTTCTTCTCCGTGTCGTAGAACGGATATCGGTTATTGAATAGTCAAAACGAAATGAGATTGTTTCCTCAAGTTCAAGGAAACGTGTCCACGATTAGGATAGTGGTAAGAAAAATAACTCAAGTTAGCGTGCATGTGACCAAAACAGCTCAAGTAAACAATTTTGGCCAAGTTCAATATCTGAATTAATTTATTCGAAAAGAATGATAATGGATAGTTTTAAGTAAAATATGATTTATGTAGGCCGGAAGTTGGCTTCAGTTCAAAAACAGCTCCCCATGATATTTTTAAGGGCCTAACCTTGTAATACTGGCCCAAATCCATTTTATTGCCACTACTATGTTTAGAAGTGGCAATAAATTTAATGGCATTTATGGCATGATTTCCTATGGAAAGTGAACTATTAGCATGACCCGCACGGTGAAACTTAAGCCCGGGACCACCAAAGAAGTTCCTAACGTGACTCCCTGAACACGTTTTGGGGGAGTCATTGAAAATTATATATATATATAAATATATGTATATATATATATATATATATACATAATATCTGTTTTTTTTGTTTGTCATTCATTTTTTGTGCTTGATAAAGAGAATACCTCGAAATATTGCAACAAAATGGTGTTAATTTCTTAAATGTATATATATACATGTATATGCACTCTAGCGGTCGCATCTTTTGTCCGATTTACTTCAAATTTGGTAGGGACGTTCCTTTCTATAATCAGTTGGACAAGTTCGTTGGGCAAAACAATCGGAGAACTTTAAAACCCTTTTTTGGGGATTATTCTTTAAAATTTTGGTTTTTGGCCCAAAAATGGTCAGAAAAGCCCCGGACTAAAATTAATTCATATATTAATATGGGAATTAGTTAAACAAAAGTCTTAAGCCCTCTCTCGTCATTCTAACATATATATATATACCGAGTTATTAAAGAAAATGTATATTGGCTAAACACAGTACATTGTCTTATGGAGATTTTACATTAGAAAAGTATGTTATTCATGTGTCGGTTATTTGTATCATCCCCAGCAACCTCGCACCTACTTTCAAGCCTGACTGGACCTTCTCCTAACCTTATAATGCACAAAATTGTATTTCTAGCATTGCAGGTAAATGAAACCAGGAGCATAAGAACAGCCAAAATATCAATGTTTTCAGATTTCCAAAAAATTGGAATAAAAGTATTTTTGTACACTGGTTTTGAGTTTTAATAGTTGTATGTGGAAATCATCGATATATCGATGGTGGAAATTCACTTTCACGTCAGCGTGCTGCGTGCGAACTCGTGTATAAATAAAATGAACTAAATAATTTATCCATATTTTAAAAATATATTTAAAGAGAACTTACTAATGTAAAGGTCTTTTAAGACCTCTAGGATGATTTTCCCCTCTCATGATTACTGTTTCCATTGAAAATAGTACAGACAATTATTTTCTGTAATTAATTCATAACAAATTATAATTTATGATCTTATTTTGCATTTGTCTTCGTGTCAGACAAGTCCCAAAATATCTTCCAGCAGTTAACCCACCTCTGAAGTTACTGAGAAAGAAACGGGTGGCCCGGATAGCTTAAATACTGAAGAATTTGTAGAAACTTTTATTACCAAGGCTGGACTACCACTGGAAGTAGTAGATGAAAATTGTGATTAAGTTGATCAAAGTTTTGATCAAGGTGTTGGGAGTCCGTTTTTGACATTTTTTGATAGTGAGTAATTTATTGAAATCCGAGGTTTTGTGCTACATTCCACTCCAACGTGCAAAGAATTTTGAAACCAGACTGTTTCAACACATGATATATATATATATATATATATATACAAAAACCATGGATCAAACATTGGATGCATTGGTAATTCATCAGATCTAAAGTCCCTGTGCAACCTACAAAGGACGACCAAACATGACTAAATCTAAGACTTCTGCCATGAATGTCAACATCATTTCCAATGACCTTAGGTATAAACAAGCAGACAAATACATTTTTTCCGATTTTGATACTAATCATGATCGTTAACTTGGTTAGTCTCTCCGGAACGACTCCTTAAGTGTCATATTAGATCTCGAGTATGCGAGTTTTAATAACGTTTTAACTGATCTCTATAATTTGTATTGTCCGACATCTTGACGACTCCATCACAGGACATCATCACATACCAGCAGGAGGATGTCTCCCAGCTGATTTCTAAAGCTACTTGGATGACCAATATGCTAAAATTGGCCCCGGTAGCCAAATGTTCAATATTTATGTCCTAACTTCACAGAGCACATACATTTATTTTCGACTTATACGTCCGGCACTATGGAGTTGCTCTGTTTAAATATTAATAAATGCTCGAAACTATCTGGTACTACTGGCATTAATGAGTAAAAACTTACAAGCCAGTAGTAGGCTTGATCTAATTCCAAAAATACTTTAGCACGGTTTACTTTTTTTAACTATACAAAAAATTAGCAATGGTTACCCGGTCCAAGTGGTGTACATTAAGGTAAAACGCAATGGTACTAATGAATCATACGAGTATATATATACAGTTGTTAAGGATAATAATATAAATTTATCTTTGCCCCGGTGGCGTTCTCATTAGTGGTGGTGGTGGTTCAGGGATCACCAAATCAAATATTTTCTCGATAACTCAAATTTAAAAATGTTGACATAGCATTACTTTCTCTAGTTGGAGGGATTAAAACAATTACAACTGGGGTATGGAATGAGGTAGACCTTTATTTTATACAAATGGCAGCATAAAAATTTCTAGACTCTAGAAAGTATAGAAAGTGTATTACTAACAAACCAAACGTTTCGATCGCAACCAGTTTCATGTCAATAATCCCGCGTATGACTCAACTTTTCCAATAAACCAATGGTAAATAGGCGACGGTGTCTTCGCTCTAACAATGAACTACGGGACGATGTTTCATACATATTAAAATGTTGGTCGCGAGCAGTTCCCAATACCGTTTCATACCAACTACAAGATACAATACAATATTTTAACACGTAGTTAATCTTTACATGCATATCGGTATTGCTATAGATGCTGAACAAATAAATCATCAAATGTGCTGTAGGACTGATGGCTTCAGACATAAAGACGTATGTTTACTTTACCCAGAGGAACCCCATTTAAAACGATTCTAAACTAGATTTGTAAACAGGGGTGTGGCAGCTTGGTTTAAAACACACAAATCCGCAAATATAAAAAATATATGTAGTGGTTATGGTTAGACTTTCATAAGCGGAATGATATAAAAAACCGAATGAAATTGTTCGATATGGTATAACAATTATTTAGGTTATTCTGCTATGGTTTCGGTTATGTTTCAGTTTTTGTGTCTTAAAATTTGTCAGGACTATAAACGTTGACTCCACTATTACCTAAACACACATGCATTGCCAGAAACAAAATTGCATCATGTCATGTTATTGTCATGTTTATTTCTTTTTTATTTTCAGTTTTAGTTTAAATGAAAAACAAACGAAATATATCAAACATGACGTAATAACTAGTATAAAAATGAGAAAATATGTTACAAACGATGGAAATATCGACCTAATCGATATATATGTACTTTATCAAACAATTTTATTCGGTTTTGTACAACATTCCGCTTATGAAAGTCTACCCGTGATTATAGTCTACTTTACAAAATGTAAAATATACAGGGTGATTAGGACTTGGTGTGAAACATTGGAACAACTTGGTGTGTTGTAACTTGGTGTATTTAAAAATGTACGTTAAGGGTTATATGAATATGCATATTAGACCTTTAGACTGTGGCTAAGATAAAGTATTTAAACAAACTGTGCTATAGTTTAATAAACACTGTTTTTACAAATGATAATAGTATTAAATCTTGTAGCTAACCTTATTTCCTGAAAGTGCATTAAGTTCCCTATAAGATGAAACCAGTTTAATGAAGATTAGGTATTCTTAATATTCATAAAAATGCGCTGTAAATGAAACAACATCTATTTTAGCTTATAAACACGGTCGATACTTTAGTATTTTTATTTTTACTTGTGATTTTTAAATACTGTCAAACATAATAAACAAATTCTTTATTAAATACACTTTAAAATAATATACTACACATTGGATTTATATGTTATCAAGAGAAAATTAATAATGTTCATTTTAAAAATAAAACAGTTACTTGAATTTTTAACAACGGAAATTACTCCGTAATTGTTTTTTTTATTTTTCTACAGTTGAATTCTTCCTTTATTTAAGTATTTATTGGAGCTTTATTGTAAATTTTAATGAAGATATAAATTATTTCAATTTAGTTTGATCATAATATAATTTAACCTACATTCACAAAATACAATTTAAATTCTAAATTTTAAACTCTTTAAATACACTGACTCGATTTGAACTAAAATAATTATAAAGAGATAGACAATCTAAATTCCTTTCCCTTCATTCCCAATATTTGTACTTTTTGCATAAGAGCCTAAACGTAAAATAAAAACTAAACTTAAAATGAACAGAGAGTTCATAATTCCTTCATTGATATCATACTTTGTAACATTACATTTTAATCCCAGCAGCGTCCTTTTAGTTTTTGAGAACAAACGGACTTTTATATTTCTGATTGAAAAGGTTCATCTACTTTTCTTTTAATAATTTAAAATAACCACTGTACCAGTTAATTTATCAGTTAGAATGCAGTCGTCAAAGAGTTCTTAGACAAGGAATGCTAAAATGTAATTTTGTAACGGGAATGCATTTGCCACTGAAAGGGAGTACCCGCACCTGGTGTCCCAATCACCGCATTCCAAGTTCATCGTGTTAGTGCTTACCAGGTTGCATCAACGGTTGGTAGGGAGAGGATCTGTTCGTAAATAACCCAAAGAAGTTGGTGGATCGGTGCAAGAGTTAAGAGTTGAAGAACAAATCTTTAGTATGGCTGAAGAAACTCCGCAAATTTGCAGTAGGCAGATTGCTTCAGAGGCTGGCGTCTCATGATGAGACGTGTTATAAGTACAACACGTAGGAACAATTTACATCCATTCCACTTCACAAAAGTATAGGCATTGTAGGAAGGTGATCATAACCAAAGAGTATAATTGTTTTTATGGCACCTTATTGAAGTTATTTGAAATAATTTTTGTTCAATAAATGGGCGACATTTTGAAAATAAGTTAAACTAATGGGCGAGTTGTTAATTTCTCTACTTTAAAGGACGTTCAAGGTAATTCATTTTGTTTTTATTTTTTTACAAATACTTTGTCCATAATAATTCTTTGTATTTTAGTAGGCTTGTACTTTGAAGCACTAAGTAATTGCATATGACATTTTTGATTAATCTAGATATCAGTGTTTTTCAACATTAATGTTTAATATCTCATATTACTAAGCATTAGATCATATGTTTTAGTATATCAATTAAAAGATTATTTCATTATAAATTTTTTACTATGTTTGACAGTATTTAAAAATCAAATATAAAGTTAAAAATATAATTGTTTCGCTCGTGTTTATATGTTAAACACACTTTCTTTCAATTACAGCGCGTTTTTATGACTATTAGGAATATTTAATCTTCATTAAAGTTGTTTTATAAAATGGAATATTTAAAGTAATTAAAAAAAAACATGGGTGCATAAAGGATTAAATATAAATATAATTGGTAAAAACAGTGTTTATTTAACTATAACGCATTTTTTTTATAAAATAATAAAATACTTTTTCAAGGTCACAGTGATTTGGTTAGGAATGTCTAAATTGCATATTCGTATTACAATTCAAGTATATTTTTACCAAACAAATTGTACACCAAGTCCCATTCACCCTATACATATATATACTATAAATACCATTATTTTAAGCAACAAATTATTCATTAATCTCGTTATAATTTATAATTTTGTTTTTATTCAGTTAAATTGTTAAGCAAAACTTTTTTTAGGCCTACTCAAATCATTGTGTAAAGTAAAATAAAAATAAAATCAATGAACTACAGTATATGTTGTAAGTTCAAAGCGAATGAATCGAAGGTTGAAACTAAAAACCCCGAAGCTATGAACTTTAGAATGTGTTTTAAGACCAAACTGCACAATTTTTACATATTACAAATTAGCAATTTTTTAATTTTGTATTCATCATCTGCATCATTATAAAATCGATTCCTAATTTTTAAAGGTCACTTTTTCCACCAAAATGAAACCATTTGAGTAGTATTTTCTGGTATGCGATTAGTGGCAATATACCGTTTATATTCCACTTTCGGCATTTGTTCACCATGTTATACTTATGGGGAGCCGTTTTTGGACCCACGCCGGCTCCCGGCCTATCCAAATTTCCTTTTTGCCCTATGCTAATGTTCTTGCCTATATTAAATATATTTTTACAATCCCAAACCGTCCCCTTTTTTTAAAAAAAAGTCAAAAACTAACTTTGGTGTGTATGGTCCGATTTGTTTGAAATGTATATTTGTTTTAGGCTAGTGTATACAGTATACACACCACATACATTCCCCAAATTCAGTGTTAAAATCAAATAAAAATTGATTTGCTTTGAAGCCACCTTCGGCACGTTTTCGCCATAAGAATAACGTGGGGATAATTTTGTTGGACATATTAGTAAAAAAAATTCAAACATACAAAATAGCGATAATAAATGCTTTCTGTGGTCAGTGTTTGCAGGCTTACACACAAGACGTTACAGAGAACACGCTGAAAGAGTCTCGAATTATGAACCCTATGAAGGTCAGTTAAATATGACAAATATAAAGTATCCTATACAAATATCCGACATTGATAAATTTGATTGACAAAATAATATAAGTGTAAACGTATTTGGGATTGAAGGAAAATTAATATCTTCATTGAAAATTACAAAACAGAATATTACTCACGTAGACCTATTGCTATTACAAGAAAGAGCACAACTCTTTTGTGGTTAATTCGTAATTTTGATAAGTTAATGTTTAGTCCTACGAAAGATGACCGAAAGAAAAATTATTGTAAGTTCAGTTTGCAAAACTTTTACACTAAACATAAGCTGGAAAGTCACATGACATTTTGTAAAAATTATGACGCTCAAAGAATCCAAATGTCTAAAAAAGAGACGTTACAATTTACAAATCACAAATATTAACTTAAAGCTCTTTTTGTCATTTGTGCAGATTTCGAATGCTTTATAAACTCTGTTACTCACACTCCCTCCGGATTTGCATATGTCGTAGTGAGGGATTCTAAAATAATTTACGAAGAGTTATACAGTGGTGAAAATATAATGGATCTATTTTTCAAAAAGTTATTTGAAACTTACGACTTTATTAAATGTCAAATGGGAGTATATATTCCACTAGTTATGACTCCAGAGCAAGAGGCATCATTCCAAAACTCAACCCATTGTCATATTTGTGGTGATCCTTTATCGTGTGATAAAGTCCGTGATCACTGCCACTTAACAGGACATTTTAGAGGTCCAGCCCATGGTGAATGTAATTTAAGTTATACTCAAACTAAGAAAATGTCAGTATTCTCCCGCAATCTCAAAAATTATGATGGGCATTTAATTATACAACATGTAGGACAATTTAATCGTAAATTAAATTGCATAGCTAAATATATGGAGAAATAAAAATCTTTCTCTGTTGATGATTTAGTGTTTTTAGATTCCTATAACTTTCTATCCCTATCATTAAACAAATTAGCTTAAAATTTAAATACATTTAGATTTATAGACAATCCACTTGTGCAAAACGCAAAGGTGTATTTACTTATGAATACATGACAGGACCAGAAAAATTCACATAATCTCTCCCACTAATAAAGACATTTAACAGTAGTCTAGCTAAAGAATGCGTCCCTCCTAAAGAATATGAACACGCCAAAAACTTCTGGCCTCATTTTAATATAACCAATTTAAAAGAATATCACGATTTATATCTTAAAACAGACGAGTTATTATTGGCTGATGATTTTAGGCCTTTAGATATTTATGTTTAAAAGATTTTAAGCTTGGCCTGTCCATATTTACTGCCTCCCTGGACTAACATGGGAGGCATCTCTTAGAATGACCCGTATAAAATTACAATTATTTCTTGATATTGACATGCATTTGTTTATAGAGAGTGCAATCAGAGAAAGAGTTTCTATGATTTCCACACGCTACGCTAAAGCCAATAGTAAATACATAGGTAAATATTATGACCAAAATCAAGAGTGTTTATTCAATATATTTAAAATGTAATTATTTATACTTTAAAGCAATGTGTGAAGCTTTGCCTATCGATAGATTCCGTTGGAAAACTGATAAATATTATAAATAAAAACATGAAAATGATAACTTTGGATTTATTTTGGAAGTTGATTTAAAATACGGTAAAAGTTTTCATGATTTTCACAATGATTATCTGCTAGCACCAGAAAAAATTAGTGGAAATTAACATCGAATTTAAATGACAAAATTAAATACATTTTACATAATAAAGCATTACAAAAATACAAAGAATTAAGATTGGATGTTACAAAATACCATAGAACTTTAAAATTTAGACAGTCGAAATGGCTTGCACCCTACTTTAATTTTAATACTGAAAAGCGGTAACAGGCTAAAAATGACTTTGAAATAGACTTTTACAAACTGTTAAATAATAGAGTATTTGGTAGGACAATAATGAATCAACGCAAGTTTCGAGATATACATCTTGTAGATGAGTCTAAATTGACAAGATAATGTTACAAAGCCACGGTTTGACTGTAACAAAAAGTTCGATAACAATTTGCATGCTCTACATTTAAATAGATTAATTGTAAATATTTAGTAACCAATTTATTTAGGAATGACCATTTTGGATATTAGTAAAGTAATATGTATGATTTCCACTATAATTACATGAAAAAATTTAAGAATATAATGTTCCTAATGACAGATACATATTTTATCATGTATTCTTAGTTACAGAGGACCTTTACAAGTAAATACAATCTGATTTGGACTGTATTCGACAATTTCGGCACCTCTGCATATTGTAAAGAGAATTTCCTATACTCTGATAAAAATAAAAACGTTACGGGCAAGTTTAAAGACGAATTAAATGGTAATATTATGTATGAATATTGATTTTGACCATTAATTAAACACGGCAAAATAGTATCACACGGACATGACCCACGTTACTAATTTGTTAGGGCTATACAAAGTCTCCGAGCTGCCACCACTGTTGTCATTGTGTACTGGCGCTTCGCCTTCTTGGTTATGCTCCCGCTTCTCTCCGCTCCACTTCTTTCTCGCTACAAAACCCCCAAAATTATTCTAAGTGTTAGATCTTGTCAACTAAATAAGATTTTTAATTTATAAACTTTTATTGGTTATTTATATTGAGACTTAGATTAATTTCACAAGGCGATTTCTCTTCCTGAAATCTGTCTAAACTGAAAACAACTCGAACATTTTCAAAGTCTTAATCCATAAAAAACACATAAACTATTAAAAATTAAAATTTTGTTTTTTTATAGTTTGGGACTTTGAAAATTTCAAATGGTAATCTCTCTTCCTATAATATGTCTAAGTTCAAAACAACTTGAAATTTTTCATGGTGTTAGTTTGTCACCTAAACAATGCTCTGCTTCTCTCTTGCTACAAAACTCCTAAAATTCTTTTAAGTGTCTGAGTTTGTCAACCAAAATTATCCTAAATCCAAAATTAAAAACAAACAAAAGTTTAAAAATTATTAATGTTAAGTGAAAACGTGTTAAACATCAAAATTTAAAAGTGAAATATTCAACTTAAATTTGTCATTTAATTTATCAAATAAAAACTATACATTATATTAATAAAAAAATGTTTACAACCCTATTTATTGAATACGCCACAACCAGGCACCCTACTCTATTTTAAATTGTTTATATAAAAATGAAGACCATATGTGAGCATTGCTCCAGGTCTTCCTCCAGCAAAAGCAACTTAATTCGACATTATAAGTTGAAAAATAAAAAAATATTAAAATATGTAAACTTTGTGATTTGATTTGTGATAGTAACATCACTCTTATACCTCACATTTTACAAACTCTCAAGACTTGTAATATCTTTAAAATAAATATTATTGGTCATTTTAGAAGACACGCCGATTCTTGCAACAAACGTCCATATACAATGGTTAAATTTGTTGGTGAATCAATTAAAACTGAACTTAAAAACGCTCCTCAGTCTTGTCTCATGCCAATAAAATGGACTTTGCTGAGAATAATAACATTTATAAAACACACAACAAATCAAAAGGGAAAAAAATAAACAAAAAAGAATGTGTTGTAGATTTCAGAAGCCTTACAACATTAACCATTGAGAAAACTGATTTAGAATCTGAAATTGAAAACGCTCTTCTAAAAATTGACACCTCCTTGCACAAGTACCAAGCTCAAGGCAGTGGATGGATATATGACCATACTAAATACTGGCAGCTGCATGTTGACAAATATAAGCCCTTAACCCCAAGTCATACATCCCCACTCCACAACATATTAAATCAAAACATGCAGTTTTAAACATAAAAATAGCGATGGTAAATGCTTTCTTTGGTCGGTATTGGCGGTTATAAACCCAGGAAATCGTATAAATGGACATGCTAAGGAAGTCTCCAATTATGAACCCTACTAAGGTCAATTAAATCTGAAAAATATAAAATTCCCCTAACGTTATCCCACATTGACCAGTTTGAAAAACAAAATAATATTAGCGTAAGCGAATATGGGATTGAAGGCAAGAAAAGTATATATACATTGAGAATAACCAAACAAAACAAAACACTCACGGAAACCTGTTGCTATTATAACAAGGTTGTATAACACAAGATTTCTTAATTAGAGATTTTAATAAGTTAGTGTTTAAGGTGGTGCAGTCGACTCTATTGACAAGCTATTCCGCCTAGAGGTCAGGCCAGTCGCTGCTCACTCACACACATGCAGAGTCCCGGATGCTCACTCACACACACGCAGAACCCTCCCCTCAACTACCCCCAACCCCCAACTTCCCCAAGTGGTCAAACCACTTTCACTCA
This sequence comes from Allygus modestus, assembly GCA_963675035.1. NCBI lineage: Eukaryota > Metazoa > Arthropoda > Insecta > Hemiptera > Cicadellidae > Allygus > Allygus modestus. The sequence continues at coordinate 180,227,483 of OY776111.1, read as the reverse complement.
GCTGGGCTTGCTACTCGCCCTGCCCTGAACCTTCATCGGGCACCAAGATTCTGAAGTGGCAAATAGCAAGCAGCACAGCGGGAACTCAACTCAACCAGCCTCTCCGCATGTGTTATAAACATATTTATTTGTTATACAATTTTCAGCGGTTAATATACCATTTAAAAATGTCATATTTAATGAATTCAGTCAAGTCTCTCAAATCTATGATATCGTAGATAAAATTAATTATAAAACGTATTTTAACAAGTTGGAAACGCTCTACTAACATACAAATAACCCCGTTGCAGCAAACCTGCGTGCTCAGCGAATTTCCAATGCATAAATATGTGCCTCGCTACCACATAAAACCACTACCAAGTTACATAACAATACATACGTAAATAAGTGATATATACTATTTTTATTATAGATTTATTTGGACTTTACCTATCACTTCTAGTGTTTAAAACACTAGAAACAATAGTTTTTAAACCCTAGAAGCAATAGGTAAAGCCCAAATAAATCAATTATAAAATTCAAATCCATCGCTATTATGAGTTTCAAAAATACAGTATAACATTTTATTTTAGGGTTGAGTACGCAGGTTTTCGCTGAAACAAAGAAGATAAGAAACTTTTTTTATACAATTATCAAAATAACTCAAGAAGGTGAAGCTTCATACCTTTATTTATTTAATTTAGGTTCTAAACTAAGGGAGATAGGCCATATCAAACATTAACTATTCTTCATAAGAATAACACTAGGGCTGAGTATGAAGGTTTGCTGCTTCGGGGAAAATAAAAAATTGTTTTTTATGCAAAGCAAAACAATAGGCCAGAACTAGGTCAATTCACATACCAAAGTTTCGCTAAAATATGACCACTTTAAAGAAACTGGAAAGAGTATTTTTTATTTGAATTAAACAACAGATAATTTTAATCAAATATTTGTTTACAAAAATCGAATTAATACATTTCATATGATAACGGTTTTTAACAAGATCCAGTATAAAATACGATTGAATCACGGATAAAATATCTGATAACAATTAAACACATTAACTTTGAAACAAAGTCTAAGGCATCAGTAAACTACTGGTAGTAATCCTTACAACATATTAAAATATCAGAACTAACCGTTTGTTTGCGATTTTAATGTACTATATATATGATTGGCCTAGTAGAGCAATGGTTAAATATTTTTCTACTATAGTGAAGTTTGCAAACTTCAGACGTGCCCAAAAAACGGGTGGCAGTTTGGTAGTACCCAGATAGGGAGGGAGGCAAATGGTTTTCAAAAGTATACATTACCACCAAGAGATTTCCTGGCAAACCATGTCAGTCAGGTCCCGAATTTTGTATTGCTTGAATTCCTTTACAGCAACTTTAGAGACTCATGCGGACAGTTAAGAGTCTTCATCACCGGAAGTTGCCGGACGCCATCTTGGTATTTTGTTCCATAAGCCCAATGTTAACTTTGTGACTCCGTTACGCCTCACCTGATCGTCACAAACAATTAATTTTGGTGTCATATTAAAGGTTTCGTCGTCCTCTAGGGAAATACAATAGTCGAATTTGGATTTTTTTACAAATTAATGAGAACATGCACAGTGTTTCAGTTCAAGATTAAAATATTTATTATGAAACTATGATACACCAATTAAGGAATTCGACATTGTATTTCCCTAGAGGACGACGAAACCTTTAGTTTGACACCAAAATGAATTGTATGTGATGATCAGGTGAGGAGTAATGGAGGCACAAAGTTAACATTGGCCTTATGGAACAAAACTCCAAGGTGGCGTTCAGCAACTTCCGGTGATGAAGACTCTTAACATAAAACCAATAGTCACGGTCCGAGACAGTCCGTAGAAACCACAATACCCCATGTTTAAGAGTAGGACTGGCTGTCTTTACCCAAAAACAGGCTGTGAGAGTAAGAGTATTTTTTCTATTAATGTGCAAGTGTAAAAACTTTAAAATGACACATCGATTGTCCAAATCGGTTGAGAAATAACGACGTAGCGAGCCAAAAACGAAATTCCTTAGTGATTTAATATGTAAGACTGGGCCGTATTTAGGACCTCTGGGGCCCCGGGCGAATTCGTAAATGGGGCCCCCTAACATAAATACAAGCATGTATGTAGGTATACATACAATAGATATTTCTCTATTCCGTAATATAACCTTATTAATTTTAATTGTCTAGTCTGTAATAAATACACCAAATATACAAATAATTAACAAATTTTAATTTGTTGTGAAAACTTTAAAAATTTTCAAAATAAAAATGTTGTATTTAATTTTCTTTACAGGATTTAGTCTGGTTTTAGCTCTCAAGCCTATAACCAACAAGTTACTAATATATTAAGTTAATATACAATAAAAAACATTATGACTACTAGTTAAACCAACAACTTATAAATTTAAAAAGAAATATCTCGAGTAATTGCTTTACCACAAAAATCATCGTACTAACATGAAAACAATCAAAATATAGCACATATGATATGTTTTGTTATAATAAATGTTATATTATATGTTTGAATTCAATACACATTGATTTGGAACTCTTTAAAAGGTCGTAGATCAACATACTGCTGGATAGACTTTATTAAATAGTATTTCATGCAGTATAGACGGTAAAAATTCCTTTCTCGGCATTTCTTGGCTGAAAAATCATAAATTATACCAACTTTATTATGCCAACGCAAAATATAATTTTCTAAACTCTGGTTTAACGCTAATTCAAAGGTAACTTTTTACAAGTTTAAACTTTAAAACATGTTCTTATTCCGGATGCATTTGATATTATCGCACATAAAAATATTCATAAAGAGATTTAAATATTTGGAAATGTAGGAAAAAGTCAGTTATATTGTAGAAGTTTGTACATTATTTTCGAGATAAGTTTACGTGATTTTGATACAATGAAATATTATCTTTATCATTGGGCCTTGTTTCTTCCTATACGTTAAACTTCGTGTGGGGGGAATCGCAGGATTCAGTGTTGGCTACAATGATACGCATACATCCCGTAACACTCACTGATACTGGGGCAGTGCTGATCGTATTGAGTAATAATAAAAGTAAACACAGCAGACGTTTTTAAATCCCCTTGCTTTTCTTATGGGGGATGTTTTACGTTGTTGTTCGTTTGCTGGTAAATATTTAGAAATACTGTTATTTTTCCCGAGTCCCTGGGATCAAGACCTCTCCCATTATCCTGCAATTAGCCAAACTCCCACAATTTTTACTTAAAAATTTCGTTTACAGAATTATATATAAAGATGATACGAACAAAATAACAACAAGAAATAGGCTAAAAGCTACCGTACCATTATTATTATCATCTTTATTATTAATTGTATCATGATATTTAGGATAACCTCAAACACTTATGACTACTCAGTGTCCTACGTTAACTGACTTTCGTAACCAATTATAGTTTTGATACTATTATTTAATTACTTTATATTTGGCTGTTTGTTCCTAATAATTTATAATATATCAAAATTAGTTTTGTGCAACAATAACAACAAACTTAAATCGGCTTGAACGGAATATGCAACTTCCAAGTACGGCAAAGCATGGCTGTTATAATTTATATTGAACAATACAATACATACAATCTATGCTCAGAAAAATAAGTGCTCTACAATGCCATCAGTAGTTATGTTTCAAATCTTACCTGGCCAATTTTAGTTACTGGATTTGGGCAAGTTTGTCAAGTCCGCACATGGTATTAAAATAATACAAATTATTGAATGACTTTGGATTTGATACTTAGTTTGAACGTACACCTTTTACATCTTAAAATTATTTGTATTGTTTTCAGTTAAGAAATAATCAACTTTTTCAGAACAAATTTTAGAAACTGCCTCCTTAGTGGTCTGAAGGGTCCCACTTCCGTGGCCTGGGGGCCCCCCTCGGGCACGGGGCCCTGGCCGCTCGCCCCGTGCGCCCTTACGGCCCTGATATAAGGCTAGTTTTGCCCAACAGCTTCTATTGTTCATCTGAGTTATGTTTTATAGTCAAATCAAATCACACAGCTGAACAAATTGTAATCCATTGCTCTTTATAATCAAACGTGCTCTTTATAAGTGCGTTTGTATTTTAAAATATGGTTGGCAACTATTTAATGTGTAATTGAAGAGTCATAAATTATGTTTGACTTACATAGAAATAAACGGTATCAGGAAACTGACACATACTTTCTCCCTTTTAGCCCAACTTTAATGAATAAATTACTTTTTATTTACTAAATATAGAATACAAAGCACGGTCGAATGTACAGAAAATCTTGTAAACAAGTTGTTTAAAAAAACATCCACCCAAATCCCTGCTTTGGAGGCACTACAGAATCCATTGCTACACTCGTGGTTTTAAGAGGGGAAATGCCCCCTATTCCCCCCCAGGGTTATTAAGGGCAACATATTTCGAATTTTCTCTGTTGGTCAATGCTAACTTGACAAGCATATCAAGTTTGAATGAAATTGACCAGTAAATAAGAGAAATAGTATTTTTTTTATTCCCCATAAGAATAACATTGGACAACGTACTGCGTTTACCGCAAAATGAAAATTTCAATTTTCTCCGAAACCAGCTATCGTAGAATAGTAATTCAAAATACTAAATTATTTAGTTTTTTGAGCTCTTTTTAATGGTTAATAATGATCTTTGTTTACATTTATGTCTTTTTATGAAAAATCCAAAAAACTGAATTTTGGGTGTTTTAAGTCCTGTAATTTCTGAACCCGAATTTTTACAGGAATGCGGGTGGTGCCATTTTGTTGGAAAACTAAAGTTCTACAAACGACTAAAGTTTAATGAAAATCGTTAGAGCCGTTTTTGAGAAATTTGGATTTCTCATTTTTTTTTGCGGTTTTGGGGGGATAATTACCCTTAAAAATCAAAAATTAAAAAAATTAAAAAAAAGCCTGGAGATATCGTGGATTAGTACCTACATGCCAAATTTCATAAAAATCGGCCCATTGGTTAAGGCTGTAGCTCTGTACACATCAACACAGCACACACACACACACACACACACACACACACACACACACACACACACACACGGACACACACACACACACACACACACACACACACACACACACAGACAGACATCACGTAAAAACCACTTTTTTGGGTTCAGGGAGCACCAAAACGAATATTTCCACTAACAACTCAAATTCGAAAATTTTTACGAAAACAATACTTTCTCCATATACTATGTATAAGGGGAGAAAGTAAAAAGCAAAGAAAACTGTATAAACAACTTGATTATTAGCTAAGAAAACCCCTTTTCACTAACAGAAATAAAATGTGGCATTTTTGTCATAAGAATAAATTTGTAGGGCCTAATTAACAATTGTAAAAACATATTAAACATCTTTGATGGGCATAAAGAAATCTGACTTCAGGCCTACATACAACTTACACAACCTGGCTTTTAGACCTTTGTTTTATTTGCAAGGAAGATGCCTCCTCTGTCACGGGGTGACGGTGCCGGCAGTCGACGCGGCGGGCCGATGCGGGGTAGTGAGAGAGAGAGAGAGAGAGAGAGAGAGATGTGTGAGAGTAAAGGGATGTGCGAGTGAGAGAGAAATATGGTGCGCGGGTGCCTGCACGTGCGAGTCGGGGCGATATGGGCGGCTCAGGGGTAGATAGGTGTCTGGCGCGGGCTAAAATTAAAAAGTTTATTGTACACAACTTTTTTATGAAACCTAATTTTTACATATTCTTGTGTAAAACTGTCTTTGAACACCCTTGGCTTGGGTTAGCTGAAGTTTTAAAACCACTCGAATAAAAACAACCGAGATACAAAATTTATTTCCTGAAATAATAACAATTTTACTGAAATCCATTTAGGTGACCCTTAAGTATATTTTTTGTAAATACATAAACTAATTTTGAAACATTTGTAATTGGCCGTTTTCAACTAGTGTACAATTCAAAATACCTCTAAAACGGCACTTCAAAGGGTGAAAAAACCAACATAACGGAAATATTTTTCCAAAAAAATGTGTGTTTACGGTTTATATAATCGTAATAAACAAAAAACAGTGAGAAAAAAAAATAAAGATTTTTTGACTGCACAGCCTTAATTCTACAAAATACATAAATAAGACAAATTATTGCAAGTTCTGTTTGCAACATTTTTCACTAAATATATATTGCAACGTCACATAATATATTGTAAAATGTATGGCGCCCAAAGAGTACAAATTTGTAAAACAGATACACTACAATTTACAAATTATAAATAAAAACTTAAAGCCCCATTTGTGATGTATGCAGATTTGAATGTTCTTGCACACACACCCCATCCGGCCTTGTATATGGTGTCGTAAGAAATGGGAAAATAGTTAGCGAAGAGCTGTATAGTAGGGAAAATGTGATGGATGTGTTTTTCGAGAAGATATTCTAAGCCAATGACTTTATTAAAGATCAAACTACAGTATTTCTTCCACTTGTAATGACCCCAGAACAAGAGGAATCTTTCAAGAACTCGACACGTTGTCACATTTGCGATGAACCTCTATGGTTTGATAAAGCCCACGACCACTGCCATTTGACAGGACAGTTAAAGGTGCCACCCACAACAGCTGAAATTTAAATTACACCCAAACAAAGAAAATCCCTATATTATTCCATAATCTTAAAAATTACGTTGGCCATTTAATAATGCAACACTTAGGTAAAATTAAACGCAAGATAAACTGCTTAGCGAGAGACATGGAGAAATATATTTCATTATCGGTAGACGACTTGGTATTTTTAGGTTCTTTTAATTTTCTCTCCTTGCCTTTAAGCAAATTAACTGCAAATTTAAACAATTTTAGATTTATAAAAAATGCCCTATTAAAACAAAGGCGTATTCCCCTACGACTATCTAATAGGGCCAGACAAATTTCTAGATTCCCTGCCACTAATAGAGGCGTTTCACAGCACGCTAACAAAACCAGCAGATACGAGCTATCTACCCAGCAGATATGAGCTTGCCAAAAACATCTGGTCACGTTTGAATTTAAAAAATGTAAAAGAATACCATGATTTGTACCTTAGAACCGACATGTTGCTATTAGCAGATATTTTTGAGTCCTTCACGGATTTGTGATTAAAAGATTATCAGCTTGACCCTGTCCATTTTTACTCCCTCCTAGGACTAACATGGAAGACATGTCTTCGAAAGAACGCGATAAAATTACAATTATTTCGTGATATTGACATGCATTTGGTTATAGGAAATGCTATTAGAGGAGGAGTCTCTATGATTTCCACACGCTATGCTAAAGCTAATAATAATAAATACATAGGTGAACACTACCCCAATAAAGAGAGGGTGTAGAGAGGGTATTTAATATATTTAGACTGTAACTCGCTATATTCTACAGCAATGTGTGAGCCATTGCCCGTGGACGGATTTTGTTGAACGAATGTGAAAGATTATAAATACAAACAAAATGAAACCTTTGGATACATTTTGGAGGTTGATTTAAAATATGATAAAATTTTACACGATTTGCATAATAATTAGCAACTAGCTCCAGAAAAAATGAACGGAAATTAATACCAGATTTAAATGAAAAAACTAAATACATTTTACATTATGAGGTACTAAAGAAATACCAGGAATATGGTTTGGTAGTATCAAAATAACACAGGATTTTAAAATTTAGACAGTCGAAATGGATTGCACCTTATATTAATTGTAATATAGAGAAGCGAAAACAGGCTAAAAATGACCTAGAAAAAGACTTTTACAAACTGTTAAATAACAGTCTCTTTGATCGAACAATTATGAAACAACGTAAGATTCGTGATATACATCTTGTATATGAGTCTAAATTAACAAAGTATGTTACAAAGTCATGGTTTGACTGTAGCAAAAAGTTCAATAACAATTTGCATACTGTAAATTAAACTAATTGTAAAGTTTGATAAACCAATATATTTAGGAATGACCATTTTGGATATCAGTAAAGTAATAATGTATGATTTACACTGTAATTATATGTCAAAATTTAAGAATAAAAAGTTCCTAATGACAGATAAAGATTCTTTAATGTATTCTATAGTTACAGATGACTTTTGCAAGGAAATACAATGTGACTTGGACTGTTTCGACACCTCTGCATATATTAAAGATCATTTCTTATACTTCTGGCATTAACAATCTTGCCCTTGGTCATTATAAAATTGGTCAAACATAAATCTGTGTTTGCCATTATTCTTTGGCCTTTCCTTATCTATTACGAAAAAGCCATATTTATACCTATCCCAGCAATGGTGACAGAGATTTCTTAATTGGTTAAATGAAAAGTCATTCCCCACATGTTATACTCGTTTTAAATTTTAATCGTATTTTTTAAATAATATAAGGAAATTAACATTGTCACGTAAATGTTTGTTTACTTTACTGTAAGATTGACTCAAGTAAAAACTGTTAAAAGTTTGTTGTCTGCCCATTGAGAAAAATGGTGTAATATTAGGACTATTTATGTCGTCAAATACAACAATCAAATTTTTTTACTCCATTTGGTGTGATTTCACAGTCTGATTATGTGTGTAATTTAACTTCATCACACAGACGAAAAATTTCAATTATTTTCTTATATTTTTCTTGTTCTAAAGACTTTAATATTAAATATAAATTTGGAAATTTTAATCCTTCCTTTTTTATAATTAAATTATAAATTACAACCGTTTTCCCTGATCCACTGGGGCAACATATAACACATAAAATATTGGCTGTAAATAGACACAACTTATTAGGTGTATTTTCCTTATGTGCTATTTTAAATTTGTTCTTTTGTTGAATAAATTAAATCTTTGTATATTAAAAATGGCAAAGAGAAAGTGTAAAAAGGTCCAAGGTAAGGGATTATTCTTTAAACCATATAAAGGCCGTGGCTTGTTAAATACTCTTATAAACAACCTTCCCTTCTCCCTCCACATACCATAATATTCTTATTGTGGTCCTAGAACCTAGATACATGAAAATTTAGCCAGAAATGTACCTCCAAATAATAAACTAAACTATTATTGTCAAGAGCAAGACATATTCTACATTAATAATCACGATACCACCGCCTGGAACAAGGCAGATATGAGATTAGCGGACCAGGCTTGGACTAGAGTTACTGCAAAAGATGCCAATCTGGCAAAAAAAGTAGCGGCTTACGCAGTGACAAACTTAATGAAAGCTAAACCTAAATTGGGAATGGGATTAAAATGTAATAAAAAATATGGAAAACTTTCAGCAGTTAGAGGCCGCAAGAGACGTGCCCCACTTTTGAGGGGTGTACCTAAAAAACGAGCATATAAATCAAAAGCCAAAAGTAAAACAGTGCGGGATAATTAATTTCGACAGTGACAGGGGTACACATTGGACAGCATATCGTAAAAATAATGATATTGTAATTTATTTTGACCCATTCGGAATAAAACTTCCAAAAGAAGAAATTGAATTTTTCGTACCGTCTAAAATCTACTATACGACTGATCAAATACAAGATTTAAATAGTTCTATTTGTTGGATTTTATGTTTATCGTTTCTAAAAAATGTTATTTTATAAAAAAGGATAAATTTACTATAACATTTTCGGGTACATTGCCAGAGTTAAACTCAGTGTTCTTTCCTCCTATAGAATTAAATGGTGATTAAATGGCTGTTTTGTAATCGGATTGGTAGATTTTCAATGTTATAATTATATATTTAATGTTAAAAAACCTCTAAATACTTGTATATTACAAAATGCACAAAATAACAACACCAAAAGGGGAGGTCACAATTGATTAATTAAACGGTGCATTAGATGATCAATTTTAAGTTAAAATACAAAATAATCAAGCATTAATTAATACAAAAGTCAAACTTATATTTTACAAAGGGGTAGTTCCAAAACTATATAAACTGAAAGACACTAAACTAACTATGTTCGAGGGTGAGGATGTGTATTATTAAGATCACAAAGTTCCAAATACAATAAAAATTACTGAAGGGACTTACGGAGTGTTTAAGCTTGCGAAGGAAATTCAAAAGCAACTCCCAGACTTGTTACTTATTGACGACAATACAACTATGAAAGCCAAATTACCCTCTGGCCATGTGTTTGATTTTACAAAACCCAGATTAGGGTCTGTATTATTGAATTTAAGATTTTCTACTCCCGATGATCCGTTTAAATCCGTAAATAAAATTAATATAAATAATGGAAATATGATTAGAGTAAAATATAATATTGAGAATGGGCCTTATTTAAACTGTGAAAAATCACACACCGTGCACATTTTTTATCCGGAAGCTCCTCCCAGCTACAAAATTATTGAGGTTCCAAGAAATATTATATACTTCCCTGTAAATAAGAGATGTTTATATGTTGTTAGCATTACATTTGTAGATCAACACGATAGGCCAATTGACTTTAATGGAGAAGAAACTACAATTAATTGTTATATAAAAAATATATGATAATTTACAAAAACGGACTGAGTGTGCAAAATGCCAGGTTTCTGCATCAATTGGACTGAAGTTAAAATTTTCTATTAATAAAAAAGGAAGATTTTCTAGACGTTACAAGGAAATTCTAATACAACGATAGTGCAGTTAGAACTAAAAATCACTCTTATGTTCCCCACAACACTTTGGCAATAAATAATTCCGATGAAATTCGAATATGTAAAAATAATAAAGATTTACTAACACTCCCATGTAGGATCTATCTGTATATTAAACGTTAAATAGAGAATCACGGCAAAGAACATTTTATAGTTAATGCATTAGCATTCTTATTTGACGAAATTAGATACAAAGTCGCTGTTAAAGAAATATGCATTGTAAGAAATCCAGGAATTTCCAATCTTTTTAAATTTTATGCTCTTACAATAAAACAACAAAATTGTCAAATATAGCATTTAATTCTGACACAAATTTAAAAGAGTTCCATAAAAGTGGCAAGTTTATTACTTGTGTCCTGTTAGAGCTGTTAATGGGTGTGTTTGAGGATTTTAATAAGATTTAAGTAAATGTAAAACAATAATTGGTGTTGAAAAGATCAAAAAACTACTTAAATTGCATGTTGAAACAGCTAATGCTCAAAGTAGTGGTGTCGATAAATTTCCAAAATTACACTTAAATCGATCCAGTCGGTGATGCCCCATGTGATGCCATCTGATGGGGAGAAGCTGCAATTACAAAAGATGTTATTGCAAAATAAAAATTTGCAAATTGCATTTAGAAGTTTGGAGCTACGATAGCTCCCATCATTCCCCAAAACCAAGAGGCATACATGGTCAGTTAAAACGTCTTAGAATTTGGAGAAGCCTAGTATATTGTATTTGGTTTTCAAACCGGTAGGGACAATAGTGCACGAAAAAGAACTGACGGATGTGATCACTGTAAATTGAAAAATCTTAAAGTGTTTTTAAACTCTGAGTATTACCCTTATAGGGATTTAAATCTCAACTTTGAAAATGGAGTTGATTCTAAAGCTTACGAAATGTTAGTGAGGTTTAGGGAGAGTTTCTAAAAAACCGTCCCCGATCCAATGATTAACAGAGTTGACTTATAAAGCTATATCCCCTAATTGTAATCGTCTGTTCTCTGCAGAATGAATCGGTCAAAGAGGGGGTCGTAAATATTAAATTATAAATTGAAACTGCAGAAAAAGTCCCTTCAAACACATCTGCATATTGCTTAGTAATACAAGATAAAGTATTTGAGTATAATCCTTTGAAAAATGAGATAAATAAAATGAAAACAAATATTTAACAAGAATTGTTAGACTCTGCAAATCAAATTAGAGAGAAATTAAGGACATTAAACTTGGTAAATTTTGAGAGGCTGAAGAGAGGTTCCAAACATTTCAACCTTTAAAAGAGCCTTTGAAGAGTTAAAAAATGTAGCCACTAAAACTATAGAGAGGCCAGTTCTCTCAATAATTTAGAGAAAAGGCCCCATCTAGAATAACCCAGATGACATTGCACAAATTAGATTTTGGTCTTTTGGCATCAGATTATTTAGGAAGTTACCTTAGTAGAAGTAGTATGACAGACACTACATATGGTATTAGGCGAGAACCAAATAAATATTTTATTGGGAATCAGGAAGTTCAAATTGCCATTGATAATGTTACGGTTAAAGATAAAATTTATAGAGGAACAAAGGGTCTGTGGGAATTATCAACTTTAAAAGACCCGTGAACTATAGTCAGGCTGATTTGCAAAATTATAAAGAGATTTTGGAAGCTACAAATGCACATTTAAAGGATTATAAAACAGGTGCGGCGATGTGAAGTAATAAACACACTAAATATCTTAATACATTAAACCCCTGTTTAAGACGGTCGGTGAAGGTTTAAGGCACGTAACTGGTAATAAAATAGACTATGTTTATTGGAACGATCCTAATTAACTTGTACATAGGTTAAGTCTGCTTCGGTTAAGTCAACAAGCTGGGAATACGGGGGTGGATAATGAGGTGAAGAATTGAGAGAAATCCTTATTTATTAAATAAAAAGATGCTTATAGATAAATTTTATCGCGTATATAACCCATATAGTAAACTAGAAGCTAGAGTATCTAAGGAAGCTACTTTAAAATAAAATAGTTGGAATGCTTTAAATTGTAAAATTAATAGTGTTAAATATGGGGAGTTTATTTCTGATGTATCGACTTTGGGTTAGACGTTAACCAGAAAAGATGTTGCCAGTAGTGGTGAACTGAGAAAGAGGGGCCGTAATCGGCGCTTTTTCCCCATGTTATTCTTATGGGGATCAGTTTTTGCACCGACACCCGATCCCGCCTATACTAATAAGCCACAAGTTTCCTTGTTGGCCTATATTAATACCCAACCCTTGCCTATATTAAATATATTGTCCCCATCCCTCCTCTATATTTTTTAAAATTAATTTTCAAATTCAGGCTAAAAAACTATCTTTAGTGTTTATAGTCCGATTTGTCTGCAATTTGGATATGTTATTGTCCTAGGCAAGTGTTTTAATAAATTTCACTTACATATCCCAAATTCACTATTACGGTCAAATTAAAAAATATTTTTGAAAAATACTGCCAATTGCCAACTTCTTTATTAAATGTCCGATTTGTCTGCAATTTGGATATGTTATTGTCCTAGGCAAGTGTTTTAATAAATTCCACATACATATCCCAAATTCACTATTACGGTCAAATTAAAAAATATTTTTGAAAAATACTGCCAATTGCCAACATCTTTATTTACTGTCCGATTTATTTAAAATTTAGATATGTTATTGTCCTAGGCAAGTGTTTTAATAAATTCCACTTACATTTCCCAAATTCACTATTACGGTCAAATTAAAAAATATTTTTGAAAAATACTGCCAATTGCCAACTTCTTTATTTACTGTCCGATTTGTTTAAAATTTAGATATGTTATTGTTGTAGGCTAGTGTATATGCACCATCCACATTTCCCAAATTCACTATTACAGTCAAATTAAAAAATATTTTTGAAAAATACAGCCAATTGCCAACTTCTTTATTTACTGTCCGATTTGTTTAAAATTTGGATATGTTATTGTTGTAGGCTAATGTATATGCACCATCCACATTTTACAAATATTGCGGTTAAATTTTAAAAAATTTGAAAAATACTGCCAATTGCCAACTTCTTTATTTACTGTCTGATTTGTTTAAAATTTGGATATGTTATTGTTGTAGGCTAGTGTATATGCACCATGCACATTTTACAAATATTGCGGTTAAATTTTAAAAAATTTGGAAAAATACTGCCAATTGGCAACTTCTTTATTTATGGTCTGATTTGTTTAAAATTTATATATGTCATTATTCTAGGCTAGTGTATATGTACCATACACATTTGACAAATTAACCATAATGGTCAAATTAAAAAAATATTTTGAAAAATATACTAACAATTTCAAACTTCTTTATTTACTGTCTGATTTATTTTCGGATATGTTATAGCTCTTATATAGGTAACAAGACCACACTACCACACGCTCCATTACCCCCTACAATACAGTATTTTGTCTTTTTGTTTGTTTATTTTGCTGTAATCCCAAAACTGACTTTGCTGTTTATTGTCCGATTTGCCTACACTTTGGATATTGTCCTAAGCATTTATTGTCTGATTTATTTTTGGATATGTTATAGCCCCCCAACTATTATATCTAAAATTACAATATTATTTCCACCTATAATACAGTTGTTTGTTTTGCAGCAACCTAAAAACTAACATTGGTATTTGTGTTTTTACAAAACTATATTTTGTAAATTACTTCCAATAACTCCTTTATTTACTTTTCGACTTGTTATATCCCCTTATATCTAAATTTACCGTATATTTTTTCCCTAAATACCCCATTTCCAAATTCAACATTACGGTTGGATTAAAAAAAATAAATACAAGCTTATTATATACATCCAGCTGTTATATTTGCCACATTTCCAATATTGTTGTGACCCTCTCAACTACCTCTCATTGTAATATAATAAGTAATATATATCTACAATTATGGTCAGAACAAATTTTGGATATGTTTTAAGCCAATGCGATAGCAAAAATAAATTTTTAAAACCCAAAACAACTAAACACAAAACACTAACCTTTCTTTGTGCTTGTTTGGAGTAGTCTTTATTTTATCCAACTTAATTTTAATTTTGTAGTTAAAATCAAACTTCCCACATTCTAGCTCCCTTTCCAGCCAGTGATTGGAGACATAAAGGTTACGAATATTTTCAAACTGTACAATATATCTTTTTCTACCCCTATGTTGGACTTGTTTAATAGCGCACCATATTCCAAATCCTCCAGTCTACTACATTCTTTAAATTTAACATTGCCTTTAATATCTTGCATCTTTATGTCTTCTTGTCCAACATCATCCCACTCATTGTTACGGAAACTTAGGTTTTCTATTTTTGGAAAGGAATTGCCATAAAATGTTGCGGTTCCGTTAGTGTTAAAGCTTGCAAGTGGCTCGTTGGTAGGTAGATAAATAATGTCCAAATCACCACTGTATGGCAACACGCTATAACCTTGCCTATTCTTATTTATCTCTATAAATACAGTTTTACAGACACCTTTAACATAGTATACACCCCTCCGTCCATCCTTTTCTGCCAACACCCCCACAAACTTGTTGTTTACTACAAACGCATACACTATATAATGTCCATAATGCTCTAGATCCTCCCAACGTCGCAGGAAGTAATCTTTTAATTTATCCTCTCTTTCCCTTCTTTCTTGTTCTTTAGCCAACTGTGCTTTGTATTCCTCTGCAACAGTATTTTCCACATATTCCAATGTCTTCTAATTCCAGTTTCCTCTTTTTGGAACAACTCTCTAAGAAAGGCTTGGAAAGTGGCTCTATTTCTTTAATAGTGTATGGGTACAGTTTATTGGTCCGGCTTCTTAAAACGTAGGGAGTAAGGTTAGGACTTTCCACTAAGCCTAATTCTTCTAAATTGATGTGTTTAGGTATAGTGGAGAAAGGTGTATTTGATTTTGTAAAACATGTGCCCCCAGATTTGATGTAACACTTATGCTTTACACTTATGGCATCCTCCTCTATTACCTCTACATAGTTAGTTGGTAAACAGTTAAAGCCAAATGCAGATAGAGCATACTTTATTAACTTTTCCCTTTGTGTACTATCTTTTGGCAGTTTTAGTTGTACTCCAGTTATCTTTTTCGTATTACTATTACCCCAATATGCGTATTGTAATAAATCGTTAAACACTAAACAACAACTGTTTTGTAATTGATTGGCAACTTTCACCCACATCTTATGCAGAGGTACAGCATAGAATGGAGCATTTTGGAAGTACCGTTTGTTGTCTTCTATTAGACTTAAACAATCTCTTAAAGGTTCAAACCCTTTACCAAAACCTCTACAATAGTTATAGATTGTTGCCTCTAACCTTGTTATTCCATTCTCTCTAGCTAGTTTAGACGAGAACGTTTCTTTTAGTCTCGCATCTGGACAGTTTACAAAGTTTATTATATGGTTTCCTATACTTTTAATTACTCCAGGGCTTGTAATCTGGCATATAAATTTATTATATATTTTTACCCTGCTATTTACATTAAACCATGTTAAACAATCTTTACTAACATTATCTACAATAACATTATATCCATTCTTGTACGCCCCTTGGTAGCAAAAGTTAAAGTTTTCTGTAAGATATTGGCACATTTCCTCTTTATTAAATATTCCAGCCAAATCTAGTGTTATATCGAAATCCATAAGATAGTACATTTCTTTTTCCAGATCTTGCAGTATCTTTGGAAGATCTTCCAACAAATCCTTAATTTTAACATTTGCAAGCTCTATTTTATAGGGAATTGCTATAGGATCATCATACTTTTGTTTAATTTGGTCAATATCTTTCTTTATTATTTGTAACACACCCTCGCTTTGGGAGAATGGTAGTTTGGCCACAACACCATGTCGAGCTAAAGAGAACTTTTTAAATATTCCTCGTAAGTAGCTATTAAACGAGCCACATATTTCCTTCTTAACTTTAAATTTATTCCGAACGTCCCCATCACAATCTGTAACATTGGTTATCTTAACTAACATTATGTTATCACAAAACGCACCCGTTATAGATGTTAAGTTATTTAATTTTGTTTCGCCCTCGCAATAGTTTATATTACCTATGTCTGTAAGAAGGTTATTATTACGTAGATTTTCTAATAAAAACCATATACCGAATCTTTCGTTAGTAGGTTTAATACAATTCCCCAATAAATGGCTAACAGAGTACATTTCTTTTATACAAAAAAGTAGCGGAAACATGTAAACAGGACAGATTACACTATAGGCATATAGAGGTTGTAAATATATGGATATTGTATATAAACATAGGCGAGCGGTAAGTGTAACATGTACGATATGCAAATATGGAATACCCACTATTAATATAATTCCAAATTTGACTAAATAAGTTTATAGTCTCAATATAATTAACATATTAACTAACGGTGCCATCCCGCATTAGTACCCAAATTGTCGAAATTCTATAATTCTATTCTTAGTCCTTGTATTAGGTTTTGTACTATTAAACCCAACATCCTGTGCAGTAGAGTAATATATGTATTTAATACAGATACGCACATTCTACAAGACCTATACATAGATCTGTTGTATAAGCAGCAGAATAGACGTCTCATTGTGTTGTTGTAAAATAAAACATAAATGTAAATTGTGCTGGATACAACCGGCCAGATATTAGACAGGAAATGTGTTTGAAGTGTATTGCCAAACAGTAAGACAAACACCACATAGTGCAGCACGCAATCAATCCATTACTATTTAGACAAAGGTCAGTATTGGTACAACATCCGATATATTAGCGAAACCCACAATCAAACTTGGAAAACAAACAGTAAAAAATTAATATTATAGTAACAGAAATAGTAAGAGTATAAGGACATACTAATATTTAAAGTTTATAAGACAACACAAATGCAGAGACACAATAAATAACACACTCTAACGCATTAAAACACAGGCACAGATACTGGTTTACAGCCATTTTACACAACTTTACACGTTCTGTCAACCGACACAAAAATAGTTTGTAAATTGTGTAATAAATACATGTAATATAAACAAATTTAACACAATCATAACATTGTGGACAATGTTATGATTGTGTTAAATTTGTTTATATTACATGTATTTATTACACAATTTACAAACTATTTTTGTGTCGGTTGACAGAACGTGTAAAGTTGTGTAAAATGGCTGTAAACCAGTATCTGTGCCTGTGTTTTAATGCGTTAGAGTGTGTTATTTATTGTGTCTCTGCATTTGTGTTGTTTTATAAACTTTAAATATTAGTATGTCCTTATACTCTTACTATTTCTGTTACTATAATATTAATTTTTTACTGTTTGTTTTCCAAGTTTGATTGTGGGTTTCGCTAATATATCGGATGTTGTACCAATACTGACCTTTGTCTAAATAGTAATGGATTGATTGCGTGCTGCACTATGTAGTGTTTGTCTTACTGTTTGGCAATACACTTCAAACACATTTCCTGTCTAATATCTGGCCGGTTGTATCCAGCACAATTTACATTTATGTTTTATTTTACAACAACACAATGAGACGTCTATTCTGCTGCTTATACAACAGATCTATGTATAGGTCTTGTAGAATGTGCGTATCTGTATTAAATACATATATTACTCTACTGCACAGGATGTTGGGTTTAATAGTACAAAACCTAATACAAGGACTAAGAATAGAATTATAGAATTTCGACAATTTGGGTACTAATGCGGGATGGCACCGTTAGTTAATATGTTAATTATATTGAGACTATAAACTTATTTAGTCAAATTTGGAATTATATTAATAGTGGGTATTCCATATTTGCATATCGTACATGTTACACTTACCGCTCGCCTATGTTTATATACAATATCCATATATTTACAACCTCTATATGCCTATAGTGTAATCTGTCCTGTTTACATGTTTCCGCTACTTTTTTGTATAAAAGAAATGTACTCTGTTAGCCATTTATTGGGGAATTGTATTAAACCTACTAACGAAAGATTCGGTATATGGTTTTTATTAGAAAATCTACGTAATAATAACCTTCTTACAGACATAGGTAATATAAACTATTGCGAGGGCGAAACAAAATTAAATAACTTAACATCTATAACGGGTGCGTTTTGTGATAACATAATGTTAGTTAAGATAACCAATGTTACAGATTGTGATGGGGACGTTCGGAATAAATTTAAAGTTAAGAAGGAAATATGTGGCTCGTTTAATAGCTACTTACGAGGAATATTTAAAAAGTTCTCTTTAGCTCGACATGGTGTTGTGGCCAAACTACCATTCTCCCAAAGCGAGGGTGTGTTACAAATAATAAAGAAAGATATTGACCAAATTAAACAAAAGTATGATGATCCTATAGCAATTCCCTATAAAATAGAGCTTGCAAATGTTAAAATTAAGGATTTGTTGGAAGATCTTCCAAAGATACTGCAAGATCTGGAAAAAGAAATGTACTATCTTATGGATTTCGATATAACACTAGATTTGGCTGGAATATTTAATAAAGAGGAAATGTGCCAATATCTTACAGAAAACTTTAACTTTTGCTACCAAGGGGCGTACAAGAATGGATATAATGTTATTGTAGATAATGTTAGTAAAGATTGTTTAACATGGTTTAATGTAAATAGCAGGGTAAAAATATATAATAAATTTATATGCCAGATTACAAGCCCTGGAGTAATTAAAAGTATAGGAAACCATATAATAAACTTTGTAAACTGTCCAGATGCGAGACTAAAAGAAACGTTCTCGTCTAAACTAGCTAGAGAGAATGGAATAACAAGGTTAGAGGCAACAATCTATAACTATTGTAGAGGTTTTGGTAAAGGGTTTGAACCTTTAAGAGATTGTTTAAGTCTAATAGAAGACAACAAACGGTACTTCCAAAATGCTCCATTCTATGCTGTACCTCTGCATAAGATGTGGGTGAAAGTTGCCAATCAATTACAAAACAGTTGTTGTTTAGTGTTTAACGATTTATTACAATACGCATATTGGGGTAATAGTAATACGAAAAAGATAACTGGAGTACAACTAAAACTGCCAAAAGATAGTACACAAAGGGAAAAGTTAATAAAGTATGCTCTATCTGCATTTGGCTTTAACTGTTTACCAACTAACTATGTAGAGGTAATAGAGGAGGATGCCATAAGTGTAAAGCATAAGTGTTACATCAAATCTGGGGGCACATGTTTTACAAAATCAAATACACCTTTCTCCACTATACCTAAACACATCAATTTAGAAGAATTAGGCTTAGTGGAAAGTCCTAACCTTACTCCCTACGTTTTAAGAAGCCGGACCAATAAACTGTACCCATACACTATTAAAGAAATAGAGCCACTTTCCAAGCCTTTCTTAGAGAGTTGTTCCAAAAAGAGGAAACTGGAATTAGAAGACATTGGAATATGTGGAAAATACTGTTGCAGAGGAATACAAAGCACAGTTGGCTAAAGAACAAGAAAGAAGGGAAAGAGAGGATAAATTAAAAGATTACTTCCTGCGACGTTGGGAGGATCTAGAGCATTATGGACATTATATAGTGTATGCGTTTGTAGTAAACAACAAGTTTGTGGGGGTGTTGGCAGAAAAGGATGGACGGAGGGGTGTATACTATGTTAAAGGTGTCTGTAAAACTGTATTTATAGAGATAAATAAGAATAGGCAAGGTTATAGCGTGTTGCCATACAGTGGTGATTTGGACATTATTTATCTACCTACCAACGAGCCACTTGCAAGCTTTAACACTAACGGAACCGCAACATTTTATGGCAATTCCTTTCCAAAAATAGAAAACCTAAGTTTCCGTAACAATGAGTGGGATGATGTTGGACAAGAAGACATAGAGATGCAAGATATTAAAGGCAATGTTAAATTTAAAGAATGTAGTAGACTGGAGGATTTGGAATATGGTGCGCTATTAAACAAGTCCAACATAGGGGTAGAAAAAGATATATTGTACAGTTTGAAAATATTCGTAACCTTTATGTCTCCAATCACTGGCTGGAAAGGGAGCTAGAATGTGGGAAGTTTGATTTTAACTACAAAATTAAAATTAAGTTGGATAAAATAAAGACTACTCCAAACAAGCACAAAGAAAGGTTAGTGTTTTGTGTTTAGTTGTTTTGGGTTTTAAAAATTTATTTTTGCTATCGCATTGGCTTAAAACATATCCAAAATTTGTTCTGACCATAATTGTAGATATATATTACTTATTATATTACAATGAGAGGTAGTTGAGAGGGTCACAACAATATTGGAAATGTGGCAAATATAACAGCTGGATGTATATAATAAGCTTGTATTTATTTTTTTTAATCCAACCGTAATGTTGAATTTGGAAATGGGGTATTTAGGGAAAAAATATACGGTAAATTTAGATATAAGGGGATATAACAAGTCGAAAAGTAAATAAAGGAGTTATTGGAAGTAATTTACAAAATATAGTTTTGTAAAAACACAAATACCAATGTTAGTTTTTAGGTTGCTGCAAAACAAACAACTGTATTATAGGTGGAAATAATATTGTAATTTTAGATATAATAGTTGGGGGGCTATAACATATCCAAAAATAAATCAGACAATAAATGCTTAGGACAATATCCAAAGTGTAGGCAAATCGGACAATAAACAGCAAAGTCAGTTTTGGGATTACAGCAAAATAAACAAACAAAAAGACAAAATACTGTATTGTAGGGGGTAATGGAGCGTGTGGTAGTGTGGTCTTGTTACCTATATAAGAGCTATAACATATCCGAAAATAAATCAGACAGTAAATAAAGAAGTTTGAAATTGTTAGTATATTTTTCAAAATATTTTTTTAATTTGACCATTATGGTTAATTTGTCAAATGTGTATGGTACATATACACTAGCCTAGAATAATGACATATATAAATTTTAAACAAATCAGACCATAAATAAAGAAGTTGCCAATTGGCAGTATTTTTCCAAATTTTTTAAAATTTAACCGCAATATTTGTAAAATGTGCATGGTGCATATACACTAGCCTACAACAATAACATATCCAAATTTTAAACAAATCAGACAGTAAATAAAGAAGTTGACAATTGGCAGTATTTTTCAAATTTTTTAAAATTTAACCGCAATATTTGTAAAATGTGGATGGTGCATATACATTAGCCTACAACAATAACATATCCAAATTTTAAACAAATCGGACAGTAAATAAAGAAGTTGGCAATTGGCTGTATTTTTCAAAAATATTTTTTAATTTGACTGTAATAGTGAATTTGGGAAATGTGGATGGTGCATATACACTAGCCTACAACAATAACATATCTAAATTTTAAACAAATCGGACAGTAAATAAAGAAGTTGGCAATTGGCAGTATTTTTCAAAAATATTTTTTAATTTGACCGTAATAGTGAATTTGGGAAATGTAAGTGGAATTTATTAAAACACTTGCCTAGGTCAATAACATATCTAAATTTTAAATAAATCGGACAGTAAATAAAGATGTTGGCAATTGGCAGTATTTTTCAAAAATATTTTTTAATTTGACCGTAATAGTGAATTTGGGATATGTATGTGGAATTTATTAAAACACTTGCCTAGGACAATAACATATCCAAATTGC
Organism: Allygus modestus; assembly: GCA_963675035.1. Classification (NCBI taxonomy): domain Eukaryota; kingdom Metazoa; phylum Arthropoda; class Insecta; order Hemiptera; family Cicadellidae; genus Allygus; species Allygus modestus. The sequence continues at coordinate 180,205,302 of OY776111.1, read as the reverse complement.
AGACAAATCGGACATTTAATAAAGAAGTTGGCAATTGGCAGTATTTTTCAAAAATATTTTTTAATTTGACCGTAATAGTGAATTTGGGATATGTAAGTGAAATTTATTAAAACACTTGCCTAGGACAATAACATATCCAAATTGCAGACAAATCGGACTATAAACACTAAAGATAGTTTTTTAGCCTGAATTTGAAAATTAATTTTAAAAAATATAGAGGAGGGATGGGGACAATATATTTAATATAGGCAAGGGTTGGGTATTAATATAGGCCAACAAGGAAACTTGTGGCTTATTAGTATAGGCGGGATCGGGTGTCGGTGCAAAAACTGATCCCCATAAGAATAACATGGGGAAAAAGCGCCGATTACGGCCCCTCTTTCTCAGTTCACCACTACTGTTGCCTTTGTACAAGGTAATACTAAATATGAGTTTTTAGAATCCAAGAGTAATAAGTGGAATTCTAATAAGCACAAAATTAATAATGTGTACAGAGGCGAAGGTTTAGACGATGTATCCACATTAGAGTAGACTTTAATAACTAAAGATGGTGCTTTTGTGCAAGGTGATAATAAATATCAATTTTTAGAATCGAAGAAAAATATTTGGAACGCCAAAAAGCAAAAGATTGGGTAAAGAATGCCAAAAATTTAGACGAAGTCCCAACTTTACAACAGAATTTAATAAAAAATTATGGTGCTTTTGTACAAGACAATAATAAATATCAATTTTTAAAATCGGCAAAAATGTTTGGAACGCCAAAAAGCAAAAGATTGAGAATGTTAAGAATGCCGACAATTTTGATGAACTCCCAAATTTATAACATACTTTAATAAGAAATGATGGTGCATTTGTACAGGGGGATAATAAATATGGATTTTCGATCTAAAATAATACAATTGGGATGCTAAACACCATACAATTAGTAATTTGGGAGAAGAAAATAAGGTGATGATGCTGTAAATGTTTCTCAAGTGCCAACAAAGAGTAAAGTATTTTGGAGTTTTGAGATAAAAGGCTAGTTCGTGTCAAACTCGATGTTGTTGATAATGATTGCGTAGCAAAACATCAAACTATAACATTAAACACATTAAATAATAATAAATTTTATGGTAAAAATAAGCAATTAACGAACATATTACCTGAAACTTTATCAAATGACGTAGCAATTGTCAATCAAATATTACAATTTGGGGTGGTCTGTTAAAACAGTGTGATAGTAAATACAAATTTTTAGAATCCAAAGAAAATAAGTGAGAGGCTAAAAAGAAAAAATTGGAAATTGTCTTTGTGGTACGGATAATAATGATGCAGTATGTGTCTCTCAAATATCTAAATCAACTATGGGCGAATGGAATTTTAATTATAAAAGGTTGGTTAATGTTTAACATGCTATAAATGATAAAGAATGTGTTACAAAGGGTCAGACTATAACATTGAATTTTGAGAATTAAAAACTTGATGCTAAAAATTATCCTATAGCTAATGTAAAGGCTGGTGAGAATGACAATGAAGTTCTTCGTTATATCAGGAATAACCAAATTGGTATTCCGGTCCTCGTATTTGATGAGTAAATTCGTACCGTGGTCGGCCGTTCCGGTTACGTTCGTGTCCGTACTATTTTAAAAATAAATTTAGGAAAATGAAATAAAACTCAATTAGTTAATTTGCATTTTATTTAATTTAAACTCGTAAACTATTCTGTTAAGTAACTACTCAAGCAAAGCAAACTAGCAAGTTGTCAAAATCAAGCAAACAGACCGTAACGTGATACTACGTGCAGGTTCAGTCATTACGCACCACCGACGGCGTGGGCGTACTTTAAATTGTGCAAATTAACTACTACGAAAATTAGCCACAAATCTACGGGGGAAAAAAGCGTACTTCGAATAGCTTCACTATTAGGAGTGAACAACTACGTAAATGGCTACAAAATTAGCGAGCGTTAGTAAGCGAACCTGTCGTGGCGTGAGTTACGCAATCACGACGCTTAATTTAATTTAAATAAAAACAAGCTGCAAGCTGAAAACAAGTCGTTATAAAACAGCTATGATACTTCTATTTACGTAAAAGAGTCGTCAAACTTAGCAAAACGAAGACAACACTCTGTCGATGCTGGTTAACACCAAGCGATACGCATGGGTTAGGTGAGCGGAACGATGTGGGTCTATTGCCTGACGACTGGAGACGGACTGACCGCTGCTCCTGCTTCAGGCGCTGCTGAGGAACCCACGACAGCGCCACTGCCGGCGGCGGAGGGAAGCGGTTTCCTCCAGCTCGCGATTCAGCACGTATAAACTGCTTCCCTTGCTTTTGTCTTCGTGATAAGAACAAAGAAGGTTCCGAGCCAATTGTTGCCGACGAATAAAATGTACTTAACCAAATTTTTCTAAAATATAATTTAGAATTTAATATTGATTGCGTTTTGGAATTTAATATATCCCTAAATTTGAATTAATATTTCATTAAACTTTTATTTTTATTTGTTTTTCAACAAAATATTACCCCCCTCCCCCCCCCTTAAAAAATGGACGTTACAAGGGGACGGGTTAGGATTGGAAAAACGTATTTAATATAGGCAAGAGTCGAATATTAGTATAGGCCAAAAAGGAAATTTGTAAAGGCCGGGAGCCGGGTGGGTCCAAAAACGGCTCCCCATAAGAATAACATGGGGAAAAAGTGCAGAAAGTAGAGTATAACCCGTATATTGCCACTACTTATGCGCTAGAATTCATTAGTTTAATTTAATTTGTATTTAGTTATTTTATTTAACTAATACACTATTACAACTTCAAAACATCTTATAACTAAGCTTTGCAGCATTGTCTTTATATTCACTGTAATTTTGTCATCTGTGAAGTATCGTTAACTGACTAGTGACTGCATCAACAAGTCGGTGCGTCGGTCTCTCATTAAAAAATCAGTACAAATTGTTGTGTGTCTGATTCAAGAATTAAAACATAACCATGTATTTGTTTCAGTCAGGATAGGTTAGACAGAAATAAATTGGATCCCCACAAAAACCAATGAATTATTGCGCTTTGAACACCTGGACAATAAACATGTATACATATTATATTGTTTTATTATGTTTGGTTTGTGTACCAATCAATGATTTAAAATAATTCCATTTTAAAACAATAATTATATTACCAATTTGCTATTCATAAACTATCATAACCAATCCTATCGTACCTTATACATACAAAGTTTACTACTTAAATTTTAATTTATAACATCAGGCAAATGAGCAAGTATGCAATAAATAGCAGTGAACTTTTATCACACATTAAAAACTACATTTGGCAGAGTTAATTTAGATGGTTTTGGGAGAAAGTTGTTTCCTAAAACCATCGTGATATATAACCTGTACACAGTTTTACGAATAATAATAACTAAGTTTGGGAATGGAGTAAAAACTTAGGTTTGCAAATTAGTTCATACTTTATAACTTTACAAATCCATTTTAAAACTTGTATAAGATAACTAACACTGGTATAATATTATTTATTTTTACTCTAATGAATCCATTTAACCTTTAAGTTAGTACATTCAGTTTTAATTTACAATAGTGGCCATAGTGTAGCGTGCACAATATATCAAAATGAATTGTTTTCTGCCCGGGTCCATTTGTAGAACAACTGTGCTGTCAGAGCCAGGATTTGTGTCCACTGTTTTGATTTACTGGCGTGTTTACAGCACACGTATAACCCAACACTACTTAAACACCAACACTCAAAACAGGCACTAAAGATGAAACCGATGTCCAGTTGAATACAAATACCCCCGTCGCAGCAAACCTGCATACTCAGCGAATTTCAAATGGAGATATAAATGTCTTAATACTACATAAAGCCACTTTCAAGTTTCATAAAAATATATTCACAAATAAGCGATATGTACAATATTAATTATTCTCCATAAGAATAACATTGGGGCTGAGTACGCAGGTTTGCTGCTTCGGGAGTCTTTGGCAAAATATTTTTGCAAATATCAATAGACCACAACCAGATGAAGCCATATACCATGTTTTGTCAGTATACGTTGATAAATAAGCGAAATATTAAATTTTTCTTTTCCTCCATAAGAATAACATAAGACAACGTACTGTGTACTTTCAATATCTCGGTAACCAATTGACGTAGAGAAATTACCAATATACGATATTGTTTTTTTTTAAGCTGGACCCAATGGTAAAAACTAAAATTTGACTATTTCAAAAATTATATGAAAAAATGCAAAAAAAACATTTTTGGCGTACAAACCCCCCCCCCACAAAATACCCCTTCGCATGGAGCGATCTGGCTTGTTTTCAAACTTAAAGTTATAAATGTTGATTTACACGTTTATACCAAATATCATCAAAATCGGTCATTTTTACGAGAGTTATCGTGCTCACGGACATATGTTTATATATTTTCGAACGAATGGCGTTTTTGGGGTCTGGGGACCTCAAAATGAAAAGTTATCATGGTCCCAGGCCTAGATTTTGCCATGCCGACTACGGTAATAGCTTCTTCACTATAGGAGAAATTCGCTAAAAATGTGTTTCGCATGTTTTATCCATCTTGAGTGTTGTTTCAGTAGTGGATCTATCAAAATATACATGAAGTAAGGTTAAAGAATAATAAAATTACTTCATTATACAAATACTACACCTGGTTAGAATAAGTCATAAAATTAAAAATTAATTTTAACAAAAGTACATTGTCATACTGATTGAAAATTTTTCCAATCACAGACAATTTTTAAACATGATATAGGAGCCTTTCGGTTAGTTTATAAATAAATGTTTAGCTTCAAATACTGATTATCTTGAACGTAATCAGATAAGAAAAGCTGGTTACTAATATTAAGATTGCTGCCACATTTTTAAACCTTAAATTCTAAAAATTGTCAAATCAAAGATAATTGTTGCAAGTAGGGTGCCCCCTACTGTTGCAGTTTGTTTAAGTAGTAATAACATTAATAGCATACACAGATACAAGTATAATATTAGCACACCAAAGGACCCATTATCTTACACGGATGAAATAATATATATTAGTGGCTTGAAGGGGCCATAGCCCCTGACCTTGCTCCAATCACTGCCTCTTCTGATTTGGTTTACTATCTACATGTCAGTTTGTAAACAAAGTACATACTTAATCATATGGTTTAATGTAAACAAAGCAGACGTTTTAAAATCCCCATGCTTTTCTTATGGGGGACGTTTTACGTTCTTTCTCGTTTACTGGTAACTTATTGGAAATACTGCTATTTTTCCCGAGTACCTGGGATCAACACATTTAATTTGAGCCGTCTCCCATCATTCCGCGATTTGTCAAACTCCCACAATATTGACTTAAAGATTTCGCTTACAGAATTATATACAACGATTACTAAGAAGAATAACAGGTCGATGATGTTAAGCTTTTATATCAAATGCATTGAATACTTAAATATCGAGTTACAAATATTTTCTTGCTATATGGATGGATAGAGTGTTAAATCAATTAATTTCGCCTTTTGGCGAATTTCCCCTATTACCGTAGTAGGCATGGTAATACCTAGGCCCGGGACCATGATACCTTCTCGTTTTGAGGTCCCCCAGATGCCAAAAACAACATTCGTTCAAAACTGTATGTGTATTTATATATATATATATATATGTATCTTCTAATATATAAAATTCTCGTGTCACAGTGTTTGTAACAAAACTCCTCCGAAACGGCTTGACCGATTCTTATGAAATTTTGAGTGTGTATTCGGTAGGTCTGAGAATAGGACGTAAATTTTCTTTTCGATAGGCGAGTGTGCGAAGTAAACGAGCTCATATTGAAAATGAACGAGTATTCGTAAATTCAAATTCAATGACATTAGGACAGGACAATGTCTGTCGGGCTAGCTAGAATGTATGTATATATGTGTGTGTGTGTGTGTGTGTGTGTGTGTGTGTGTGTGTGTGTGTGTATGTGTGTGTGTCCATGGGTACGATAACTCTCGTAAAAATGGTCCGATTTTAATGAAATTTGGTACAAACATGTAAAGCACCATTTATGACTTTAAGTTCGAAAACCAGCCAGATCGCTCAATCCAAAGAGGTATTTTGGGTTTTGTACCCCAAAAATTTTTTTTTATAGTTTTTTACATATAATATTTTAATAAATCCAATTTTAGTTTTCACCATTACATTCAGCTTAAAAACAAACCATTTGGTGTTTTGATCATTGCTCTCCGTCAACTGGTAACAGAGATATTGAAAGTGTTAAACACAGTACTTGTCCAATACTATTCTTATAGAGGATAAGACAATTTTATATCTTGCTTATTTATCAACTTACACTGACGAAACTTGGTATATTGCTTCATAACGTTGTGGTATATTGATATCTGCACGAAAAGGGATTTTTTACCGATAGTTACTCTAGCAGCAAACCTGCGGACTCAGCCCCCATGTTATTGTTATGGATAAGTAAATAAGTAAAATGTTATCTCCCTTAAATATAAACATAAACTAATACAATTTGGTATGTGATTTATCCTAGTTGCGATATAAAAGAATTTGCATAAAACCCCATTTTTTCTACCTTACTCCAGCAAATTTGCATCCTCAGACGCCATGTTATTCTTATGGAGAATTATTAAAATGTCATAAATCATTTATTTATGAATGTATATTGATGAAACTTGGTACGTGGCTTTAAGTGGTATTAGGATACATATATAACCACTTCACTTAGTACGCAAGTTTGCTGCTACGGGGGTATTTTTATATTTCCACTAATGGAAAAGACGTATTACCGTTGTTGGCGTGCCATATTACCTATGCCTAGGATCATTATAACTTTTCGTTTTGAGGTCCCAGTTCCCAAAAGCACCACTCGTTCTAATTATTGTTCAGATGTATTCTGCATCTTGATGTGCTTGGACTACATATAACTTTAAGTAGGTTCAGATTTTCATGCACCCTGTCTATCTAATAAAGAAAAATAATTATTTGGTAATTTAATCATTAAAATGAGTTTAAAATACAGTTTTCACACAAAATACCTGATGATCAGTCAGACTAATTAATCATTTCATAACATCTAAATCCAAGTTATAGTTCTTATTTCTCATTTTTCTGATTCTCTTAATTTCATGCTGGTGTTCAGAAAATCAGGGATTTAATAGGTGAAAAGTAGGGAAATTGGAAAATTCCAAGACGAAACATAAACTGAACCAAAACGAATTTTAAATTTATGTTAATCAATTTCTTTATTGGAATAAAAATACCTTTAATAAGCATTATCTCACAGGCTGAAGTTGTTCACTGCCTCCAACATAGTTTGGTATCGGGATCTGCAGAGACAAAGTTATATAGCAACTAAACTTGTGCTCAGAATTCTCATAAGCTTTGATCTGGAAGTTTGTGATAACTTTATAACAAAATAAAGTTATACATTTATATAAATTCTTAACATATAAATTTCTAAATTTATACTTTTAAACTTTGAAATCTTTTGTTCTTGCCATTTTTTAAATAGTTTTCTTCTTTACAATATTTATAAACAATATTTGGATGCATGCAGTATTTTAATATACGTTTTAATCTAAGACAGAGTGTTATAAAATACATCATATTCAAGCACTAAACCAATGAACTAACTGAAGGTATTTACTGCAAAATGTTTTATATAAGTTTTAATATTAAAATGGAATGGTTCTTGTGTGTAAATCCTGATTTAGAAACTGTAGATGGTTCAATACTTGTATCACTCCCAAAATGTGAAATAACTGTACCTTAACATATTTAAAAGTAAGAGCTTATTTTTTTAAATACGTTTAGTGTGTGTTGTTTGTTTGTGTTGTAAGACACAGTTTAGTGTGCATTTAGTTCATAACGTGTAAAGCAGCGTAATAGGCGCCGGCGCCGCATGAAATATATCAGATTGGTGTGTCACAGAAAATTGTTAATTCATCAAAATCATTATTATTAAATTATTAATAAGGACATCTAAATCGTAATGAAACGCTTTTATTAATTGTTACACATCAATGTTGCCATATACAAATGTTAATTACAGCAACCAACAAGACTGCGATGTGTATAAATACATCATTTCACTCTATAAATATTGTGGTTTTTGGAAGAAATATCAATAAGCCAATAATATTTAGATCAAATATCACATTATGTTTATTGAAAAGTAATCTGAACTAAATAATGTGTTTATATTTTTGTTTAATTATTTTAGAAAATATCATTAAAAACACTCGTCTACTGATATTAATTTGTTTTAAATTTATTAAACAGTGATTATGTTATATTTTAAATTCAAGTTAAATGTCTTATATTTTGATAAAAAGCAAGAAAATTCAAATGTATTTTTACTGAACAAGCGTTTGCAGTAATTTAATTATAAAGTTTATATTTATTGCCAAGGATAAATAACACAAGGTAACAAAGGTTTATCTGCTAGAAACTCAAGCTTTTGAATCCACATCCAACTTTTATTCTTTGGCTTACAGTAACTAAGTTGGTTTACTTTAGTTGAAAGGATCGGGCGAAAACAACAATAGGTGAATGACCAGTTTTTGTGTTTAATTTGTCCTTTACTAATTTTTTCATGTAAAAATCAACTTATTATGATCTATAAATAAACTAATATGAACCTTATACCAATATATTGTGTTCATCCTCTTTCAACAAAAGAGGGTTATCTTTCAACAGCATTTTTTAGACTTTAAATGATCAAATTTAGATCCCACATAAAACTAAGGCTTTTAGTTAGAAGTAAACAAACAATAAACCTTTACACTTTTGCAAAACAATAATTGATAAAACGTTTTCAGTGTTTTGAAGTTTAAATTTAGTTTCCAGCAATTATGTTAAGAGTACTGCGCTTTAAGTAGGCATTATGATATATAAGTTTACAGAAGGATTTAAACTTAATTAACATTATTTGAACAGTTATATTAAACGAATACATCATCATCATCAAGTAAAATGTCAGTTGTCTTTTACTATTAAAACCATAATTATGTAAATGAGTTATTAATGTGTGTAGTTAAAAACGTTGAATGTCACCTCAGTTTAATTTACCCTAATTATAGTTTAGTGTAAAGCTCCTTTAATCTCTAAACAAGAAGTTAAGTTGCATCTGAAGTTAGTTGAGACAGGACATCCTTCATTTGGAATTGTCTCTCCCATTATATGCGAATGTAACATACAAACTATATTTTACTATAAAATATTGTGACTAACTTAAATTAAAAACACATTTTAAAAACGATTTAATTTACTCTGATTTAGTTCAACAATGTATAAATAAACCCATTTGTAGTTTAATACTCCATATATGATATTGTATTAAATTGGTCAACATAACGGCCAACAGGCTGCTAATTACAGTAATTAGAGCCCACAAAGAATGTTGCAGCTCTAGCAAATAAAAGTGTCTTACCTTCATTACATATTGTTAGTTCTGTTATTTAAGAAATAATTACTGCGGAGGACATTTGCATCACTAAATAAAATAAACTAGTGTAACGAAGTTTCGGATCTAGAATCTGCCCCGTATTGAGGTGAGAAGAATAAAAAATATAGACGGAAAGTATATATATATATATAAAGTATAACGGAAAAAAATTATTGGAACAACTAAGGCGCTGCTGAAACAAATAAAAATAACTTAAGATAAAGAATTTATAATTTTGAAATGCCGTGAAATTTGTAATTGGTTCTCTACACCAAGTGAATATCGATATTTTGGAGTAATACAGTTGCCACATTAAATTTTTCAAGATATATATTGTAATAAGTTGAGTTTTTGTCAACGAGTTGTAGTAGCCTTAGAGAAATATCCAAAGGAATAAGAGCCTTAAATGAATAAGGTAATTAAGGGAAATAAATCAAGGTTGTGGGTAAACCATACTTACTCTGTGGACATAATATGTATGACAGACATATTAGAATTGTGATTTCTTCATAACAGAGGAGTATTATAAACATATATTTATGTAATTGTTTTCCAAAATGTCAAAACTATTATAACATCTGAGATAGATACAAACGTCTTATTCTTTGTATTTGTATATCAGAGACAGAGGGCTCCCTTAATTAGTTAAGGAATGTAGCAAGAACTCGGTGGTAACAAATGATACCCGTTCTCTTTTGAGCATTATTATTTTTATTATTTGGAGTGTTTGAAACATTCCAATGCTCAAAAGAGAACGGGTATTATTTGTTACCACCGAGTTCTTGCTACATTCCTTAACTAATTAAGGGAGCCCTCTGTCTCTGATATACAAATACAAAGAATAAGACGTTTGTATCTATCTCAGATGTTATAATAGTTTTGACATTTTGGAAAACAATTACAAAAATATATGTTTATAATACTCCTCTGTTATGAAGAAATCACAATTCTAATATGTCTGTCATTTAGAGTTAATAAGATGTACTCTAGTGTAACGTAAATTGATGAGTATAGGTTGTTAGCCATATAGTATAGTGTAATAAGTAACGATTATGTCCTATGTTCTAGTGAAAAAGATGGGTAGTTAAGAAATGTATGTTCTAAAATTAATTAATTTATGATACTATATATTTGGCACAGTCAGCTATTCAAACCTGTTGTTAAGTGATTTGACATTTTTCATGCTAAGAGGTTGTGACAACAATCTTCTTCTGGAACTCCCTTTCAAACAACGTGGTAAGTGGTATTGAAAATTAAATGTGCTATTATTATTTTGCAATCCAGAAACTTCATATGTCTTTTTTGAATGCATTAATATCAAATATGAGTTGTACTGCCACTAAATGAAACCTTATTCGAAATCACAGCACAGTAAAATGTAACTAACAATTAAGTAAATAAAAAGGTTGTGTTAATCAAGTAGACCGTTTGAAAGAGTTTTATTTTTAAGTACTAAAATGTCACCATGTATAAGATAATAATGTAGAGGCTGTACTGCACAGTTCAACACCTTAAAATTAAACAATAATATTATATTACCCTACTCAGATGATTAAATACAGTAAACCAAACAATTACAAGTACAACATTTAATCGACAGTGATTTAGGATCCATACACTGGTGCCGCTGCCACATCTCTTGGGAACACCACCAAACTTCATGGTGGTATTTAGTCACGATCCGTAAAGGTCAGAGATTTAATACACACTGACGTCTAAAACGAAATATCGCTGGCAGCTTTAAAACATATTTAATCTATCCCACTTTTAGGAATTAAGTTGTGTACTAGTTTGAAGTATTGTTTTCCAGTTAGAAATTTAGATTCCTGGGAATATCTTGTTAAACTTGTTAGGGTTCCAAACTGTATCCAGCTATCATTTGACTCTTAGCTCAAATTCTCTGTCTAACGTATAGGCCTAAGTCGCTGTTGCTAACTATTGTGCTCTACACGTTACTCGAACGTACGACAGCAGTTTCACCAATCAGTATTAATTCCATCGCCCGCCCTAGAGATGATAGTACTAAATAGTGAAACTGCAGTACTAAATCTTAGGAATGTTTGTGATCCGATGAATACGTAGATTGTGTGTTAATGAGACCGAATATCAGACATTAGCCAAAGTTGCAATGGTCATCAAAAGTTTGGTTGTTTCTAGCAAGGGCGTGAGTGTCTTTACTTGCTTTTGATAGCTTCATATACGAATGTTTCTATACATATTGAGTCACGGTTGGAAAAGTTTGTCGTCAATAACATATATGATAAAAAATTAAAATCGAGGACCAGCATTCAAATAATACATTATTTCAATACAAGAACATTAAACATGCAAGCCCACACTTTAGGCGGTGTTTTTGCAACTTCTTCCTATAATGAAGAAGCTATTTCGATTTTAGATTTTTTCCCTTCAGATGCATGGGAGAAACTAAGACAGCCTTTAATTTTAAATACCCTAGAGGGTTAGACAAATCCAATAATGAAAATTTCTCAAAATTAATTTGAATTTGCATCATCAAAAATGTTATTTTTCGCCGTAAATTTTGATAACTGTCTGTTAACAAACAGTTCAAATGCACGGGGGCTATGAAACGTATCACAGCCTTCATTACCAAACAAATCATTGGGTTAGATAAAAATAGCAAACAAAAACAATTAATCAATATTAAATGTTATTTCTGTACTATCACCAAACAAAATATATCTTCAAAAATTCCACAAATCCTGTCAAAGATTCTCTAAATTAAATTTGGTGGCAAATAACAAATCTTAAATACATAATTATTTGAATTAACGGTACTTGTGTTGAAGGTATATGAAGTTTTTTAATAATACGTCGCTTTAAACCTTCTTTCTCACGATGTAAAATTATTTTAAAATGTAAATGATTTGGTCAAAATAATCAAAACAAAATATGGAGAAATTATAAGGGTAAAATACGAGATGGGTATATTGTAAAAATATTGACAAAATAATGTATATTGATTTTCGGTATTTATGTCCATTTTACTATGTTTATTTTTTTATCGTGAATGAGTTTGCCTTGGTAATACTGTATCAAATATTCAATTAACTGTTGTGTTGGTTAAATATAATTTGACGGCATTTAAATTATCGACCAAAGGTATAACTGGTTAGCATCTACAAGCTGATAAATTCTCTGCACCCACAACAACCACAATCCGATGAACAGTAGACCAACAGTGGTTAGGACTTAATGTGTTATATTCTGTCTACAAATAACCTTGTCTGTATACTCTTCCAGTAATATTTGCTAGTACGATTCTAGTTAGCAAAATATATTTGTATGCTAAATAGAAATAATTATATTTAAAAAAAACATGCTTTACTATAAACATCTAACCCTATCAGCATCACATAATCCCTTTAACAGATTTGAAAAAAAATTACTATTGGAGTGAAAAGATGTAATGAATATGAAACATTTGCAGATTTGATTGCCAATGTCTGTATTTGTTTCTTAAGTTGGGTTAAATAGCAGTTATTGCAGGACGGATCATCAACTATAAACAATCCTTGTTTATTAAAGTTAAAACGAGTCAGTTTTACATTTTACTTTTGTTTATTATTGGCGTTTACAAATTTTGGCAATTTCTACCTTTACAAGTCTATTTTGTCATCATAGTAATACCAACTTCTATACAATTTATTATCCTTAGCAGTGAAAAGACGCATACCTTTTCAAAATCACAGTAGTTAAAATGTACAACAAATGTACGAATACACATTCACGGACACACACTTACAAATAAATACAAACATCGTAAAGGGTACCACGTGATTTTATTTCCGGTTTCTATGGGCACGTTGACAAGCACAATGACTTAGAGAAGAAGAGAGCCTCTGTACTTCGTTTTCTTTCTTCGCTAGTTCAAGGCAACAGGAGTCTTTTCACTTTTCAAGTATTGTGGTTTAGAAAAGTAGACCAATAATAATATACGACTTATATATGTGTTATATAGTTTGAAATAAGTCATTATAATTTATTTATAAGTAAACTGAACCTAATAATATGTTTATATATCTATTTATTTTATACGTTTATTAACCTTAAAATAAACTCTTTAAAGAGCACGCCTACTGAGACAGTGATTGAGAGTGGTAAATTCCTTATGTAGTGATTTCATACCCATAGAAATCCTGTTTACATAAAACATTTTACCAATACAATTATTTAAAAATTTTTATTGAATGTCATTTAAACTGACTTAAAATAATACTTAGTGTCAGCCAAGTTCCAAGAGGAATCTTTCTGTGGTGTGATGGGTAAACCACCTAACCTTAACGGGTCGGAAACGGGCTACGTTTTACCGGATGTTTTAAATATTGACTCCTTACTTTGCGGTGAGCACGGAATAGGCTGTGGAGCAAGACATTTTCCTAAGTTTCTAATACACCTAGTACCATAGCAAAAATTCAAAATCTGACAGAACTGAATATTTAAAACTATGCTATTTTAATAACGAGTTCGCACGCAGCACGCTGACGTGAAGGAAGTGAATTTCCACATAAAAACTTTTAAAACTTAAAATTAGTGCAAAAACATACCTGTATTCCAATTTTTATTGAAATCTGAAAACATTGATATTTTGGCTGTTCTGATGCTCCTGGTTTCATTTACCTGAAAAGCTGGGAATACAATTTTGCGCATTATAATGTTAGGAGAAGGTCCAGACAGGCTTGAAAGTAGGCGTGAGGTTTCTGGGGATGATAAAAGTACTCTAACAAAGGAGTAGCAGGCTTTTCTAGTGTAAAACCCCCATAAGACAGGTCCCGGGCTTAAGTTTCACCGTGCGGGTCATGCTAATAGTTCACTTTCCAAAGGAAATTCACTAACTAGTAATACTGGTATTTTGTCATATGACTGGCAAGTAAATCATAAAAGCGTCAAACCGGACCAAAAAGTACTAACAATTCAACTAGCAGTAGCAACGTATTTTTCACTGAACATTTAAAAATAAAATAATGGCGCGATTTGGTTAAAATGTTTAAAAAACGAGTTCGCACGCAGCACGCTGATGAGGGAAGTGAATTTCCACACTAAAACTTTTAAAACTCAAAATCAGTGTAAAAACATACATTTATTCCAATTTTTATTGAAATCTGAAAACATTGATTTTTTTGGCTGTTCTGATGCTCCTGATTTCATTTACCTGCAAAGCTGGGAATACAATTTTGCGCATTATAATTTTAGGAAAAGGTCCAGACAGGCTTGAAAGGAGGCGTGAGGTTACTGGGGATGATAAAAGTACTCTAAACAAAGGAATAATAGGCTTTCTAGTGTAAAACCCCCATAAGACAGCGTACTGTGTAAAGTCGATACACATTTTCTTTAATAAATTGGTAAATATGTATGCTAGAATGACAAGAGAGGGCTTACAACTTTTGCCTCACTAATTTCCATCTTTTTACATGCATTAATTTTACGTACGGGGCTCTTCCAACCCTTTTTGTGCCAAAAAACTCGAAATTTGAAAGATTAATTCCCAAAAAGGGGTTTAGAGTTTTAAGATTGTTTTGCCCAACGAACTTGTCCAACTGATTACAGAAAGGAATGTCCTTACACAAATTTGAAGTAAATCGGAGAAAAAATGTGACCGCTAGAGTGCAAATACAAACACACACATATATATATTATATGTATATATGTGTATATAACATTTTGAACGACCCCCCCCCCCCAAAACGTGTTCAGGGGGTCACGATAGGAACCTCTATGGTGGACCCAGGCGGGTCCACCATAAGTTTCACCGTGCGGGTCATGCTACTTTCCAAAGGAAATTCACTAATTAACACCACTTTAAACCAATAATATGAACCGTTTTAGAAGTATGAGATGACACGGTTATGTGTAGTTTCTACCATTAGGTTAATTAATTTTGCTTCTAACGGAGTGGAAATTTTTGTTAGGAAAAGTGTAATTGAGTTTTAAAGATTCTTTATTAGAAAATTAGCCAATTTGTAATCAGAGCTAACCCAATTGAATCAAAACTTTTCATCGCACTTTGTTTTGCATTTAAAACAGAGTTTATACTGCCTTCCCCCAACAACCTTGTTGAAGTCCAATACAGGGGCAAGTGAAAGTGTGGGAAATGAGGGAAAGTGTAGTAAAAGTGAAAATTCTAAAATATATATTCGTTTTATCTACAGTTATTTTATCTATGTAATTATCTGTCATCAAAATTTGTCCGAATAATTAAATTTTTTAAATCGTAGAGTTAATGTGTTAATAAATGTTAATTGATTCAAACTAATGTTACGTTAAACAAATAACCCCCCATATTTAGTCTAACATACGACATTATAGATGTTCATGCGGATTTAAAATACAATACGGGACTTGACTTATCAATATTTAAAGCGAATCTTGTGTCTTATAGATTGTGGTCAGTTGTTCACCTATTTTATAAGTAAGAAGTTCATTAAAATAAATACAAAATTTTTAAATAAGTATCAGATACAACACAACTCCGAAAAATTATAATCCAAAAATAAAGATAATTGCATGTGATATGGTTTTAACAACCATAATAAGCGTATAATGTATGAGTTTTATGGTTAATGCCAATGGGTTTACAAACTTGGTATTTGATTGTTAAACTTAAATCCGCTCAAAACTAAAACCAATTTAAAAGGGTTTAAGGTGTCGCAAGGATTACAAATCTCACAGTTTGTCCTTCAAAGTTTTACCTGTGTTGTAATATTCGTTTTGGATTGGTTTATAACAATATTTTTTAATAACAAAATGGGTAGTTTCTCGTAATTTACAGGGTTATTTTAGTGGTATATTTAACTTTTGTAACTTTTTTACACGATTAATATCTCATCAATCTTATTTAAACTTGACAAACAAGGTAAATGTGATAAAGGCAATGTATTATAACCTTATCTTATCACTGGCCATGATCGCGACAAGCGCTTGTTGCTGAAGTGAAAAGGCAACACGGGGGCAACCTCACACATCGGCGTTGTAATGAATCACATACCAAGGCTATTCCCCCTGGTGGTGTGGCTGCTGCAGTATTTAATCGCCAACTTTAAAAGAAGTTCATTATTTAAATTTAATTGACAATGTTGAACACAGAACATCGTACGCAATAGATAACAATACACTCTGAATCTATATTGATATTAAATTGGACAGTTTTAAGAGAAAGTATTTAACTGCAAACCAGGGGCGGATACAGACTATCGTTTTAGGGGGGTTATGAGTGAACCAAATATCTAAATTGTCAAAATACAATAACCTTTACGGTGAAAAATGGGTAAAATACGTGAAGGTCTGAGGTTTTGGGGGGGTTCCAGACCACCCCCGGTTTATTCTGAACCTGTGCATTTTAACATACCTAATTAACGAGATCCTTGTCGAGAAATATATCCGGTTATAATTTTTGGTCATGTATGGGATAACAAATCTTATAACATCGTGAGGGTTTTCCTTTTAAGCCGTGACTTAAAACTGACCAATGCTAACATAAGCTTACGATTATTTGTTTATATACTTACATTTTTATTTCAGACACATACTAATACATTGTAGTAGTTAGGTAAGATATGGTGAAGTAGGGTTATACACATCATTGCTTGCCATATTAGGTTAAAAGAAAAATAATTTGCAAATATTTTAAGGTTTTTAAATAGCCTTTATATTCCCAGACCAGGTGGTTATTCAAGAGCTCAGACCAAGAGATTAGTAGCCAGTGTAAGTCCTCTTGAATGTGATAAATTGCTACATAATTATCAGATGAGTCGCAAGGCCAGAATGAGCATAATGTCTTCAGGCGAAGCCTCTCAAACCTGATTTATCGCTACATAATCACAAGAGGAGCCGTGAAGCCGGCATGAGCAGAATGGCTACTGATGTGTCCTGTCAAATTTACTGTATCTATATTTATAAATACAAAAAACCGATCATCCCTCAGACCAAACCTCTACACCTACAACCACGAATTCGGCAGGTATACTCTTTCCAAAACATAGATAACCACTAAGAAAGGATTTTAAGAAATTCCCATTTTATTCCCATTCCCATTATTGTGCCCTCCTGAATATGCTTTATTGCTACATATTTATGAGGTGAGTCGTAAAGCCAAGTCAGCAGCAGCGGGATGACGACTATTGTGCCGTCTCGAATATGCTGTATTCCTACATATTTATGAGGTGAGTCGCAAAGCCAGCAGGAGCGGTATGACGACTATTGCGTTCTCCCGAATCTGCTATATTGATACATATTTATGAGGTGAGTCGTAAAGTCAGCAGGAGCGGAATGACGATTATTGTGCCGTCTCGATTATGCTTTATTGCTACACATTTATGAGGTGAGTCGTAAAGCCAGCAGGAGCGGGTCTGACGACTATTGCGTTCTCCCGAATCTGCTATATTGATACATATTTATGAGGTGAGTCGTAAAGTCAGCAGGAGCGGAATGACGACTATTGTGCCGTCTCGAATATGCTTTATTGCTAAACATTTATGAGGTGAGTCGTAAAGCCAGCAGGAGCGGGATGACGACTATTGCGTTCTCCCGAATCTGCTATATTGATACTTATTTATGAGGTGAGTCGTAAAGCCATCAGGAGCGGAATGACGACTATTACGTTCTCCCAAATCTGCTATAATGATACATATTTATGAAGTGTGTCGTAAAGTCAGCAGGAGCGGGATGACGACTATTGTGTTCCCCCAAATATGCTGTATTGAGACATACTTATGAGGTGAGTCGTAAAGCCAGCAGGAGCGGGTTGACGACTATTGCGTTCTCCCGAATCTGCTATATTGATACATATTTATGAGGTGAGTCGTAAAGCCAGCAGGAGCGGGATGACGACTATTGCGTTCTCCCAAATCTGCTATATTGATACATATTTATGAAGTGAGTCGTAAAGTTATCAGGAACGGGATGACGACTATTGTGGTCCCTTGAATATGCTGTATTGAGACATACTTATGAGGTGAGTCGTAAAGCCAGCAAGAGCGGGATGACGACTATTGCGTTTTCTCGAATAGGCTGTATTGGTACATAGACGCTACTTTTCATGTTTGCAGCCTATATTACACAGTCACACAATGGTATTTAGTAGATTAATAGGGTACTCGGACGTTTTTAATAAAAGTGCGTTTGTATATGCTTAGTAAAATAACTTTTTCAAAACCAGGAATTTGTTTATATTGCTGGTTCGACCTATTATAATGATTTCCATACTGTGGTTGTTAATGACACTGATATCAGATGTCAGTTTAAAAATATCTTTGGCTATATCTCTTCTCCCTTTAGGTAATCATATTACTAATAACCATTAAGACGTTATGATAGTGCGTTTATGTTTAGTATTGACGTTTGGATTATGGACTTGAACCAATCCTCCATAATCTTCTTATTCGTTATGTTTAAATTACTATATTTTCATCGTACTTTCACGAAACGGAGAGTATGAGAATTGCACTGTGTGATGTAATAGTCGGGAAATACCAGAACAAATTAATAAACAGAGAATAGGTTTATTGAGATTAAAGAGGCAAACTCTAAACATTGATTGATCATGCTTAACGTTCGAAAAACAATTTTGATTTGCTTATATTCACTATCAATTAATGGATATTGCTATACATTAGTTATATCCGGGAGCTCTAATATTTTATTGCCAATACATTAAACCATAAGTCCCATAACAGAACGATATCATGGATTAATCATTCAGTAAACTTGTGCGTCATACACGTTAAGTTTAGTACTTGATAATGGATAGCTTGGTTATTAAATGACAGTCTTTATACAGAGCTGCTATTCTGACGTTGAATGGTAGATGTGATCAAGTGTCCCGTCAATGCAAGGTCACGCAACAAATAGAAGAAATGCATTTTACAAGAATGAAAAACTTAAGAACAGGGACAAGTCCGTTTTAAATCTTTTATATTTTGATACGACCGGTTAACAATTAAAATATTTACATAACAATTTCGAACAATATTGGAGATCCTAGTGTCAACCAGTGACAACTAGTAGTAACACGAAACATTTTCGTATTGATTTTGGTGGTTTGGTGGTTTTTACGACGTGCTTTAAAAAAATTTCAGGAAACATAATAATTGACTACTAACATTACGGATGCTAAGCAAGGTTATATTGTTGTAATGAATTACAAGTACGTAACTAAATACTACACAAATTAATATATTTAATAACCATTTAAGTTAAAAGAAAACGTTCATAGATTATTTGTAAACTTTACAAAATTATCTCTCTTAGGTTTTGAAATATTGTCCAAAGTTAATTACTTTGGTACGTTAGGTATATTAAATTTATTAACTAAAGCTTATGTACCCGTATTTACCATAGAACTTTTTTTCTGTATATTTTCATTATAGACATTTTCAGAAAATTGGAAAAGTTAGTACAATTTTTCAAAAAGATAACATTTTATTTCATATTAAATTATTAAAGTCTCTTTGCACATGGACTTAATAATTCCTACTAATATTGTAATGTATTATTGAAGGTACTGTGGTGATGTAAGGTGTATTGGATGATGAATAACACACTAATTGAATTATACCTTAGCACCACTTCTCTCAATAGCTGGACAGTATGAATCGACCTAATGACCAGAGAGACATCGTCGGGCTCATAACAGATCGCATCGTGTGAATGGCCACCGCTTCCATTGGGGGCTCATAATGCTAACTACTGTTGGTCTTGACTAACTACTTGGCTTGACAAATCATACACAGGACTACCAGGTACCCACTGCTTGATAGTTACATTTACTCATAATATTTATAGACAGTTAAAACCGATAATTTCAGTTCTAAATTAAATAAAGATAATTGCTACACATATTTTTAAACATTCTCTAAACGATGTTACGAAGAAGCTTTATGAAAAATGACATGAAGTAGAAAGGTGCGAGCTACAGACTTGGATCGATAGAAATATAAAGAATTTGAATACATCCATACTATACTAGAACATCTTACAATTAATGCATGCCTTTGCCTATTAAGAATCACAAAGAACTGTTTTTTACCGGTTTTTAAGTTTTTTTCGATGATTCGTTTAATTTCGGAACGATTTCAACTATATACGTATGTTTTCCCTGATTTGCAGCTTCGTGTGGTAGGTTATATCCTAATTTCAGCACGTAAACGGCTGTGCAGAATTTAATTAAACTAATTTCCTACTGACATTGTCGTGTGAAACTGTGAGAAACAAAAAACGTTTGCCATTTTAATCATAGTATGCCATTAGAGCTCTGCTCTGTTATCCGTCAAAAATCCAATGTTGATCTTAGGTACAAGACATGCAATCATTCACTACAGAGCGCACCACTTAATTGTTTTAAAGTTTTGTTGCTAATGTATTAAGCCAACAATTTCACAGAATGGAGGGACACGTATCTGTTTTGCTACTTAATACAGCTATAGTAAACCCTACAATAATGGCGTGGCATTTCCATGAAACACATGCAACCTTAGAGAATAAACTTTGAAGCTCAATTTTGGTAGGTATCCGTGATGCATTTGGAAGCTGAATTTTATATATTTATTTGTCAGTACCTATCACGCACAAACTACATGAGTGATTAGAGATATATAGTGAAAATCTGTAAAGTGGCTTTAACAAAACCAAAATCAAACTTAGGCCTATTTCTGTGCCTTTGGGGTATTTGCCTTCCCGCCCTTCAAATTGTCTATAATAATTTAATTTACATTTATATTTACTATACGATTGAGCTGAAACTAAACAGATTGATTCGTAGTGCACCTATATACAAAACAACTTCCTGATTAGCATAGCATGTGTTGTTATTACATCCTGTTTTAAAAGCTCTACTCCGGTTCCAAACTTTCCAAAACAGTAGGTCTCTACCCTAATGGCCTACATAGTTGGGTTTTCAACCATCACTGAACCCAAATACAGATCAAGGTGAACCTCTTTATGTTATAGCAAAATATTATATATTTGGCCTAATAATTAGCTTACATTTTAGAAACAATATTCAGTAATCAAAAGCAATGCTGCGTCGAACAACTACATAAACATTAATTAAATAATAAATTTAACTAGTATTTTGTTCATAGGACAAAACTATTAATTGTTTATTAAAGCAAATTGATTAGTTGATGATTTTTATTATTATAGTGTATTTTTACATGAATGCATGAATAACATATATGTCTTTATAGTAAAACATATAAATACGGAGTATTGGATTGGATTTGTGCTTTATCTACCTTAAAATTAATGAAATAGTTTTGGCTATAGTATAATATTTAATATGGATAGTATTTAGGTAATATTTTAAGGTTATTTTTAGAGTGTCGTGATTAGCCGGTTCGGAATTATAATTCATTAATTTTCTTTGCGATATAAAACCTCTTGACTTTTATAAATTACTAAAATTTGAGCGGTACACTAAATACCCATAAATTCAGTTTGCTCATAAATGGGTATATTATACTGATTAAAATAACTGATCCGGTATTTTAAAAATAAATATCAAATTTAGCCTCTGGATTTAGTTTTAAAAATAGGTGTTTGATATTTTATTGACATTATTGCAATTGATTTACGATTAAAATGAATTCCATTCAAATGTGTCTGGGTAAGAGCCTTTCAGAGTCGGTCCAATGAAGCATAAGAGTCAAGTCAAGTGTAAAGTAGTGTTATTTGTTCAGGGAGGTCCCTTGACTGCGTTGTCGGTGACAGCCTCTGCGGAAACTCCCTGACGTCCACGTAATTGGTTTGCTTTCTAGTATCGTGTTTTTGTCATGCAATAGCAAGAAGAGTTTTTTAGTTTTTCCTCACTAAAAATGTTTTTAATTTGTATGTCATCTAACGTCCATGACTGTTTAGTTTTCCCTCTTATACATATTTCTATAATATCAAGGCATTACTTTATTCATTGTCTTTATTGAAAGTTGAAATTCTAAATAATATTTTCCTTAAGTTGAACGCAAACAACTGTGGTTTTCTTAGTTCTTTAGCGTCCCAGGACTACCTTAAAACTGGTCTATACTAGTTTTGAGGCTGACATTGGGTACAGCAAAAGAAGTTGTCATTACATATGGTAAGTCTTTTGGCCGTCCGTTATGACAGACTTCCCTTTCACCTTTCGTCCCTCTATTTTCAGCGGCTAGGGACAGAATCTCCGAGCTCGGTCCCCCTGTCAACCTGAGAATGGATGGTCCCTGGCTAGTGTACATGGATACCCTGTCAGTTGAGTTGACCAGTTGGAGGACAGAATGCGGATCCCCTGTTTGATAGCCTCATCCCAGCTGTCACAGGGGTACGGGAGTTGGCCCTCTGAAGGGTCGATTTGGCTGCCGTCCCATCCCACACTCTCATCCTGCTATATCCTATCCTTCCGGTAATCTGCAAAATATTCCCGCTTGTGGAAGATGTGTCTAGCAGCTATGCTGGAGATTCCTAATGCGCAAGAATGATGATGATACATGCATAGCAGAGTTTAGTTCTGTAAAGTAAAGTGTATACAAACATGTCTTTTAGTTTATAATAACAGTGCAGCAATATCAATCAACATCAATAAATTTCCCTAGCCCCCGTTGTATCAGCCCAATTAAAGCCATCCATCCGAGCAATGATAACACAAACAATGACGTTGTTTACGCTCAAGTTTTTGGGCGAGTGAAACGCAACTTCGTCCGCAGTTGATTTAATTAATTATTTCAACAACGCCCTCCCTCTCTAGTGTTTTCATCATACCACTTGAAGTTAAGTAAAACAGTTAGTAGCTAAGATTGTGCATTCAGTTTAAAAATTTATTAATATTTTTAAATCTTGATTTACGTGTGAACACAGATTTATCCAGAATAGCAAGGAGAAACTAAGCATTCTGGGAGTGTGATCAAGCAAAGTTACACTTTATATCGATAGTGAAAATGCCTGTAATAATACATGCTTTGATGTTACCTGCAGTGTTAGGATATTTAATAAATACCCCCGTCGGAGAAAACCTGCATACTCAGCGAATTTCTAACTGAGATATAAATGTCTTAGTATTACATAAAGCCACTTACCAAGTTTCATAAAAATATATTCATAAATATTTAAATAAGCGATATACAATTTTTATTACTCTCCATAAGAGTAACATTGGGGCTGAGTACGCAGGTTTGCTGCAACGGTAGCCTTTGGAAAAAATTTTTCTTTTTAGCAAGTATCATTAGACCACATAGAGATGAAGCCATACAACAAGTTTCGTCAGTATACGTTCATAAATAAGCAAGATATAAATTATTCTTTTCCTCCATAAGAATAACATTAAACAACGTACTGTGTTTAGCACTTTCAATATCTCGATAACCAATTGACGTAGAGGAATTATCAAAATACCAAATTGTGTGTTTTTAAGCTGCTTTTTACTTAAAAACTAAAATTTGACTATTACAAATATTATGTGTAAAAATAAAAAATAAAACAATTTTAGGGGTACAAAACCTCCCCCCCTAAAAGCGGGTGGAGCGATCTGGTTGGTTTTCGAACTTAGTCATAAAGGTTGCTTTACACGTTTATAGCTAATTTCATCAAAATCGGATCATTTTCACGAGAGTTATCGTGCTCACGGATACACACACACACACACACACACACACACACACACACACACACACACACACACACACACACACACACACACACACACACACACACACACACACACACACACACACACACACACACACACACACACACACACACACACACACACACACACACACACATACACACACACACACACACACATATATATATTCTATATATATATGTATATGTATATATATACAGTTTCGAACGAATGGTGTTTTGGGGTCTCGGGACCTCAAAACGAAAAGTTATCATGGTCCCGGGCCTAGGTCTTACCATGCCGACTACGGTAATAGATTCTTCCCTATAGGGGAAATTCGCTAAAACACATTCATTTCGGTTTTTTGTTGGTAAAATGCACTTATTTAGTTTGCAATAACATGTCAATACAATTTTTGATACAATAAACAAAACCGAAAGATTTAAGCTTGATAATGATGAGTATTTTAAAATTAAGTTGTAAAAAATGTTGTATCTATATACGACATTGAAAGTCAACGAAATATAAATTAGGAAACTCTTTTAGTTTAATGTAGCATGTAGATTTAATGTTGTAGCCTGCAATTATCGTTAGCAATTATCTTTAAAAGGGCATTACCAGATGTATGATACTATACCCGATCTGTGAGATTTATTAGAAATATAAAAAATGTAAATTAAAGTTTTGTTATATATAAGAAGGCAATTACCTGATAAGTTGAAGACGATATCATATATAAGAAGGCAATTACCTGATAAGTTGAAGACGATATCATGTTGGCTGTGCAGTCGACGCGTACGCTTATTTTAATACTGTAAATTTTCGAATTATTCGTTGGAAACTGCTGTCCGATCAAGTTAATCCTCCTCATTGAAATAGTAAGTTTTGTATTTATTTAAATTGCTTTATAAAATTGACATGAACTGAATTTATGTTGAGATAACTGTATATATGTCATTGTTAATTTGTAAAGTAATGTTTTTCATTAACTGTTGTAGATAACGTGTAAAACTCAAAATAAAATGTAAAGAAAAGCCTGTTTCATATTGTTTGTTTGAGAGCACATGATTTAAATAAATTGAAATGCAAATGTTTTTAAACATAAAAGAATTATAAAGTATTTTAATTAATTCGTCTGGTACTATTTTTATTGCAGACGAGGTTTACACGGATAAAGCAGATAATCGGACGCAGTCACTTCCAAAAGCAGGAAGACCCACCTTATGTAATATTAGTTGGTGAAGGTTAATAAATAAAATTATAAAATTCTTAAAAAGAGTTAAAGAATGTACCTACGTTTATAAAGTGCCCACAATATAATAAAAGCTATTTAGTTCAACAATTAATAGTTTCTTCATTTCATATGCCTTTTGGTTACATCAGAGTTGGTTATTGTTTTAGTAAACTAAATTAAATTTCAATGTTGCCCTTAACTGGCCACCTGAGGGTATAATACAAGGTTAATGAAGTTTGGAGTGATCTATCTTAGTAAACTAAGAAGAACAGAACCCCATATACAGATTCGAATTTCTAGTGTAAGCGATTTGTTTTCTGTCAAATTCATAAAAAGAAAACAAAATAATAATACCTACAAATAGACATAAACTTAAATATTTAACAAGTGAATATTTAGATAGCGGTAACATTATTGTTTTTTTATTACTTTTAAATTTAAAGGATTCTTGAACTACAAAAATGGCTTTCAGAGACATTGATACTGTAAGGCAATACATATTAATAAATTATTATGACAGATCTTTGTACAGTTACAGATTTTTGAATATCTCCACGATGTAGTATCGTTTGCATATTACTGTACATAAAACATATTCTAGTATACAAAAATATTGAGCTATCTGCTGGAACCAGGTAGATTAACATTTATTTGGAAACTGAGGGCAACTGGTATTAATTAAAATATAATTTTAGTGGACGAAAATAATTATAATTTATTAATTATGATACTAACGGTTGGTAATAACGTATATCCCCACAGGAACTCGCGAACATAACATGTAATTCGGTACAAACTTAAAATTTAAACGACAGAGTGACAGTATATAGTAAAATTTGTTTTTAACGAATGTTTGTTTAATTTAAACCAAATAATATAAAACATATGTGACCCAAATAAAATATTTTTCTTCAAGATTAATATGGGAATGGCTTTAAGGTCGTGTGGGGTGAATCCCTAAGGACTGAAAGAAAAATCAAGTAATTTCAAAAATGATGTCCTTAATTTTATATCTCAATTATCATAATTGTTCAAAAATGAAAATATATCTTATATTAGGGAATTGAAAAGTAAGATTAAAAAAGCATAAAAAAACTAACGTTATACGTCCTAAACGTCTTTAAAAGAGGACACGGACTTTTAGCCGCAACACACGACTTTTCAAGCACACACTGAACAAAATGTTGCACCCTAGCGTGCTTGGACTACAAAAATAGCGTCTAGCAGTTTTAGATTTTCGTTCGTTCTGTGTACTCAATGGATACTTGGTAAGTAACTATATGTAATACTTATTCATAATTGTGTTTGAGGTTTGTACTTTTAATTCAGAAGCCAATTAATCCCACAAATTCCCCCTTATTCTCTTAAATAATATACACAAAAGAGATTCAACAATTAAAATAAAAAATATTTTTGTTTTAAGCCTAGTACTGTATTTAACTGCACGGCTTGGGCCAGGGCTATACAGTATACAGTATCTCTAGCTCCATGGATTTTCTGGCCTTACGTTCATAACGGACGAATAATTTTAGCGTATTCTTTTGAACATTTTATGAATTGTTCGATCTTCCACGACATGGTATTATGTTAGTTTCAAAACGAATCACTATTAAATTATATACTTTTACCTTGAGTACCCATTGTTTCAAAATAAAGATCCATTAGCTCATAATGTGTTCATTTAAATTATTCCTATCACTTCATTGACAACATTCTGTGCTATTACATGCACGTTAAATCCATTACAAAATTATCTAGAACTGTTTAGAAGCTAATTTTAATGTTATCGTTGTAGTCTAATCTTACTACCAATATACATTATTATATTGGTCACTCGTTCAACTAACTAGTTTAACTGTTTGTATATTTATCGGTTAACACATAGCACCTTTACTGTTAACTACTATTTTCCGTAGATTTCCTCCTAAAATCGATAATAGATGGGGTTCACTGATATTGGATTGACAGTTTTCTTAAATGTTTCTAACTCTGGTTAACTTTATATGTAAAAAATATTGGAATATACATTAACAAGGGTGAAAATAAACTCGTAACTTTTTGGTGCCTGCTTTGACATTGTTTTTAAGCCTCCATAAAACTCACATAAAACTGCATATTTATGACAAAAAACATATCCCATTAAAATACTCTCATAATGTCTAACTAGAAGCATGTTACGTTTTAACAATTAAATCACTATTAATAAATAGTTTTAGAAATCCTTTGCCATATATAAAAGCGGCATTCCATATCTTAATATTTAAAACCCAACAAGATTTTCTGTAATGGTAACTATGAACATTCCATTGTTTATGATTGCTGTATTAAAACAGAAATTGAGGCGTAAATTTGTCTAAATTTCTTTAATTTTAAACCCGTTCATAGGATTCCACCCAGAGGCCTTCCAAACTTAAATATAATTCTTATGGATGACAAAAAATCACTGGAATTGAATATTTCAC
Source organism: Allygus modestus (assembly GCA_963675035.1). Classification (NCBI taxonomy): domain Eukaryota; kingdom Metazoa; phylum Arthropoda; class Insecta; order Hemiptera; family Cicadellidae; genus Allygus; species Allygus modestus. The sequence goes on along the minus strand of OY776111.1, from coordinate 180,177,561 downwards.
AGCTGTTGATATATTAGCAACGCATTGCAAATCAGCAAGAACATATCGTAAGTTTATTATATAACTAAAACAACAACTTTAGTACGCACAGTACGGTATATGAATCTCATAAATTGCGAATCATGAGAAGAACATGTTCTTGTGTTTGAACAGCAGGTTCTTCTAGTATGTTATTATTTCAACATAGATTTATCATGTATACATGTCAATCACTTTAAAAGTTGGTCCTTAAGTGTAGTACACTTAAGGATAATATCAGTGTAAATTATAAATTTAGTGGTAAATGATTGAAACTTATTTCTTAGGCTTTATTCAAGTGTGAAATTATAGATTTCAATCGATTTTACTAAACAGGTATATGCGGAAGTTATAAATGTTATTTTTCAAACATAAGTAAACCATAGGTAACTAAGATTTAGCAACAAGAAGCTGAAACCTTTGAATCCACATTCAAGTTTGATTCTTTAGCCTACACTAACCAAGTTTGTTTACTTGAGTTGAAAGCATCAGCTGAAACTCCTATACGTGATTGATCAACTTTTTTATTTGTTCTTTATTAGTTTAACTAAAAAACTAATTCAGTTAAGCTAATTATAATAGACCATTTAGTTATCTTCATAAAATATTTTCTGTTTTCATTCATTGCAGTTTTCCCGTTTTCTTTTAAAGTTAGGATATACTCGTACTTTTAAAATAATTAGGATCTTAATCAAGTTAATGACTTATTTATGAGGCTCATTGCAGTGTAGTATAAACCTTCTTCAACTTGAAAAAAGTTAATTTGCCTTTTAAGGATAAATTAATAAAGCATAGATTAATGTGTCACTAACCAAGTAAATTTATTAACGTTTCTCAAAATAAATTGTATTTAGCACACCAAAATCAGATTGAGTTTTCGACACTTTCAAATCATGCAAGTCAGAAGTGAGAAGATCTAGTCTTACTTCAGCTTATTATATAGTGTAAACCTACAGGATTACTTTGAACAATTATACCATTCGTATTGTATGAAACGTAATGTATTTTCGTTTGAAGATGGAAAACAAAGCAAATTTAGTCTTTGTAAATGCACTATAAATTTCTAGATAGCATCGGTGGAATGCGCCCTTACCTCTGAACAGTTTTGCTGGGAATCCAATTGCCATTTTAAACACAACTTCTCTGTGAACCACCTAAGATTTTATATAATAAACATTAAACTAAGTTTAAAGAAAATATAATTATATTTGAAAGTTATTTAGTATCATGTTAAAATATATTATAAGCATAATACGAGCATAATTCTCGGAATATACTACATCAGTAATCCAATTGTGTTTGCTATTAAATAATATGCATATTTGTGTCTCATGGTATGCACATTTTATTTTACATTTGAGGCCGAACAGTTTCAGTCAATACAAGTTTTATGAACTGTTTATAATAAATTTATCTATAAAATGTATTACTTGATAAATTACCAAAACTACTTAGGATGTAATTGCTTTCTCGGGTTAGTTAAACTGTGTATAATCATCGCCTCAGATTAACACCAGTTTGCGGTGACCCAAATGTCATAGAGGGTCTACTGGATCCATCACTGCCAGAATGTATAACTGGACACAATTAATTATACTACCCTTCTCTGTTTGGTATACATATTGTTTGTATGATTTATATAGGGCTTATGGAACATGTTCATGTATTATGTTTTATAAGTTGTCACAGAAGATAATGAGTTGATAATTTACCCTATTTTTTTACATGACTGTTAGATATAAAATATTTTTACTTAATATAATGTTACATGTTTGTAACCATGAAAAACAGTGTAATTAAAGTAAAATAATTGAGTTTAATTTTACATCACAATATCTATATGAAATAATATTGCTAACAAGTAAAATCAGTAATATTTTTGAGGGCTACATTGTTACTTACTGAATTATTTTTATTATTTTTACGTCGAATTACTTTTACCATTGCAAGCTAAAAATATCGGTAAATATTAAACTATTTTAACTGTTATTCCAATGTTAAGCCTTAATATATGAGAAATATCTTGTGCTTTGCAATGGACACGACTACTCATATACAATTTTAAGAAAACAAAAATAAAATAACCATAATGAGGTCAAAGTCTTAATAGTCGCAAAGAGATCAGTATTAACTAGGAAGTATTTAGTGATTAATTAAATACATTTCTCATAAAATACCATGTTAGAATAATACGACTGAATAATATAGTTTTTCATTACTCTTTAGTTCATTTGAAGCGCCTGTCAATAAATGTGTATTCCTACACAACGGAAAGGGGTCAGTTTTTGTAACCGGTCACCTGATTGCAGGCTAATCAATGACCATTTCACTGTTAATTTATGCTCGACATGTCTTTACTAAATCAAATGTTTGTTGTTATTGACCAAATGTTTAAAAATGGGTTTTGGTTCGAAACTGCATAACCTTTTGTTTTTGATTTGTGAAGTAATGTTTTCCCAAAGTTTGACCTAAAACCATAAAAAAATAGTAACTTTGTTTTTATTAACTCTAGGAAATGTATATTGAAAAAAACGCTCACATACCGAATATATTAGACCGATAATTTGAGATATCATAGTTTTATGATAATTAATAAACGGAAAACGTGTATTCTGTTTAATATTGATTGTTATGGAGTAGAAATTAATCATGGCCGTAGTCTCCAACGTCCTTTTGGTTAAATTAAAAGTTTTGGTAATAATAGAGGATTCTTTAGGATAACAAGTTTACGAATCATATTTTGAATAGCAGAGATTTTGAATGTATTGTAGTGATTTATTATATTCGCGTATGTCTTTCAATACCACTCCGTGGAATTTACCAGGAATACAGTAATGCCACACAGCCTGTTCACCAGACCACCATTTACCTTCCGTTGAAGTTTACCACAGATATTATTTATTTGTTCATGTTTATACGTAAAAACCCAAACCCCAATCAGCACAAACCTACGAAAATTTTATCCTGGGTTATTTATTATAAAAATAAAAACATTATAATAAATACGTATTAAAAAATAGGTTGTCTAGTTTATACCTTATCCATGATTTAAATGCCATGTCCAGGTTATATTCGTGGCATTAATAATTATTTTGAAATATTTTAAAAATCACCCAATCTACAATTATATATTCTTGAAAATGCAAAAAAAAAACCTAAAACGAATGATTACAGAATTATACAAATTAAATAATAATGTATTGCAGGACTTGTAGACAACTTTGCAGGTCCTACCAATATGCAAATTCTATATAAAAATCTTCTGAGCCTCATTACTTGCTGTTAGTTCTGTTCCAAATAGACTATTATGTATTGTTATTAAAAACAGATTAACACCAAGCACAACAGGTTGTATTGCAAACATGAGTACTTCATTGATAGTAGTTACAAAGCAGTTCATCAGTCTTGGCGTTTTAGATTTTAAACTTGTGGTTATATTCATATGTTGTGGTTATTGTTGAGTACATGAGGACATTAGATTATGAATGCGATAGCTTTATAATGCTTTTTGCAATGAGGTTAGCCTAGCAATGAGGTAAACAAACGGAAGATAAAAAATAGTATTCACTCAACCCAAATATTTGGAGTAATTGAAACATTCTAATGTTTAGAAGAAAGCTGTTATAATTTGTTACTACAAAACTTTTAAAACATTCCTTTATCAACTAAGGGAAACTTTCTTCAATCTGTCTGAGACGAAAAATTCAAGACTGTTTTGACACGTTCCAAAGGTCAGAATTACGGAATTTAGGGGAACAAGTTTTATATCGTTCGCTTATTGTGTATTGAAATATAATTCTTTATGACTATGTCATAAGTTATAACTTATAACATAGGCTGGACCTAATTTTATTTTAGTCGGTGTCGGTTGCGTAAGTCATATATTACAAATTAAATACTCTGGTCTTTAGACAATGTTGAGCCTTTTCCGTATTTGTATTTTTCCTCTTAAAATAAGTAATATTATAATATTATGTATGAAAACCTTTTTTTCTACATGTTATATAAAATTTTCTTTAAGTAATACAGAATAGTAACAACAATTTTATAAACATCAATGACGAACACCGCTCAAATAGCACAAATAAAATAAAAACAGATCACATTAATTTGGTAACACTTTGCAAATAATGACTGTATCCGTTAAAAATGTAATAACAGTTGCATTAAATATAGTACCACTACCACCAAATGAAACCTTACGTCACTCTTACAACACAGACAATTATTAAAGTTGGCATCGTTTCTAAAGCAGTAATTTAGTAGATCCTGTTCAGTTAAGAGGTACACCAGTTAAATCACATAATGAATTTTATTTGTACAGTACATACGGGACATCGTATCTGAGGAGTACAAACCATGACGTCGGTGTTCCACTGATAGAAATCAGGCGGCAACATAGTTAAGGTCACAGATAAATACGCACAATCTACTGTATTTCCTTGCTGCTAAAAAATAAAATGATTCTACGTCATCTTCAGGGAATACATAGTGGACTACAAGGAAGTATTCTATCATAGTACCTCGTTATAGACCAAACTTGTATTCAGTAATACGATGACATATTATCTCATGTTATACAATATTCATCCACCTCTACCAAACCTCCGTTGAATACGTTGAAATATTATTAGTATCACGATCAATCATATAATATTGAATATACTGTGATTCGATATTATCTTACAGCTGTTACTCCTCTCCCTGAGGTAGAAAACCAGTATTAGTGTATAGTGAAAAAAACAATTGTTTTACTTTTTTCAATTGAACTTACCTAATTTTGCTCTTTAGTGAAAGAGAATGTAAAAATATCAGCATGTGGTTCGATTTTTGTAAATAAATGATGGCTATTGGGCAATGGTTATTGGGTAATGGTTGCCACAGTGGTCTGAAAGTTTAAAAACGTAAAAAAAAAAATAATGCATTCACGTTGATGATTTATAAAGATTTAATTATTATTTTTCATTAAATGTAACATTTATATTCAAAAAATTATCTTTTAAATTATGTTTTATGATTTTTGTATTGTCATTCATTGATGTCATCAAACTATATTACAAGAAAAATTGAATTAAAACATATCCTTAGCAGGCATGAACACAATACACTGTAACATAATATAGTCATAATCAAAACAAATTAATTACTTGAATTTTACAACAACGTAATACAAATCTGAAACGGGACACAAATTAAATAAAACTTGCCGACCATGTAATTGAAAATGAACAACAATCTAAATCAGCATCAATGACAACTTCACAATATTAGATTATGAAAAATAAATGGATAAATTATATGTTCAAGATACTTCATATATATACTTTCATATATATATTCATTAATATCGGTATATGTACGAGTAAATATAATTTGCAAGACAACAAATGTAGACAACAACGCAATGAGTAATACTCGACCAATAAACCAGATATTTGACAAATTAAAAAGAAAGGCTAACATATTTATACATTGCAATTGACTTTATGGTAATCGTAAATTATGGCATATAATTTTGTAATTATTTGCAATGTCGAATATTAATTTTGTGAAGTTAAATACAAATAATGTATTTTTCGCCTCCGGGTCCTCCTCGGATAGTTCACCCATTGACATTAGGTGTTTTTTTATATTTGTAATCCATGAATGAAACCTCTATGCACTGATACAGGCATGTACTACCAGTCATAAAGTGTTACGTACCTTGCAGCAGTATTCAAACTATATTCGTTAAGCTTCTCGAAATGGATAACTTTCACTTATCTTCATGTTTTAGTCTCAATTGCATATCCATCACCTTTCATAACATTATGAAGTGAAAGACTAGTTATATCAGTCATTTTAAAATGAAAACTGCACGATAAAATGCTAAAACTAGTTATCTAATTATAACTAATATGCTATCAGTAAGAGATAAGAACGCGCACGCTGCTGGTCCACCCAATGCCTTGCCACACCCTCGGATGAAATATAAATGGATCGCGCCTTGGTAAGGAGAGCTGAAAGCCGTGCCGTCATAAAGCCCAATGGGTGGCAAAAGAGTCTATATCCGCAAGACCCCGGTGTCAGAAGACCGAACAGTGCTTCGCTCAAACTGACATCTTAGCCACAAAAAATTGAAATAATAATTTTAAATTTACATTGAATTTTACAACTTGAAACGGTGAATCAAACTGCATGCATTATAGTGTTTAATAAGTAATATAAATATGTGTAATAAGTAGCTAAACCCGGAATACGTTTAGTCCAGATCGAGAATGAGGTAAAAAAGGTAGTAAGCGAGGAAATATTTTATTTGTTGGTCAGTTAAAAACTGTCAGCGGGAAAGGTAGATAACATTCTGAAGATTAATTTTTATTCGTACAATTTTGTTTGTAGGACTAATCGTTATCGGTACAAATTGTGTTGAAGAGCGGATTTAGTGGAATCACGCGCGCCTCCACGAAATCCGCTCCATGAGGAAGTCCAAACTGAATTCGAGGAGCAGAAGTACTTGGAAATGATGAACAATATATTAATGTGGAAATAATGTGGGATTCAATTAATGCAGGCTATTTATTTATAGTTTTTATTGTTTCCCTTTATTATTAATACTATCTAATTTGCAATTAAACACATAAGGTAATTGTTGTATTACAAAAAATTTACAAGAGCAGCAATTGTCAACTGTAGCGGTAAGGTTTAATGATACTGGTTTCTCTCATTTGATTATTTCAGTTTTACTAAACTGTTTTATTAGTTAGCATGTGAGCAAGTATACATGATGACAGCATTGTCGATGTAAAAACAACAATACCTCTACAATAACTATAGAATTATTTTGATACCTACAATTGTTTATGAAAAACTGTTATTTTTTTTATTTTAGCAAATAAAAAAGACCAATAGAAATGTTGAAATTGTTACCGTCCATTTTAAAAATTTGTAATCACCAATAGTGTTAGCAGATGTCCTCAGCTAGGCTCAATAGATGTACCTTTTCGGCCATGGTTGCAGCGCAAAAATTATAATATTTAAAATATAAAACAGATAGTTTGGATTTTATTTCATGAAGCAAAATTATAGTATTCGGTGTTTTAAAGCTTTTTCTTTCCGTTAGAGTAAGTTTTAACCGATTTAAATATTAACAGTCACTCACATCGAGTCATAATTAAATTAATGTCACGCCGCGTGAAGTATAATGTAATTTAAAGAAAAAATAATATTCTCATTGATCTTCAGCAATGATATTTATTGGATTGAGTGAAACGAAATCCTTATACATAACTTTACTGCTTACACTGGTAAGAGAATCAACTCGAACTGGCGTGTCTTTGTCATAAATAACTCAAAAACGCCTCTACAGATCCACTTCAAACTTTAGAGATAGATTCTATAGTACGAAATCTCGGTCGAGTTCGTTATTGGGAATATTTGGATAAGTAATAATAAAATTATCTTTAAAACAAATCTATTTTTTATCCCTTAAGATTAACATTGGGAGCCATTTTAGTGGTACTTGAATCGTTGATATTTAGCCAACGTCTATGTTTCAAGTATAGAGTAACGTAAGTCACAGTGTCATAGATTCACTACAAAACTGTAGTTATTCATGTTCATGTTGACTAGGAAAAAAACTTATTTTCGTAACTTGAAACACAAAAACTAAGGTTTAAATATTATTAGCTTTTAAAAGTTGTATGTATATTTTATTTTATACTAATTAAAAGATGCATTCTTATTTTTACATACTATTATAATTAATAACTTTATTGGTACTCTATGTCAAAACCTTGCCTGACGGACGGTGAACTACGGGAATTTGGTCCAGACTCCAGACAGACTCCAGACGACAAAATGACAACTCAAAGGTCAAAAAGAAAATATAATTCCCACTCATTAACAGTAGAAAGTCTTAATTTGTTCAACAAATTAATATCTCGTTAATAAAACGTACGGTAAGTTACCAAATAAAATTAGATGTTTTGGTTATTTATTTATTTATTGACGGCTATCGCCAATGCAACTTTACAATATGACAATAATTAACATTTGTAAGAACAGAAAAAAGAACAAACTATAGCTACCTATACATCGTGCTTTTATTGACTAAAAAAAATCGCTTGTGAGAATCATCTGTTACGTGCCAAACCAAAACATTGCAAGCGAAGTGATTGTTAAGCAAAGATCGTATATAGGTTAAGTCAGTCCCACACATCTCGCGACCAGGCCTAAACATTCGACCGGACATCCTCCCGAATGTTCACTGAACATTCCGTCCCATATTCTTGCTACCAGTACACAATGGCCCAACAAAAGCAAGCGCGATAGTTTACTCAGTTTGCTCGTTTATGTTTGGGAGAGTTCACCTCGCCATGATTCGTGTTTGCCTGTGCTCCGATTTTTGTCTGGTTTTTGGCTTGAATCAAATGTGACGAGCGGAAGCGAATGGGCGAGCGTGTACTGGTTACTTCATTGTGCACATTCGTTTAATTTGGTGCAAAATTCGTTTTCACGACTCGTTCCGATCACTCAGTGGAGTATTTGAGCAAATCATTCGGCGATAGTGTACTGTTGCCAAAGAGTTTGTGCAGCTCCCACACTTCTCGGGATTACTCAGAACATTCGGAGTTTGGCCGTATATGTGTTCAGGCGTATTCGCGAGAAGTGCGGGACGGCATTTATTGATTAGGCCTAATACAAATCATTTTCATTTGCCTTCAACCTAGCGAGTTCACTGCTGCGTCCATATGTTTAAACATTAGTTCGATAGGAAAAATATTAAAATTACAATTAAACAATCAGCAACAGCAATAAACTTTTTTAAGACTAAAAAACAGCTTATCGTACAAGAACTATACTGCCTACACCAGGGAAACAGTTCAAAGGCTTGTGTTGACGATTCCATATGACAAAAAAACTCAAGAAGCTTAATGTAATCATTTACAATTTGTTAAGGGTGTTTGGCCGCTAGGCTAGTCTGGCAGTGAGGAGCAGTAGTTCTACAAGTCGCCACCGCGCGCCGCCGCTTGGAAGACAACTCGCCCAGTGCTGTGAGTGTGTGTGATCTGGCTGGGGGGAGAGAGGAGCGTGTTCTCCTCATTTCTCCCCCTCCCCCCACGCAGCACTGTCTTTCCGTCTACTCGTTCTTCGTCGGTCCGGGGCGCACGGCCCGCGGCTCGACTGGTTGACTAGGGTTGGGTTGCTTACTATTTTCCACTGATGTGCCTTTCAATGTCGCCGACAACTCATCTTAAATATATGATTATTTTGAGCGTTCACTTTATAGTTTTGATGAGTAAATTTCTTGTAGTGTATACAGATTTTATCATTAAAAGGTTTGACACAGTTGTGAGCACATTTAAATACAGTGGAACTCGGATATTTAGAATCTCAAGGGACCGCGGTAATAACATTCGAACTATCCAAAAAATTGAATTTTAATTACCGGTTTAGAGGTTACAATTATCTAGGCCCAAATAAGCTAGGATAGCTTTACTGTATTCAAAACTAATAAAATTATTATTTTAAAAACATTAATTATAAATATAAAATGGTTTTTAATTTTAAGAATTACAATTTAAAAATTTCTTTACTCATTATACATTGATCATATTAATTTCTTAAAATACTGTATTAAATAAATGTGCAGGGTGTCCCCGAACTATTCCATAACAATTTTCCATAAGTATACAACTGTGGGATATTTTACTCCAATCACCAACATCCTAACCTTTGTTATATGTAAGTTTTCGCTATTTTTGTAATTTAGAATCCGTTTGTTAAAGTTACAGAAGAATTTGTTACTTACTGTTACAAAGTAAAATTCAGGCACGATCAGGGGCGGATCCATGGAGTCACATTGGGTGGGGGGAAATACCCGCGTTTTTTTGGGGAGGGGGTGTATAGAATACCCCTCAGGGGTGGGGGGTCCGGGAGTCCTCCCCTGGAAATTTCATAAAAATTCCATATCAATAATAATTTCATCGGCCGTAAAAAATATCCGAACGCGTTTTATTGACCAATATGTGTGTTATCGGCCTAAAAAGACGACTGCCTTGAATTCATGGATCAAAATCAGCACCGGTTTTACCGGTTTGACCGGTTTTTTCGGATAAAAAATTGCAATTTGACCGCAATTCATGGTCGCCGTAACTTTTAAACCGAAAACGACAAGTAGGCCTAAACGTTGTTTATCGGCCAAGGGAAACCGCAATAGTTTATACCCAAACCGTAATTTAAAGGCGGCCACACACTACCGGACCTTTGCCCGAATAAGACATCGTATCGAGCAGGGAGCAAGGCACAAAGGTAGCTAAATTCACTCCGAACTTCTTCCCGATCAAGACCCCGAACAAGACATCGGATCGGACAGATTGAGCGCGAAAACCACCGAGCGGGGTAAAAACGGTGGGGACGACGTTAGTTGCCGTTGTGCAAGTCGGCAGTGTACTTGTCTGTTGATTTCACCCACTTAACCCATGTCACCCACCTCCCCACGATTTAACCCACTTTTCTCCAAGCGTCATTCCTCTTCACTTTGTGGTACTGAAGGATGGGTCAAGTCCCACAAAACTGGCCTATTGTTGTACTCGGAAATAAACATCTAAGTTTTTACCTCAGACCACTCCATCGTGCAGACTACTTTACATAAACTAGTGAACTGGAAACTAAAATGACAACGGTCAAGACTGCAACCCTCACCGTCGTCGTATCACTAACGGCGAGGCTCGTGACAGCGCCGGCGCTCGGAGCAGCGTATGGAGGTACCACGCACTACCGAACCCCAAACCAGACCCCGAACAAGACATCGGACCTATCTTTCTTTGATCTTTCTTAAAAAAAACCGCCTCGTGAGCGCTCGGTCTGATGTCTGGTCCGAAGTCTTGTTCGATGTCTGGTTCGGAGGCCCCATTAACTACAGGATTTTCTCCCTTCGACCCCAAATCCTGATCGGTCCTATGTTTTGTTCGGGAAAAAGTCCGGTAGTGTGTGGCTGTCTTAAAGGCGAACACGCCAGCGGAAGTATCAAAGTATGTAATTTTCGAAGTCGAAGATTTTACCAAAACTAAGATCGAAACACATTTTATCGGCCTAAAATAGCAATATATTTTCACTTTGCCGTCTAAAACGTCAATCGAGCCGCATTTTAGCCTGAAAACGGTCAAACTGGGTTTTTAGAGAAATTTACCGACCGGGCGTATGTAGTTATCAGCCAAAATCGGTATTTTTTTGCGATAAATTTACAGCATATTACCATTGACTATATACATGAGTCATAAACACGACCACAAATTTTGTTGTCGGCCAAAAAATTGAGTACAAACTGTATTTTATGCCGGAAATGTACTTAATCGCTCACAAACGGCAATCGGACCGCATTTTCTCGGTAATATTATATAAAGCCGGGTCGTGCTTTATATACCAAAACCGATGTCCGAAACGCATTTTAGGCCGTGTTTAAATTTTACCGCAACATGGTGTTCAAAAACACCAATATGACTGAATTTGTTGATATAGCAGACCACGTTTTATTGGCCTGAAGCGGCAAGCGCACAGCATATTATCCACGGAAATAGCAAAACAAAATAGGCAATTTCACAGCATTATATTTGCCAAAAACAACCGTTCCTCGCATTCTAAAGTCCGAAATCGACGGCCACAACGTGGTGTTTATTAACAGAAAATGATGACAGAGCCTCAATATATGCCAAAATTCACAATCTAACCGTGATTAATCGTAACAATTGACAATCGGACCTCATTTTCCCAGCAAAAAATGAAGCCCAATCCCGTTTTACAGGCCCGAACGACTACCGGAACGTATATTTTACGAATACAATCAGCGATTCGACCCTACTCTATCAACAATGAGCACCTATTGTTACTATTTACTGATTTAAAAACATATATACTCAAATCAAAAATATACAATGCTTGGAAAATAAATGGATTGTTTGGTTCTCTTTATTTATTTTCTTAAATATATTAAAAAATGATCAGTAAGGCTTCAGGAAATATTTTCAATATCAGTAGTTAAAGCATTTACTATGTCTGTTCAATTCTTATCTGTTATTAATTTGGTTGATTAATAGATTTGAATATAGTACATTTTCAGTGAAAAATACTCATATTTTATCTTTGTTTACTCCAAACTGAATTGAGATGGAATTGGAAATGCTTACTTATAGCAATACAAAACGAGTTCGCACGCAGCATGCTGACGTGAGGGAAGTGAATTTCCACATACAAAACTTTTCAAACTCAAAATCAGTGTAAATTTTTTTAAGTAACACTTTAATTATACTTCATGTATGTGACTCTTCTCACGGTGCGACTCAGGGGAGAAACGATGGACTATGGCGTCACTGCTCACAAGCATGACGTCGTAGTTTTCAAGTGGATTCACTTGTTTGCACAATTTATTCACTGACTCACAAGTTTGCAATTGCATTGCATTTGCGATCTGGCGTTTGTTTGGCGTTAGTTAGGAATTTATTTATTAGAGAGTTAGTACAAATGGTTGTGAAGTATCCTACATTAAAATCAGTCAGCAAGTCTAATTTAATTTATTAAAAACTCCTTCCCTAACTGATTTTTTACATAGGCCCAGAAAATAAAAAAAAACTACTATAAATTTTTGTTCAACCCACACATGTTGCTGTAATGTTTACCTTACATTGATTCCTAAAATGCACTTATAGATCTAAATGCTTATGTTAACTGCAGAACAGTTTTACTGTTGATGACCAACAGTTAAGCTTGGTCAATTTAACATAATAGGCTAATAAGTTACACATTATTGTGATGTTTATTTATGTATGTTATCCACAATGTCGGAAGTTTGACTATTTGGTATTTAAAAATTATATAGAGTACCATTATTTACAACACGCAACAGCAGTTAGGCTACCGGTAGGTTAGTTTATCATAAATATTTCAACCACATGTGTGTTCTTGAGTTCCGCTTGTCCCGACACCATCAATTATTTTAGCGAATTTCCCCTATAGGGAAGAAGCTATTACCGTAGGTCTCATGGTAAGACTTAAGCTCGAGACCATGATAACTTTTCATTTTGAGGTCCCCAGATGCCAAAAACACCATTCGTTCAAATTTTTTTTATGTGTATATATATATATATATATATATATATATATATATATATATATATATATGTCCGTAAGCACGATAACTCTCGTAAAAAAGGTCCGATCTTAATTAAATTTGGTACAAATGTGTAAAGTACCATTTGTTTGAACGAGTTCGAAAACCAAATGAATCACACCATCCAAAGGGGGGTTTTGTACCCCAAAAATGTGTTTTTTGGGGTTTTCACATGTAATTTTAATTTAAATCAAATTTTAATTCATACCATTGAATTCAGCTTAAAAAAACAAACAATTTGGTATTTTGATCATTGCTCTACGTCAATTTGTTACCGAGATATTGACAGTGCTAAACACAGTACGTTGTCTAATGTTATTCTTATGGAGAAAAAGAAAAATTGTATATCTCGCTTATTTATGAACATAAACTGGCAAAATTTGGTATATGGCTTGATCTGGTTGTGGTTTATTGTTTTTTGCACAAAAAAACAATTTTTCGCCTATGGTTCCTGTAGCAGCAAACCAAACTATTTGGTTACTTGGTCCCCATGTTATTCTTATGGAAAATACTTAAAATGTTATATATCGCTTATTTATGAATGTATATGGATGAAACTTGGTATTTGACTTCACTGAGATGAGTTCTATTGATATTTGCATAAAAACCCATTATTTTGTGTGCCTTGTTGCAGCAAACCTGCGTACTCATCCCCAATGTTATTCTTATGGAGAATAATAAATATTTTAAATATCGCTTGTTTGTGAATACCTACATTTCTTATGAATCCTGTTAAGTGTTTTAATGTGTTATGTTATATATTCATTGGAAATTCGCTGAGTATGCAGGTTTACTGCAACGGGGGTATTTATTTTTATTAAGATAAACTAACCCAGAGTCCTAACCGTCACAGCAGACATGAATAAGTGGTACCCTGTACTATCCGTTAAGTACCAATATATTTATGATAGACTGGCAGAGCCTAGAATAAGTGTCACACTGCACCATACAAATTACCTTCAAAACATATTAATTTATCTGGTCACTCATATAATACAGAATAATTATAATTGAAGGTACCTATGTAATAAAATACATGTATGGACAAAACTGAGCGACTCATGTAGATAGTCAGTGCCTAAAGCCTATTCTGACAGTCAGAGACTGTGATCTGTGATGTCAGTTCAAACAGCAGCAGACGGCACATGCCTAAAAGAAGAAAACTACGACGTCATGCTTGTGAGCAGTGACGTCATAGTCGTCCATCGTTTCTCCTCTGAGTCGCTCCGCTCTTCTCAACCGTTACGACTCGTTTCTGCCGTAAACACAGTATTCCCGCCATAACTAATAACAACATTGTGGTTTTTAGCTCTGATACGGTATTAATTATAAGAGCAGTGGCGAAAAAGTATTCTTTGTCTAAATCGACCATAAGTGATCAAGTCCGTGGAAAATATAATGGGCCCCTTGTTTCTAACTGTCTTTTAAACGTCTTTTCCCCTAATGGTTCTTTGTTTAGTTTAATTTTAGTTGCAAAGAATAAACAGCTGAAACGTGACGTAAGAATACCCTTTTTTCATCCCCAACCCATAACAATTTTGTATTTATTTCACTTTTAAGCCTTTGATTGGTGCAAAGGCATCTGCAGACCTCAAAACACCGTCCAACTATGGGAAGAAGAGATTACTTTATACGTTATAACGTTAGTTAGGTGGATGTCCGGTTCAAGACCGTATGTGGAGGTTAACCCGGACACTTTTATTTATTTTTAGCGAATTTACCCTTTAGGGATTAGAGAATTTCTCCTATAGGGAAGAAGCTAATACCGTAGTCGTCATGGTAAGACCTAGGCCCGGGACCATGATAACTTTTCATTTTGAGGTCCCCAGATGCCAAAAAACACCATTCTTTCAAAACTGTATATATATATATATATATATATATATATAGATGTATATATATATATATATTTGTCCGTGAGCACGATAACTATCGTAAAAATAGTCTGATTTTGACGAAATTTGGGATAATTGTTTAAAGCTGCATTTATGACTTTAATTTCAAAAACCAGACAGATCGACCTATCCGAAGGGGTATTTTTTTTGGGGGGGGGTTTGTACTCTAAAAATAAGTTGTTTTAGTTTTTTACAAATAATCGTTGAAAAAGTCAAATTTTAGTTTTTACCATTGGAATCAGCTTTAAAATAGGCACAATTTGGTGTTTTTATCATTGCTCTACGTCAAATGGTTACAGAGATATTGGAAGTGCTAAAGACAGTACGTTGTCCGATTTTAGTCTTATGGAGAATAAGAAAAATTGTATATCTCGCTTATTTATGAACTTTCCTTATGAAACTTGGTATATTGCTTCATATCGTTGTGGTATATTGATATTTACAATAAGAAACATTTTTCGGCTGATAGTTCCCGTAGCAGCAAACCTACGTACTCAGCTTCCATGTTATTCTTATGGAGAATAAGTAACGTGTTATCTCCCTTAATTATGAACATAAATTAATAACATTTGGTATGTGGCTTTACCTTCTTCAGTTATATTGATAAAACCCCAATTTTTTGGTTACTTGCTTCAGCAACCCTGCATACTCAGCCGCCATGTTATTCTTATGGAGAATAATTAAAATGTCATAAATCGTTTATTTAAAAATGTAGATTGATGAAACTTGGTATTTGGCTTTATGTGGTATTAAGGTATATATATATATATATATATATATATATATATATATATATATATATATATATATATATATATATATATATGCTTTGGAAATTCTCTGAGTACGCAGGTTGGCTGCTACGGGGGTATTTATTTTTGTTATAATAACATCCAACATAATAATATATAAGTTAGGCTAAAGGTAAATGGATATTGTAAATAGTACAAACACTTTAAAATGGTCTGGTTTTTATTGGTGACAACGTTAATGGGAAGGCACTATAACCTAAAAATAGTAAAAAAGTGTCCGAGTCAAGCCTGTTTTACGGTAGGCCTAACTGAAACCTAAATAACCTAAACCTTAATAGGCCTAACTGAAACCATAACCGAATAACCTAAATAATCGTTATACCCTATCAAACAATTTCATTCGGTTTTTTATATCGTTCCACTTATGAAAGTCTACCCTGGTTTCGGTTTTAGCGAATTTCCCCTATAGGGAAGAAGCTATTACCGTAGGTCTCATGGTAAGACTTAAGCCCGAGACTATGATAACTTTTCGTTTTGAGGTCCCCAGATGCCAAAAACACCATTCGTTCAAATTTTTATATATGTATTGATATATATATATATATATATATATGTATATATATATATATGTGTCCGTAAGCACGATAACTCTCGTAAAAAAAGTCCGATCTGAATAAAATTTGGTACAAACATGTAAAGTACCATTTATCTGAACGAGTTCGAAAACCAGACAAATCGCACCATCCTAAGGGGGGTTTTGGGGGGCTTTTGTACCCCAAAAATGTTTTTTTTTTGGGTTTTCACATGTAATTTTTATTTGAATCAAATTTTAAATTATACCATTGAATTAAGCTTAAAAAAAATTGGTATTTTGATCATTGCTCTATGTCAATTGGTTACTGAGATATTACAAATCCTAAACACAGTACGTTGTCTAATGTTATTGTTATGGAGAAAAAGGCAAATTTTATATCTCGGTTATTTATGAACATAAACTGACGAAACTTGGTATATCACTTCATCTGGTTGTGGTTTGTTGATGTTTGAACAAAAAACCAATTTTTCGCCTATGATTCCCGAAGCAGCAAACCTAGGTACTCGGTCCCCATGTTATTCTTATGGAGAATAATAAAAATGTTATATATCGCTTATTTAGGAATGTATATGGATGAAACTTGGTACGGTATGTGACTTGACTTAGATGAGTTCTATTGATATTTGTATAAAAATCCATTATTTTTGTTCCTTTTTGCAGCAAACCTGCGTACTCATCCCTAATGTTACTCTTATGGAGAATAATTAATATTTTAAATATCGCTTATTTATGATTATATTTCTTATGAATTCTGGTAAGAGGCTTAATGTAATATTAAGTCATATATATTCATTGGAAATTCGCTGAGTACGCAGGTTTGCTGCGACGGGGGTATTTTAGATTTCAGTTTTATTCGATCTCAAAAGATATTGTCTTATAATTTGTCCAGCTAACAAATGTTGATTCCACTAATCATGTTTTTCATCTTAAACATGTTTTGTCGGGAACAACTATTGTAAGGGATTTATGGAAATCACACTAAGCACTGATAAGAATATCCAGTCTTTTAGTCCCCAAATAATGTGTTATGGTTTGAGCAAATTTGAGGAGCCGTTAAAACAAAACATTTTGTCAATAAGAATAACATGGCGGCTTTTTATGCCACTGGGGCAGAGTCCTGAGGTCTTGAGGAACAACAAAAAAGTACCCATCTGCAATTTGTTGATCCTCTACAACATTATGGTCCAGAGCAGTTTTGAGTAGGCGTTTTCAAAATCCCCTGGGACATACACGCAAATGCACAACTATTACATTATAAGTATAAACTTTTCTCAATACAAAATACTTTTAGCTCCCGAAACAGCCCGATTAACATAAAAAAAATTCTTTACGTAAATCTATTAGCTAAAACTACTGTGCCAATTTTAACTGTTTTAGTATTAAATTAAAGGTTTTGGCCTGCAGTTTGTCATAATTACATTTCTTTTCTTTTTAGGTGTTTTTTAACGCACAATGTTTGCGTTTATTATTCCCATAACAAATATTGTTCAACTTTCAATAAATCACTTACGGTACATTACTAGCAAAATCTATTAAATATAATGCTTATATAGGTTATAATAGCTTAACCTATATAACTTATAATAGGTTTTGACATACACTAATGTCATCAATATCTTTGTTTAGTTTAGATGTGTTGTTTCTAATAATAAATTCATTTTAATTTTTGGCTCTCATAAGAGCACATGTTCAAATATCAACAACATTCCTTTTGTAAATCCACTAACAAAAACTAAAGGACCGATTAAAATAGTTTTGATCTGAAATTGAAGCTCCTGTCCTATAGAGATTGGTACTTTCATTTCCAGAAAACATGTTTTTCTCAGTGAAAAATTACTTTTCATGTTTAACAAGTAAAAGAGATGCTCCTGTTTAACATTTTGATCAAATTTTGTTGAACTATTTACCAGAAATTGGAATTATATATGTGTTAATGGACTGTGCAGGACTTGTCCTTCCAGGCCGATTATGAAATTTGTTTACTAAGTTTTCTCTAACTTTTTGCTTATGTGTGAACTAATACAATACATTTTAAAAATGGAAGGAAATGTCGTTCCTATCTTGTATAATAAATTTTGTTTCCCCCCACCTACTTAGTAAAGTCAAATTTTACTCCTTGTATTGAAGGAGTATTTATAGTGCTACTTTGTCTCCCGGAACAGAATCAGCTGACATTTCGCTGCAATCATTAATGCTGCAGCTATAAGGGAATCGGATTAGCTGATTGATATTTTGCAATTAACGTTCCGAGTTTAGTTATTACGCATTACGCAACCAAAATGGAAAGCGATTGTGAATGTGAATACTTATCAATACTTGTGGCTTTTGGGGTGTGGGAAAAAGTTTTGTGTAAATTTATCGCCCTGGCCTACGGCGTCGGGCGCCAACAATTTCCCTTAGGGAACAAAGTTGCACTTTACTCCCTTAAAACACAAATAAATATTGTTTCAAGCAGAAGTCCCCATATTATTTTTTACTGCAAAGAAATTTTGCATATATTAAACTTGAGATAGTCAATAATATAAAACATAAGTGGGATTATAATACACCGTTACTTAAAAAGAATGTGATCATTATGTTTTTGGATACTTAAATGCTACACAGCGTCTGTAATCATTAATATATATAACTAGCTGGCCCAACAGTCGTTGTCCTGTCCTAATGTCATTGAATTTGTTTTATTTCAAATACTCGTTCATTTTCAAGATAAGCATGTTCGCTTCGCTCACTCACTTCCCGGATTAGCTCATGCGCTATGCTCACTTGAATATAAAAATATCCCCGTAGCAGCAAACCTGCGTACTCAGCGAATTTCCAATAGATATGAATGTCTGAATACTACATAAAGCCACTTACCAAGTTTCATAAAAATATATTCACAAATAAGCGATATATACAATTTTAATTATTCTCCATAAGAAAAAAATTGGGGCTGAGTACGCAGGTTTGCTGCATCAAGGAAAACAAAAAATGGATTTTTATGCTAATATCAATATAACTCAGCTAGGTGAAGTCATATACCAGATTTGATTAATTTATGTTCATAATTAAGGGAGACATGGCATTTAATTATTATCCATAAGAATAACATGGGGCTGATTACGCAGGTTTGCTGCTACGGGTGCCTTTGGCAAAAACAAATTTTTTTTGAGCAAATATGAACCACAACCAGATGAAGCCATATACCAAGTTTCGTCAGTATACGTTCATAAATAAGCGAGATATAAAATTTTACTTTTCCTCCATAATAATAACATTAGACAACGTACTGTGTTTAGTACTTTCAAAATCTCGATAACCAATTGACGTAGAGAAATGATGAAAATACCAAATTGTGTGTTTTTTAAGCTGAATCTAATGATAAAAACTAAAATTTGATTTTTTCAAAAATTACATGTAAAAAATTCAAAAAACCCATTTTTGGGGTACAAAACCCTCCCAAAATACCCCTTCGGATAGAGCGATCTGGCTGGTTTTCGAACTAGTCATAAATGTTGCTTTACACGTTTATACCAAATTTCATCAAAATCGGATCATTTTTACGAGAGTTATCGTGCTCACGGACATATATATATATATATATACCTCAAAATGAAAAGTTATCATGGTCCCGGGCCTAGGTCTTACCGTGCCGACTACGGTAATAGCTTCTTCCCTATAGGGGAAATTCGCTAAAATAGAGTTTGAATTGCCATTCAAGTACTCTTTTTATTTCCAAAATGAGAGTTTCCATTCAAGTAGCTTTTTATTTCTATAATTAACATATGTATATGCCTTTCAAGTATGTTTACAGCTGCTTGGTGTAACTAACTGAACTTAGATAAAATCAATAGGAACTTTGAAGGCCTGTGGGGCAGAGCTCTTAGGTCGGATTAAAAATTTTCTTTTATAAGAACCTTGTTCTGACATAAACGAACTCAACAAGAAATAATTATTCAATTTGGTCCACGAATTCTCAAGTAATGGCGTGGCCAAGGGAAATAGGGATCCATTTCAGCGAATTTCCCATATAGGGAAGAAGCTATTACCGTAGTCGGCATGGCAAGACCTAGGCCCATGACCATGATAACTTTTCATTTTGAGGTCCCCAGATGGCAAAAACACCATTCTTTCAAAAACTGTATATATATATATGTGTGTGTGTGTGTGTGTGTGTGTGTGTGTGTGTGTGTGTGTGTGTGTGTGTGTGTGTGTGTGTGTGTGTGTGTGTGGGTGTGTGTGTGTGTGTGTGTGTGTGTGTGTCCGTGAGCACGATAACTGTCGTAAAATTAATCCGATTTTGACAAAATTTGGTATAAACGTGTAAAGCAGCATTTATGACTTTAAGTTAGAAAACCAGACGGATCGACCTATCCGAAGGGGTATTTTGGGGGGGGTTTTGTATCCCAAAAGTGGGTTTTTTGAGCTTTTTACATATAATTGTTAAAAAAGTCAAATTTTAGTTTTTTTTCCATTGGAATCAGCTTAGAAAGACGCACAATTTAGTGTTTTGATCATTGCTCTACGTCAAATGGTTTCAGAGATATCGAAAGTGCTAAACCCAGTATGTTGTCCAATGTTATTCTTACGGAGAATAAGATAAATTGTATATCTCGCTTATTTATATACTTTTGCTGATGAACTTGGTATATTACTTCATATCGTTGTGGTCTATTGATATTTGCACTAAAAAACATTTTTCGGCCGATAGTTCCTGTAGCAGCAAACCTGTGTACTCAGTCCCATGTTATTCTTATGCAGAATAAGTAACATGTTATCCCCCTTAATTATAAACATAAATTATTCACATTTGGTATGTGGCTTTACCTACTTGAGTTATATTGATATTTGTGTAAAACCCCATTTTTGGAGTTCCTTGCTTCAGCAAACCTGCACACTCAGCCGCCATGTTATTCTTATGGAGAATAATTAAAATGTTATAAATCGTTTATTTATGAATGTATATTGATGAAACTTGATATGTGGCTTTATGTGACATTAAGATACATATATATGCATATTTATGCATTGGAAATTTGCTGAGTACGCAGGTTTGCTGCTACGGGGATACTTATATATTAAGATGTATACAAAATCTTGGACCTTGACACAATGAATCGTGGATTCTAAGAAGTGGGTCAAAGAGTTTTAATTTCTTCCTAGATTATATTTAACATAAGATACTACTTTTCTTTTCTTTTTAAAATGAGGCAATTTATTCTTCTTAAAAACAAATTGAATGATTTAAGCCTTATTGTTTTTTAAGTTCTGGATTTATAGGTTGCCTATGTATTTGAACAACCGTATCAAGCTACAGTAACAATGGGAGGCCTGGGGGCACCGCCCCCCTCCCCCCAGTAAGGTTAATGTGTTAGATTAAAACCTCTGGATTAGAGTTTAAAATATTTAGGCATTCAAAACCAATTGACTGATTTTAAAACGTATTGTTCATCAAGTTCTGTATTTATACTTATAGATTTTTACAGCAATATTAAGCTACAATAAAATAAATATCCTGATGGGTCCTCCAGTGGAACCAAAGTGTAAATAACTACTTTTAAACCACGTGCTCTCACTGATTGGGGACCTTTATTGCCGCCAACATATTATATTTTATCAAAATCTTCAGCTAATATTATTATGAGGGCCTAGATGATACAGCCCTCAGTGAGACTGAGGGGTGAGTAACTACTTCATATGCACTTTGTCTGACTTATTGACAGATTTCAGGCCTCATTGTTTGTCATGTTCTGGATTTGTATGTCATTGTCAAGCTGCAGTTATAATGGAGGGCCCATGTGGTATATTGTCAATTGAAAATTTTTTTTTTTTTATTTTACGCGATCACTCAATCCTTATACGCGATATAAGAGCGTACTCCTAGTACAGATTATGTGAAAGTTAATTTTTCCTTTTATATAACTTTAAATCGATTAGAGGGTTAGTAGACGGCCACAGCGAGTCATAAGTGAAGTTAATGTAACACGGTGCAGATGCTGGCCCGGGTCTTTTTGCTACCCAGCGGCCTCGGGGACCGGCACGGTTTTCGTCCATTGAGAGCGCTATCCATTTATACTTCATCCGAGGCCACACCACGCGCGCGCGAAGCCTGACCTCAGGTACAACAACTAACGAGTTCGCACGCAGCACGCTGACGTGAGGGATGTGAATTTTCACATATCAACTTTTAAAACTCAAAATCTTTGTAAAAACATTCATGTATTTCAATTTGTATTGAAATCTGAAAACATTGATTTTTTTACTGTTCTGATGTTCCTGGTTTCATTTACATGCAAAGCTGGGAATACAATTTTGCACGTTATAATGTTAGGAGAAGGTCCAGGCAGGCTTGAAAGTAGGCGTGAGTTGCTGGGGATGATAAAAGTGCTCTAACAAAGGAATAACAGGCTTTTATGGTGTAAAACCCACATATGACAACGTACTGTGTTTAGTCGAAACACAATTTCTTTAATAACTCGGTAAATATTTATGCTAGAATGACGAGACGGGGTTTAATTCTTTCGCCTCATAAATTCCCATCTTTTTACATACATTAATTTCACATCCGGGGCTTTTCTGACCCTCTTTGGGCCCAAAAACTCGAAATTTGAAAGATTAATCCCCAAAAAAAGGGTTTAGAGTTTTCCGATTGTTTTGCCCAACGAATTTGTCCAACTGATTAGAGAAAGGAACGTCCCTACCAAATTTTAAGTTAATCGGACAAAAAATGCGACCTCTAGAGTGCATACATATATATACAATTTTGAACGACCCCCCAAAACGTGTTCAGGGGGTCACGTTAGGAACTTCTATGGTGGTCCCGGGCTTAAGTTTCACCGTGCGGGTCATGCTAATAGTTCACTTTCCAAAGGAAATTCACTAATAAAACATGAATACACCTCTTTGGCGCACCTCACTGCAGCTAGATTCAAATTTACCTGTTAGAATACACTTTGATGAATTAGGAAATGCATATTTTATGAATTCGGAAGGATTCGATTTTTGTATGCTTACAAGTTTTGTAAAATGATGTATTTTTTATATAAATGATACAAATAGAACACTAATACTGACACTGCTAAATATATAAAGTACGGAGTGTTGACTTTTTATTTTTTTTAAACGTGAGAAAATTAAACATACAAAATCCATCTTCAAAACCACAGTCGGTGAATACGTAGAAAAGGGGCTATCTCTACTATTTAAATATACTTGCTTAAGTCAGGAAGCTACATAATATAGTTCTAAAAGTGTTTCTGATCAAATTCTCAAAGTTTTATGACCCAATGCTGGATTTTAATTTTGAGGTTTGTCTCACTTTTTGGCGGTTCACACCACTGTGGCTCGCATCAAAGAATTTTGTTCGCTGCAACGATGATGGTTCAGAAAGAGAGAAATATATTATGCTAAACTTGTTAGGTTTTTGCATTGGATCCATCTCTAATTCGTCATACTGTTCTAACAAATAGAATACGCTCAATGTATTCCATACAAAAACAAAATGGCCATAGACACCTTAAGAAGAGCGTGTTATCAGTTTCTTTTATAAACTTTTAAAATGCTAATATGTTTATTAATACGAAACACAAATACTACAATAACAACCTCAGAAGTATATTCAAACTTAATTGGTGTCAAGTGTCATCATACATGATTTATTACGATATATTTTAAATATAGGTTCCGCATTGCAGGAACATATTATTGATGTATAACATTGAGTTAGTTTAATATAAAAAAGTTTTAAGAAAGTAATACACAATTGCAAACTTCTGTAATAAAGACAGCCAATACGTAACAAGGAACACTTCTCTGATATTTTTTTAGGGATGTTAATTTACTTTATTTTGCGTTTACTGTATATATTTAGCCTGAGAGAAGTTGTTAAGTGTTTTAAATCTTGTATTTATAATTTGTTTGTCTAAAACAATAGTTTTTTAAACTTGTTCAGGAATTGTTTTCAACTGCTTTAAACTTTTATATGGATATTGAGTTGTACTGGCAACACCTATTCATTATTTGAAAAGCTCACTTTCTTTACATAAACTATTATAACAACAAAACAACGGTTATATAATTAGGGACAATATTATTGTAACCTTGACCGCAGGTTAAATTGCTTAAATAATGCTTAAATTGTAAGGATTGAAAAAAATTCCGTTTCGGTTACAAAACAATTCAAAATTAATCTAAGAAAAAATATTACAATTTATATTTAGTTTTTTAACTAACATTTAAATTAATAATTTTTAATACCAAAACACAAACACATACATCAACAATATGCAACGTAATTTGTGGTTGGTTAAGAACGATTATCTCAAACATATTTTTAAGAATCATTAAATCGAAATTATCTCATCTGATTGAACTATTAACAATAAATCTGAATAATAGTTTCTCATAAAACCCACTGAATGATGAAGTTAGTCTCAAGTTTGGACTGAGTTACGGCCCCGTTGAGATTAAAGCCCCATCCGGGGTCGCCGCAGACTGAAATATTTCTGAGATTGGTTTTGAACGGCCTAACCTAGATATGTACAAATACATAAATACTCCTCTCTCGGTGAACCTATGGATTTGTAACAGAGTTTAGATGGTGAGGAGGAATAACAAACAAACCAGGCTATAATATTATTATTCGTTTATAGTATGAAAAAATATATCAAAACTGAGGACAGTCCGACTGGCCGTTTCATTGGGCAGGTCCCCATGAGTAGTTTTTTATTTTAATCATAGGTTTTAATAAATATGTATATTGTTTGACACGCTGTACTACCAACGTTCAAAAGAAATCGACTTAAACTCACTGGTCATTATTTATACCGAAATCTGCATAAATATCAGAAAATATCAGGGAGCTGGGTATTCCTTATCTTCTTTTATGCCTGTGATGTACAAAATCATACGATAACAGTATGAATCTAGTAAGTAATACAGCAAGGTGCATTAAGATGCACTTAAGAGCTTGAAATATAACTGGTACTTTTACAGAACATCGAAGATTGATGATATTCAATGCTCAGAAATCGAAAACATTATAGTTGATCATTTCAATAACTAGTGTTTTAGCATCTCGAAAACATGGCTGGCAGTCTTAGTTAAAACAGTACTATAACGGTAAAAAGCAATTTTAAGGTTTGCATTTGACAAGGATAGCACTATTAATTGGTAAGTAGTTAATTTGGCTGGAAAAAATAACGCGTTTTCATTAAGAAAAGTAAATTTGATGATCTAAATGTTCTCAGAAGAATATTAACCAATTCATAATAAGTGCTAACGCAATCTTAATTAAAACTTTCCCTTACTTTGTTTTACATTTAAAACAATGTTGATACTGTCCTCGTCCTCAAACTCACGATGAAAACTAAACTTTAGCGGGTTTCCTAACCAGAAATTTAAGGTTGCGAAGAATACAATTATTTAGTTCTTTGGATGTATTATGGTTTTTAAGACTTGTATGTTTTGGCTAGCTCAGCATTTGTATTTAAATCCCATTTTCTACAACCACGCTCTTGCATCAGTGAGTGGTAGTATTTTAAGTGTTTCAGAGTTTTAAAGTTAACTATGTATTGCAGAATTAAGTAATACTTTGCACTTTGACTCTTGAATCCTGTTTATTGATAAGTTTTTCAAACACTGTCATAGTTGAAACGTCCCATACGGTTCTGTAATGTTATACCTTTGCCCTTGGTCTTTTTTATTTATGCAATTAACGTTCTCTATCAAACCTTCACTGCCTATGTGGCTTGTATGCTAATGACTTGTTTTCAATTGTAGCATGAAATTCTTTGATTGATGTCCTCAAACAGAGGAGATGAAGTAAGTACTAGCTGTTATACGAAATATTGACAACATTCTGTTTATCGCCTTTTCTCTACAAAATGTGTTCACCTGTAATACAATCGGCTCGACAGCTAAGAGTCATACTACACTCAATATTGACACTTCGAGTGCATTGGCTCATTAAAATTTAGGTTTTTGTTTAGAATTAATAATTTTTGTCTGAGTATATCAGTGACTGTATTACACTGTAAGTTAGTGACACTATATTATGCTTCCTCCCAAATTCTAGTATCATATGGTAAAATAGCAGCAGGTGATGTTGTACTTTATGTTTTTGACAACTAGAAAGACAAATTTATGCCAGTCTATTATATCTAGAACCGTAATTATTAGGTTTATTTAAAAGAAAAAAAATTGTATGTATAAGTTGTTTTAACTACCAAGCTAAATTAAACGTGGATTACTTTCACCCGGTATAGATTAGGTATTAGGATTCCACTATATAAGGTATATCTTAGGCAATAGATCTTTTTAGTTTGGCTTTACAACAGCTTAGCTAGAAGTATTTACAGCTCAAACTTTTTAATATCCTTTCTGGTAATTAATGCATCTCACCTCTTATCCCTTAAAACAATTTAAACAAAGTTAAAAACTGAACTGCATATTCATTCCTTAAATGAGTGTTATATTTAAAAAATTATAATTTTTCCTGTAGGATAAAACTTTAATAGAAACATTTAATAGATTTTCACTTAAATCTGTCATATCTGTTTATGGTTAATTCTAATTTACGACCATGTTTTATGTATATATATCTCCTAAATAACCTGTAAGACCTGACTTCGTCCCTTGACCATGTTTTTACTTGTACATAGCGGGGAAAAACTGTGTTACAATTTTAAAGTGATTGTTTGTCAAAAAATATGCAATCTAGTGAATTGCTAATGCAATAGGTTTCAAACGAAAATTTTAGAAAATTATTTAATTTATGAAATTTCTAATTAAAGTGTGCGGCATCTTGAAGTGATTGGATTTAAAAGGAGAGAAACCTCTACCCTCTTTAGCCTACCTTGTAGACTTTTCATAAAGAAAACCTCAACTACATTTAAATGGGCAAATTAAACTATTTTCAAGAGTGAAAATATTTTAAAATGTAAAGTTTAGTAGTTACATATTATATCATTACCAATTATCGTAACGGATTTCAAAGGCTTATCTTAATACATTGAAATTAATATGCGAGTGTAATATGAAATAACCTTTATGGAATTAGTGTACAACTTTTAATAATCATAAATAAAATAGTTACGAGTAAATACACTTTCAAAAGAGAATTAAACTGTATATTATACTGTATATAAGAAAATTACGTTACCATATAAGAAACTGTTAGGTATTATACTTTATAATAAACTTCAATGGAGATAATTGGACGAATATTAGTGCATGTTTTATAATCACTAGTAAAACGGGATTTGGGAAAATAGCCCTCTCATATTGGTTTAGAGGTATGGCGGGCATGACGTGGGGTACAATATTACTGGGGTAAGCGCCCGGTCAGACCTCCCGCCATAATGGTCTCAGGTAATATTTATGGCTGCCATAGTACCCCAGCTGCACACCGCACAGTTAATATTTAACTAAGATGCTATTGTAACCGAGCATTAAATTTTAGTTTTATTATTTACAGTAAAACTATTAATATATTTAATTTTTTAAGTTTAAAGATTTATTGAAACTTTAACAACGAGGATAGCAAAATATATAAATTAAACAGCAGTATGACAACTTCAACACGTGTATAAAAAGTGAAGAGTAAATGGATTATTTCGTTCCGACGTCGTAAACAGACTTTTTAATTTGGTGTTTTCAAGCTTTTTGCCTTATTAATTCACAGTTGGACATGTTAAGGAAATATACCTTTCATAACTTAATGTAAAAGAAAGTTTCAAATATAAATGTTTACGGTAATGAAAACCAACCCGTTGCGCATTTTATCTATTATACTATAAATATTGGACAGTACCACTTTTTATTCACAATTCATTACAATATCAACAAAATTTAGGTATAAGTTAAATGTAACTTAGACAGAATCTGTTATAGTAAAGGTATTATCGAAATAGAACACTACTTCGAATTATCATAAGATGAGAACTTTTTAGTGTTGATTATTATTTATAAAACAAATAATTTTTGTTGTAAAAAGCCATTCTAGAAGCCATCCTTAAATAATGGGATCATCCAGTGCAACGTATACAACATATCCTTTTCAATTACAATAGAATTATGATCACAGACACTAACTTTTAGACCTATCAAATGTTGCACAATGACTTGTAACTTGTAACTGGTAACTTGTGATAAAATTATTATAATAAACACGTGACAATAGAGGTTTTTAATTTTAATACGGCATAGTATTACAAATTTAACAGTGTTTTGGTATTTAATTATTACTACATATTAAGTAGTCCCGGTCCCAGCCGCCTCCTATAAGATCATGAGCGGTCACCTCTGACTTGCCCATGAGACTAATGCCGTTACGGTACCTCGTTGTTTGTAGTTCACCGCACAAGTAAATAGCCTATGGTGACGGGTAAATGAGGTTTTAAAAAATAAAGTAAATTCACAAAAACGTTATATAACAATGTTGGATTGTAAATATATGAGTCATTAGGACACTTCTTATATCACACATCGAACTTCCGTCGAAATAATTCGAGTCACTAAATATTAAAACTTAATAAAACCATTGTACTACGGTTCAGCTAACTCGTGAATGATTACATTATGTCGCAATGTTTAACAGAACACATTTTGGAGAAAAACATACAAATACAAATTTTATCGTGATTTAGATAAAGGAAGTTACCAAAACAGTTTTAAATGCAAAGCAAGGAGAGGATAAAAACTGTAATCATGGATAAAAAACTCCTAAATGTAAATAAGCTAGAAGCATTCTAATATTATTGTCTGAAAAAGTATACATTTAATTTACGTTAATTTTAAATTTAAGCGTGTTAACTTTATATTTGTGTTAAAATAATACACAGCTCAGAGTTTAAAAATAATTCTATTTAATCCCCCCCTCCAATATATCAAAACCGATTTGATTGCTCAAAATAACAAACAATCTTTTGAACCAATATGTTATTTCGTTATATGAAGAGTATCAAGAACATTTTAAACATTTATCTATCTATCGATCTCTTTTAGATCGATTCAGTTTTGTATGAATATTCGTGAAATTCCTTAAACAATTTGTATGAAAACTAAAATTTTACGGTAAATATACTATAAAGTTTGAAAATGACTGGCAGTGAATTCCTTTGATATGTTAATATAATTTATATTCTCTAAATAGTATATCAAATAAATGTTGATAAGAAATATCCAGGTTTTATCGATATACTTGTGTTTGGTTTTTATGTTTGTTTATTGTAAAAGAAACATTAAAGGAAACATAGTAACGTATTTCTAAGATGGATAGATTTACTTGTGAACGGCTATTTGTGATTTATACAGCTTCTTTTTAACTAGGTTTCTGGTGTAGGACTTAAATTTGGCAGTACTTATCTTCAACTTAGACATAAAAAAGGTGTAAATATAAAATTTCGTTCTACAATCAAAATCTGTAGAGTATAAAATTCAATAAAACGAAATTTGTTTGCTGCAATTTGACCTAATATTCCGGTACTATCCTGTAATTACTCAAGGAAAAATAACATTTAATTTTTTAAAGTTTATTTACACTTGATGGTGTGGATCTGCGGATTCGATGCAGGTGTTTCAGAAGCCTTTGAAACGAATGTCAATCTTTGTGTCGGTACTGACCGGTTTTAGCGGTCGCGTGGGTTAACCTATAATAATGTCGGTTAACCTATAAAGACCAATCACCAACTCTTGAAACCGAAAGCAAGTAAATTATTTTAGATACGCGGCATACCGTTCACCCATGATGTGCACATTAAAGAGACGTTTCAAATTCAAGATCGAAAAGATAAATATATTGTTTATAATTGTAATTTCTTCTATAAGGCAAAACATTGATGAATGTTCGATGGTATATAAACACTATTTCAGGTTTTTACAATTTATAAGAAAAACAAACCAAAATTGTCTCTTTAGTTAAAGGTAGGTTATTTAGTTATAAACTATGTTAATCACCCTATCAATTAATAAATACGTTAAAGGCCTTAACGACTTATATTCAGCTCATTGTGTGCTATTCAATGCTGCTTATTCCTTGTCGTGCAATGAGTCTTTGAGTAATTAAACTTGCATTGTTTTTCACTAGTTCGTTTGCCTGCAGGGAATTACCCCATTTGTTGTTTGTTCTCGTTAATAACAAAGGATCTGATTTTCTATGTTTTGACTAACGAACCTCGCCAATATAAACAAAACATAAAACTTAAGCTTTTTTAGTCATAAAAATTAATCAATGCTTTAGTATTTGATTCCATTAAATTAAATTGGAACCAATTGTACCACTTTTCTTTTTTACTCAGACTTAGTAACCTTACATATAAATGTGTTATTAATACTTTGTTTCACGTCCAAAATTCTTGTTTTATTATTTTTGTAATTTATAGTTTTGGTTAAATGACCCATTAAGAAAATTACATCTTATTTTGTATTGTATACAGCCAAAGTATTTAATAGGACGTTTGAGTTGATAAATCCATGTTTAATATACCGTAATTAAATTAACTAATATGGAATTAAGTACTACAACGCTAATTATTGAAATATTTTGCTCCTTCATATTGTTATAAAAAGTGTATTGATAAAACAAGTCATCACAATCCAAAAGACATTTATAACAATTATATTATTCAGTTTTTTAAATATTTTATAGAGCAACGAGGTATTAAGATATGCTTGTTCTACCAGGTATCTCCTTATTATGTTATCCACCTGAGCGTGCCTAACTAACGTCTATCTAGTGCAAAATGACTCAGGAATTGTGACTGTAGGTGAAATATGTAACAAACCATCAACAATTAATTATAAAGAAACTTACCCAATAATCAAAAGCATCAAGGATTTGGAACAGAACAATTTTTTTATTAATAATATTTATTTTCACTTGGTACTTTGATACTTTAGGATACGAGGAAACAAATGTCGAACGGTGGGTTCATAGTTTCAAGTTATATTAATTGTATTATATCGGTTATCATTTACTGCTGTAAATGTCTAGTTTACTGACAAATATTTGTATTACATTTAATATTTCTTGCTTTTAGGCATCCATGTTTAACGATGTGATTACTCCGAAAAATATAATTAATGTCACATTTTTGGAATCAGTTTGAGTGACTCAGTAAGTTTAAATTTCATGTTATAAAAGGGTGACACAAAATAATAATAATCTCAATAAGCTGTTTGTTGGAAATGTTTATTGTGATCTCTAACAATACGGGTTTCCAATAACTGTAAAAATACACCCAGTTTTATCAATATGAAAACCTACTTATTTCTATAGTAAGACAACATTTACAGCCTGCCTGATTACTGAGTGGGATACATTTTCGTATATTTATGAATGTATGTTTGCATTAGCTAGATTCTCCAGGCTGAGCAGTAAATCAGGGATTAGGTATACAATCAAACAAATGTTTTACTTCAGGCTAAAGTTTAACATTTTTAAATTAGCAATTTTCAAAACAATAATTTTTTATTCCCAAGCGATAAACATAATTCTATCAATGGTTCTATAGCATAATATCAAAATGTATGAAAGGTCGTGAATATATTAAAAACACATGTATGCAATATTTTTTTGTATTTTTATGATGAAAAAAGGCTTATTGCTTTAGTCAATTCGGTCCACATTTATTTCTATTAGAGTTATAACAACCTTAGTAAAATACTTCACAATAAGCTCCAAAATAGCACTTCGCAATTACGCATTTTACAACTGATTAATAAATTAAGTAAATGATGAGCGAAACTATCGGCTAGATGTTTGTTGTACCACCTAATGTGTACCTAATGTTTGTTGTCAAATATGAGTTATCGGTGAAGATATTAGTTTTGCTTTTCCTTGAATACAAAAAGTAGTTTTTGAAGTGATGTGTGTCTATCTCTCTGTTTGTCCTTCTATCTGTACGGGGTGTGTATAGACCCAGAGACCAGCACCAATGGGCCAATGTTGATCAAATTTTATATTCAGAGTATCCACGTTATCTCCAGAAAATTGTTAAGAATTAATACATTTTGATTTTGTAAGGCATATATCCTCCAAAACCCATGAAAACCATAAACAATCTAAATTTATCAAAATATGCTTTAACGATTTTATTAAAGATTGGTGATTTATAGTGCTTTGAATTTATAATAAAATTACATTCCCCTGTTTTATTTTTTTCCGATGGTAAACGGTTTAAAAGGTCACCAAAATTAAGTTAATTTAATTTACTATAAAACCATGACATTTATAAAATGTACATATCACCATTAAAAAAGCTCAAACAAATTTAATAAGTTAGAATTTTTTATTATTTGTCTACGACTAAAGGTTGCAGTGACAATTTTAGTTTTAATTTAGTGGTAAACGAGTAAGTTGTCCATTGTTATTCTTACGGAATTCATTTGAGGATAATCTGAATGTGTTATCAACTAACCCTGGGAAGGGAAGAGAAGAGAATATCCCTTCTTAAACCACTATGTATAACAAATTATTTCCATAGTTCTTTAAAAGAAGAAAAAATACTGAGTGGATATTTCTGAAAATTGTCATTAAAGATTTTCTACATATACTGTCGTATTTTATTTTATATATTTATTAAATCATATAAAGTCATTGATTGATTACAATTGGGCTAAAAGGGGAAAAGTATGTGTCAGTTTCCTGATGTCAGTTTATTTATGTGTATACCGGTTGTAACATTTTGTTTGTGGAGCAATAGCGTTTAACTGTTGTTGATACGTTCGCTGCAAACACAACTGCAACAGTAAATCCAAAAAGTAAACACAAACCCGACTCTGACAGCAAAGTTTTTCAACAAATGGACCCGATCAGAAAATAATTCATTGTGATCGATTGCGTAACGATAGCCAATCCCTTAAGCTTAGTGATAAGAAGAATACGGTAAATAGATAAGAATACTAATGGTAAAACATAAAACATCTTGAAACTAAACCTACTTTAAGTAAGGTGACGAGTCAGGAATAAACATGTTATTGTTTCCATTACAGTATAAGTTTTAACTGTGTCGTAAAACTCCTAGCGTAGTTATATTTGTATAAACATATTTCTTAAAACACAAATGACTGGCATTTCTCACTTCAAATTTATATTTCAGTATTTGTTCTAAAACTATACTATTGTTTATAATTTCAAAGGCATTAACCTATCAAAGAAGGTAATTATGATAAAAGTAAAAGGCGTTATTAATTCCACATTTGAGGACAGCGCCAGGGCAGTTTACAGGTAAAGTAGAAAGGTTCTCCCTCAACAACCGTTCATACAGGGTGTCACAAAAATGCGTAGCGTGCTATGCAGAACCGGATTCTACATACAAAAACAAGTTGAAAATGCAAATTAACACTTTTTAGATTTTTGCTTAGTTTAGCCGTAATCCGCCATTTTGTATTTTTTTTTATTATTAATAAATTCATAACCCCTTGGAGATATTTGTACAAAACTTCGTATGAACTTTAAGTTTTACGTTATTAAAATTTTCCAAAAATATTGTTGTCAAACTTATAAAAATTCAAAATGGCAGCCATTTAAGGATTTCAAAGTCAAATTCCATGAAAACTAGCAGCTAAAACAAAATGTTACATCACATAAAATTTAAAGCTCTTTTTAATTTAAATCCAACGACACTTTGATTGTACAACTCGATTTATAAATAATAAAGTTATGGTAGTTTTTAATAATAAATTTCAAAGTGGCGGCCATTTAAAAAAAATCAAAACCAAATTCCAGGAAAACTAGCAACTAAAATAAAATTGTACAGGAAATTAAATTTTAAGCACATGTAATTATATGGTCAAGTGCTCTGGGGAATTTGAATTTGACATTTTTTAATGGCCGCCATTTTGAAATTTATTATAATAAATTACCAACACTTTTTATTTATTAATCGATTTTTACAATCAAAGTGTCATTGGATTTGGATTAAAAAGAGCATTAAATTTTATGTCTTGTAAAATTGTATTTTTAGCTGCTATAGGTTTCATAGAATTTGACTTTAAAATCTTTAAATGGCCGCCATTTTGAAATTTAATGTTTGACCAACAAAATTTTTGGAAAATTGTAATAACATAAAACTTAAAGTTTATAGCAAGTTTCGTACAGATATCGCCAAAGGGTTTACCAATTATTTTTTTCCAAAAAATACAAAGTGGTGGATTACGGCTAAACTAAGCAAAAAATTAAAAAAAAATTTATTTCACATTTTCAACTTGTTTTTGTATGTAGAATCTGGTTCTGCATAGCACGCTACGCATTTTTGTGACTCCCTGTATACTCTCCCCTTTTTCTTATTTCCCTCCCCAGACCTCCTTCAGTCTCTTCTTCCTTTAACGCCCTTAGTTTGTAGAATAATAATATAACGGACACGGCGCCCGGCACCGTCCAAAAAAGCAATAGCGAAGATTCCCCACTGACGAGACGCCAAATTGGATAGAGAAAAAAAGTAACCATAAGTTTCGAATAAAACAAAATTAGTAGTATTTACACACACAAACCTGTACATTAATTGTATCGTACTTATTACTGAGATAACATCTAAACACTTGATATAAAATTTATAAGTAGTTTTATACCTTACTAGTACATGGTTTTAATAGGAACAAGGCTATAACCCCTGGAAATAATTCGCGCACTTGAATATTCAAAAACCTATGATACTAAAAATGTGAAAAAGACAAAAGAATTGTACACTAACCTCAAGAGCACAACTACAACTGAGTAAATAAATAAACCAAATTAAAAAACATTCTAAAACAGTTGATTCCAATAACAAAATTGTTTACAAGCTGTTGCACTCGAATAATCTCTGTTAAGACTTGATTCCCTATTTTAATATCTTTAATTGAAGTTTTTCCCTTAGAAAACATGCTATCACACTTTTGGCATATAATAATACTTAGAGGGATCAAGTGCTTTTAAAAGGCCTACAAACCAAATAGCTTGTAATGTGCTAAATAATGAGCTAAATATGCACCTAAAACGTTAAAGTTGCTTCAATGGATGAGGCACACCATGTGTCCATAGATTTCCTAATGTTTTCATAAATAATATAATTATAATATTTCATTTAAATGATAATTGAAGTAACCTATTAGAAATGTGTCTTTATTTTCAATACACAAGGAGGTTTGTTTTAAGGTTGTTCGTTCAAAAAATAAATTTCAGATTTTTATGTATGAATGTGTTTGTTACAATGTACTAAACACGAGAATGAGGTTTACAAAATTTAAAAAAAATTCAGGGGTATATTAAAAGGGACTAAAGGGGCGATTTTTGGGTGTTTTGTTACCAATAAGCAAAGCAACCCGTTGATATTTTTTAAAATAAAAATACATTTTTTGCTTTCTGATTGCTTCCTTTATGCGTTAGAATAAAAATAATAAAAATCTGAAAAACAATTTTTAATTCTTTTTGTTTTACACCTTATTTTAAAATTAAGATTTAAACAATAAAAAACGAGTTTTATTTTAATAGATGTGGGGTTTATCTGATATTGTATAGGCGTTTTAAAATCTTTTCTATGTATAACAGTTCTGCTTCCTTATTGGTAAAAGTAGCACCATGTAGGGTCGGCACGCTGCACTGCAAGTGTAGTGGTAATCACCTACAGTGCCCGCACGCGTCGAGGGGCGAGGTGCGTCGCCGCTCAAGGTCATACCGTACTCCGCGCGCTTTCTGTGTTTCTCTCTCTCTTTCTTCTCTCCTTTGCACTCCCACCACTTCTTCAGTTTCGCGCGTAAAATTACGGCAAAACGGATTCTGCGGCCTTGCGGCAAATTGACAGATTCACCTATTTTAGCGAATTTCCCCTCTAGGGAAGAAGCTATTACCGTAGTCGGCATGGTAAGACCTAGGCCCGGGACCATGATAACTTTTCGTTTTGAGGTCCCCAGACCCCAAAAACACCATTCGTTCGAAACTGTGTATATATATATATATATATATATATATATATATATATGTGTCCGTGATCACGATAACTCTCGTAAAAATAATAAGATGTTGATGAAATTTGGTATAAACGTGTAAAGTAACATTTATGACTTTAAGTTCGAAAACCAGCCAGATCGCTCTATCCGAAGGGGTATTTTGGGGGGGTTTTGTACCCCAAAAATGGGTTTTTAGAATTTTTTACATATAATTTTGGAAAGAGTCAAATTTTAGTTTTTCCCATTGGATTCAGCTTAAAAAACACACAATTTGGTATTTTGATAATTTCTCTACGTCAATTGGTTACCGAGATATTGAAAGTGCTAAACACAGTACGATGTCTAATGTTATTCTTATGGAGAAAAATAAAAATTTTATATCTCGCTTATTTATGAACGTATTCTGACGAAAATTGGTATACGACTTCATCTGGTTGTGGACCATTGATATTTGCAAAAAAAATTTTACCAATGTCTCCTGTAGCAGCAAACCTGCGTACTCAGCCCCATGTTATTCTTATGGAGAATAAGTAACGTGTTATCTCCCTTCATTATGAAAATAAATTAATGACATTTGGTATGTGGCTTTAGCTAGATGAGTTATATTGATATTTGTATAAAACCCCATTTTTTTGTGCTCCTTGCTTCAGCAAACCTGCATACTCAGCCGCCATGTTCTTCTTATGGAGAATAACCCCAAA
Organism: Allygus modestus; assembly: GCA_963675035.1. Lineage (NCBI taxonomy): Eukaryota > Metazoa > Arthropoda > Insecta > Hemiptera > Cicadellidae > Allygus > Allygus modestus. The sequence continues at coordinate 180,140,551 of OY776111.1, read as the reverse complement.
AATGTTTTTTTTTGAACTTTTAACATATAATTTTTTTTAAGTCAAATTTTAATATTTACCATTAGATTCAGCTTAAAAAAACACACAATTTGGTATTTTTATCATTCCTCTACGTCAATCAGTTACCGAGATATTGAAAGTGCTAAACACAGTACGTTGTCTAATGTTATTCTTATGGAAAATTATAAACAAAATTATATCTCGCTTCTTTATGAACGTATACTGACGAAACTTGGTATACGGCTTTATCTGGTTGTGGTCTATAGATATTAGCTCAAAAAAAATTTCTTGCTAAAGGTTCCCATTGCAGCAAACCTGCGGACTCAGCCCCCATGTTATTCTTATTGAGAAAGATTTAAATGCTATGTCTCCCTTAAATATGAACATAAATTAATTAAACCTTAGACATGACTTCACCTAGTTGAGTTATATTGATATTTGCCTAAACACCCATTTTTTTCGTTCCTTGTTGCAGCAAACCTGCGTACTCATCCCCCATGTTATTCGTATGGAGATTAATCGAAATGGGATATATTGCTTATTTATGAATGTATATTGATGAAACTAGGTATGTGGCTTCACCTAGTTGAGATATATTGATGTTTGATTAAAAACCAATTGTTTATGTTCCTAGTTTCAGCAAACCTACGTACTTATCCCCAATGTTATTCTTATGGAAAATAATTAAAATTGTATATTTGTGAATATATTTTTATGAAATTTGGTATGCGGCTTTATGTGGTATTAAGACATATATTATGCATTGGAACTTTTCTGAGTACGCAGGTTTGCTGTGACGGGGGCATTTGATATTAATTAAATGTAACCTCAGTAATATACCTCTGGGATTGAGTTTCTTATGCCTTCAGACGGTCTCGGTGGCGCGATTTTCGCTCCTTTAGAGCGCGGTCCTTTTATAATTAAAGAAAAATTATAGGTTCAAGAAAATATTAAGTTTTTAAAATTTTAAATATTGGTTTAGTTTCAATTTTTTTATTGAACGTTATTTTACATTTATGTTAGCTTTATAACCTCCTTATTTATTATAAATGGGGCTGTTACGTATAAAATCGGGACTAGAAAAAGTAATAAAGCGTAAACTTTTTTTATTTTTAGGGTAGAAAGAAACTTACAGCGGCAAAGTTGTAGCAAATTAGTTGATCTTCATGTTTTATTTCAAACATTTTTCAGTCAGACGTTCGGTTTGTTCAAAAATGTCTTTCAAACAAACGCAACAGTAGGTGCTACGCTTGTACACAGTCGCACCGCGTAGCTTTGTATGTTCGTCATTCAAACTAAACAATAACTGTGACAGCAATGTATTTATTTATTGAAGAGTAGTAATTTCCACTAATTTAAAAATACTTTCTGATTATGAAACTTATTGTGTAGAAAGCTTTCGAATCGGTTGGGGACTAAATAATACGATTTGCATTGTCTTTTCTGAGTTTGTGTTTTATTTCAGTACTCTAAGCACAATAAACATTTTATTTGTAGGACAATGTAAGTATAAAAGAAAATTATATTTAATATTTTAAACTATAGGTCTACCTTATACTATACTAATATATTTATTATACAAGGTCATTTATTCAGTATACAGCAACGAGGTCTATGATATACAGACAAGATAACTAGACATTGCTGAAAAGCACTAACTTATTCAGTTTTTGCCGAATTCCCAGTTTTCTACAATTTTGAGCCAATGTTTTTTCCCTTGCGATTTTATGACACATAACTTTAAAAATCATTTTTCCAATTAACCTAATTAATCTAATTTCATGAGTGTCTTCTCCAAACTCAACATTTGAATGGTGAATAACAAATACTTCACCAACAAATGCTCTGCAAGTTAACATAATCAACCTATCGGTTTGAATAAGAGAATCAGAATTATTTACCGTGTGGTTAATAAATTTCACTATTCTAATTACATCTGATGACACCCTTACTAATTTGTGGTCTTTCCGGCGACGAATGCGTTGTGCGTCCGGTGGGACCGTGGGCGCGACGCGACATAATATTTGCTGCGCTTATTTGCAAGCGATTTGTGGACAAACCAAACATCTGACTGAAAAATGTTTGAAATAAAATATGTAGATCAACTAATGTTCTACAACTTTGCCGCTGGAAGTTTCTTTCTACCCTAAAAATAAAAAAAGTTTACGCTTTACTACTTTTTCTTGTCCCGATTAAAAAAATCGAAGTATTTGTTATTGTATAAATTCCGAACATTTACCAAACTGGAAGATATTTATACTGTTAGTTGCAAAATATTACGCAGATTACAAATATATAAAATTTGTCCTATTTAAATAATCCTAGTACTGTGCAGAAGCTTGTATTTGAAAGCGCGTCCAATGCTAAAAATTGCTCGGCGGCCCTCTATACGCCTATGTGGTGGGGGAAACGGACCGAAAATCACTCACCTACGGCTACTCGGCGAGCGATCCATATGGTTTAAATATCGATGGTTGGCCTTACTGTAAATTGCTGTTTGGGTATAAACTGATGCGGTTATTTTTGGCCGATAAACTACGTTCACTTGTCGTTTTCGGTCTAAAAATTACGGCGACCATGGAATGCGGTCAAATTGCCAAGGTCAAAATGTCAAGCATTTTTCGTATCAACGGTTTTTATTTACTTTAAAATTAGATTCAACAAAAAATTAAAACAATTGTAAACAACACAAATCTGATTATACTAGTATTTAACAAATTGTATACCATAAATGTTTATAACAAGTTTAATATAAAATTGAATCATCAGTATTATTTGTAAGAATATTCTTATTTATTCTAATTAATAATATTTGTATATATAAAACGATTAGTCAAAAAACTTTTTACATTTGGAAATTATTTAGATGAGAATCACATAAATAAGTTTGTATAGCAAACTCTTTATTTATTTTTTAAGTAGTTCACACATACCGTTTATCAATCATTATGTTTGGTGTTGGTAATACAATTGGTAACAATGAAAGGGCTTTATAATAATAGCACCAATATTAGTAACCGTTAGTAAAATATTTAAATCAAAGGCGAAAAGCTTGCAATGAGCGAGTCAGCCCAGCCCAGCCCCAGCCGGCCGCCCGGCCAACGCAAGGTAAAAGGTATGCCTCGATGACAAACACGGTGAGAGGGGGAGAGAGAGAGAGAAAGGAGCAGAAGGAGCCAGTGCCTCTCTCCCTACCCCCAGCCAACCCACACAAGCACACTCATGCCCGCATCAGCCGAATTGACGTCCTAGCGGTGTGCGCGGCAATATGCGGAACTACTGCTCCTCGCCGCCAGACTAGCCTGGCGGATGCACAACCTTAAGGCCGGTATCGAAGAAACTATCGAGTCAATTTTATAGTTGTATATGTTAAAAGACCTCGGAGGCGGTGATTCGACTAAATCTCCTAACTCGTCTAGGGCACCGCTCTGCAGGCCTTTACACCTGCCTAGCACCGTCCTGCATAGCTTTGTTGTTACAGCTATTTTTCATAGGAAGTCATCAATTTTATTTTTAAAAGTTGTTGATTAATTAACAAAACACAATACATTATCAAGAGCTGATGATACCAATTTCATGTAAATAACATTACTGCGGTAATGACAACGCAATAAGTTATGAGAGAAATTACAAACTAAGAAGCACGAGAAGAAAATGTACAATGAACGGTTCAACCACCAATTAAAATCCAATTCGTCCTTTTTTAAATAAAAACTGACAACATGTTATAGTTTAAAATAAATTTCAATGAATAAAAATAAAAGTGAGGATTACTGTGTTCCAATTTAACAGTACATGACGTCTTTGATTTTTTTTCTTTAAGGCATATTATACCATTGTTTGTGAACAAGCAAGTTAGACAGGGGTTGAAGGAGGAGGCGTGTAAGTGGAATGGGCTGGTGCTGAGCTTGAATGTGTCATGGCGACTGGCGAAGGGTCCGGTGCCGTACTCAAGTGTTTTTACAACTTTATATCATTTAAGAGTCGGTGCCTTACTCGAGAACTGCGAGCCTGTTGCCGAAACGACGAGGCGACACGCTGGAAAACATTGGCGTTATAAATCATCAGCATCACGGGGCAAAGATACACTGATGATTTATTAACCTAGGGGCCGAGCCTTTCACGGGGTAGGTAACTCAGTTCGTTTAGATAACTCGGAGTAATTTTCACGACGACTCACTACTGACGAGCAGATTTTCTTAGCCCCTTTGTCTATTTTCTGTATGTTTACGGCACTCCAGTTGTTATTATAGCTCAGTTTCCCTTCAGGTAGTTTTGTATTATATATGCACATTGATTAGTGTTTAAAATGTCTCTATATTTAATCTTCATTCAATGGTTTTAGTAACCTGTATTAGGAAACAACATGTTATACATGAGTATTACTTTGAAAGTTGATTATAAACAGCTGTATCATTCTTTTACTTTGATTTGAAACTTCATGAGCCCAAAAATACTTAACTTTTGTTAACTTATTTAAATTAATTTTTTTACATTAATCGATTTTTCATGGGGCTGATAACTGTCTAGAACTTATTTTCAACAATGGAGATAGTTAATTACAACTTTTGAAGGCAATCGTTGATGCCGTTTTTTGAGATCACAGTTGTAAGCAAGCAAGCAAACCTTACTAATTTTTTAGTAAAGGATTACTAATAAAACAAATTATTAATAGTTTTAAAACCATGAATATTGTTACATATTTTGTATTACAAGCATTTTCCCAGTTCGGCCAACTTAAATTTTGTTTACATTTGAAAAAAGTCCTTCTTGTAATAATACCTCTTTTAAATAGATTATTAGGCGTACATAGGTTAGTAATGTTTACATTTACTCTTTAATTTGTCAAGACATAACAGTATGAATGATTTAAAAAGAGTTGTGTTTGGGTTAAAATAATGGGTTACGATTATTTAAATAGTTTATCAGAGGGAGAGCTGGTTAAACATGCAAGATATTATGTAAATTATTTGCTAACAACAAAGACCGCAATCCCACACACAATAAAGCAGCGGTGGTCAGAATTTCATCTGTTCTATTTAACCTACAGATAGCTTTGTTTGAATATTTGTTGAAGGTTTTTGTAACACGATGACAGATAGCAATTAAAAGACTTAAAACTAAACACATTCCAAAAACATGCAACACTAAAATTTCAAACTTAAACCCTCGTGTTATAACCATAACATGTAATCCAAATATTACACTAATTCTACAGTTAAAAATATTTGTCCTATACGTCCAATTATAAAATATTTAAAATACCGATTTAAAAAGTAGTTTGAATAACTTTAAATAAACCACGGTTATTCAAAATAGCTTATAAACCGTTTTAAATCAATTTAAGCGTTAGTAAAAAGTAATTTTTAACCTTTTATTCAAAATTACAAAAAATATATTTTAATGACAATTTTATCCAAATTTTATTTTATTTTTTTTATATTTTTTTTATTTTATTGACAAATTTGTTGATAAAACACTAATTATATTTGAAAATCTTTGAAAAATATAACTCAAAGCGAACATTGCTTATAAGTAGATGGACATAACCTAGGCCTTATGCTAAAGCGGGTGTGAAAGAGTGGGGGGAGGGGTTGCACGTAAAAATGAACTAGGCTGTAAGCAAAAGTATTTTGAGTAATTATTTACCAGTTAATTATAGAAGATGGATAACTATGCGAATACTATAATTATTAGCTTTACCACTTCTCGACTGCCTGACTGACTGACTGACTGATTTTAAACTTTGTTGGACTCCTATTTCTGTCATCCATTGGTAGAATATCAGTAGTTTTAATGTAGTAAATCTAGAAAAAAATCAAACATTTGTTTGAAATTGTTGTTTAATGAATAGAAAAAACAATGAAATGCCAAACAATCGACGGGCCTTAAGAATCACCATGTTGGCAACTAGAAAAAAAGTAAATCTCTTTTAACCTGTCTTGTATTTCTATTTTATTAGTAAATATCTAAAGCTGCACTTCTAGTATCACCATGATTGTATTTTTTGTCAAATTTTATTATGGTGAATCAACACATCTTTTCAGTACAAATACTTTGATACTACAATAGTAAAGCACCAGGCCTAACCCTGATTCATTTATAACTCAATGATGGGATTAAATTGAATCAGTAGTTAAGGCAAGTTACTTACTGGTACTTTAAAAAGACGGTTAGTAGAGAAGAGTAAAAATAAAATATTACCGTTCTACCAACTTTTATTGTGGGTTTACTATTACATCATATCATATGTATACTATTAAATACGTATTTACATTTTTAGCGAACGCTTATGCCGTGAGAGTCAGGTTTGCACTGCCTGCCGCAGAATATATTGAAAATATATGACAGATCACTGACAGCAATATCATAAAGAATTTCATAACTTGGCAGCCAACGTCAGGGCTGACGTATTGACGGGTGGTGGGAAGAGGTGTGGGTAAGTAGTAGATGCGCGGGGGTAATAAACTTCGGCAACCAAAGAGGTGAAGTTATCCACCTGTACATATCCCCATAGTTGTATCAAGTTATATAGCATGTCCACTTCCTAATACCAGAAAATTTGACGTGTAAAACTATTTAAAATAAAAATACTACTTTTCATAATCAGGAACAAGAATAACTGATTTCAATAGTCCGATTCAACTGTGATTTGGATATGTTATATATCTAGGCTAGTGTATAATAAATAACGCCTTCAAACCCAAACTCAATATAATTGTAAGTTTAAAAAATATTTTACAAAATGCTACAAAATCTAAATGTCAGATTTTAAATTTAGCATCCGATTTAATTTAATTTAGTATATGTTATAGCCCTCGAATAGTATATGTCAAAATACTATCCTGTCTGTCATTACCATATTTGATTCGTTGTGAAATGTATAAATTAAAAAATATACATATAGTCATATAAATTATAATCATAAATTATTATGAGTATATTAATAATTATTATGAATTCCAAACTTTGGTATTATAGACCGATTTAGTTGATTCTCGGATGTCTTGTTGTAAAAGACTAATAAGTTTATAAATGCCTCTTATGTTCCATTTCTACCTTATATAAAATTGAAATGATTATTTTATAAAATATTATTGGCAGTTATTGATCTTTTTAACGCCAGATTATTTTTAATGTTATACCCCTGGACTATAGTATAAGAATAGATATAATTAATTACTTCTAAGTTAGGACATTCGAATAATTTTAAAATTTGAACTAACGATAGGCATAGGCTACTTCTCTATTTAAAAAGCGATTTTTATATTTCTCGAATATTTTGTTGTTCTAGCTATCATTAGGTAAAAAAGCCATCCTACATTTACATTTAGAATATAATTTTGTAACAAAACCGTTACTAGTTCTTACTTGCTTATTGTATCTATGGGGGTATGTACAATTACAGGTGGATACATGCACCTCTTCGAAAAATACAATGGTCGCTGGACTTCATTACCCCCACATATGTACTAGTTGGGTATCGGATACTTATTTGTATGGGCTTTTATTATTAATAGATTTAAACTGAAAATAATTGAGAAACTTCTTTTCAGTTACAATAATCGGACAGCTCTAGCTAAACCTCTTCACGGTTAAAGCTTACATGCTTAAATACTCGTAACACGTAAGCATGCTACTGATTTAGTATAAGCATTGATTCAGTATTAGCATTTATACTAAATTAAGCGTGAGTTTTAATAACACTTTCATCTCCCTCTCACCTTAGGGCTTCGCCCCATAAGCCATTTAATTTACAATGTTAAACTTATGGAAAATATTTTTACACTTTCAAGGTAACTTAAGTTGGTTCCAGCTATTATTTTCACTAGGTGTGATGTATTCTGAACTTTGGCATTGAATTGTTTGTTTACATTTGTGGAAGAATTAAATTTGCACTACTCATTTGTTTAATGTTCTGAAGGCGGAATTATGTATACTCCTAATCATAAAACATAGAGGTTCACTCACTGGCTTTTAATATTCCAATGTAATCCACCACACACCAACTACTGAACCGTTGAAGCTGGAATTTGGTTGGAAGATAGGTTATACACCGTTGTCAAAGGTAGACAGACGTAAGACCGACCTGAGAACCCTATGGTGCTCCTCACCTCTGGTATTTGATATTATAATAGGCAAAACGAACCAACTACTTAAACTATATGTTGCTGAAATCCGGGAGGAAGATAAATAAAAAACCAACAAATTGGCGTACTCCCATATGTTGGGGTTCCGCACCACTGGTATTCTGTTAATGTTTACCATCATGCACCAACTACTAGACTGGTTTAGTTGGTATTTGGTATGAAAACAACTCACTGTGTATTCAAGGCATACACCCGGGCCAAAAATCCTCTGTGGCTCTACCCCACTAGCCTTCAAAATTCTTATGTTAATATTTCGAACACTACAAGTATTTATTGGATTTAAATTTAACAGCTAAAGTCAAATATAAGCCTATTGCTGTTAATAAAATTCATTGGAGCTTTACCCCAATGACTTTTGAAATCCACATGTTAACCTGTTATTTATTTATACTGATTATTTACTGAACAGGTTGAGCTAAATCTTTAGAAGGAAGACTGGTGTAATACTTCATAATACCTTTTTTAGGCATATTATTTTTTTATCTTTGAAGGATTTTTTCCTTACACTTTCAAATTCACCATGTTAACGATCCGCACCAACCTACAGGATGGATTGAGCTGAAAAGTGGTAGGAACGTTCATTCTTCCTTTAAGGCTAGACCTCATTGACCTTACAAATTCCCATGCTACCCCCACCAACTACCTGTCTAATTAAACTGAAATTTGGTATGAATGCGTAACAGTAATAAAAGTCAAACAAACTTAGGCCTACTACATTTCAAGAATTCTTTGCGGTTTTGCCAGACTGGCACTCAGTACTGGCAATTTATGTAAAATGTTGTAGGCAGATTGGTAGTTCCCTAAAATTAAGTAGGCCCACATTTTCATACAAATTTTTGTGAGATTCTGCCTTACTGCTACCTTAAAATTTACACGCGTAAATGCCACATACAAAATTTCCTTCTGCAAACACACATTTTTAGATGAAAATGTGTCCACAACACAAACTAGAAAAAATATAAATTTTAAAATTCGTTTTTAACAACAGGCCAGTTAATTTATATAGACAAATGTCAATTGTTAGACACGTGGTAACATATATACCTCGATCTGTCAAACTTTTCAGAGGTAAATGTGATCTACTACCCTTTTTTAGACTTCTGATCACATCACAGCGTTATTTGCACTATTAAAGGGTAATACTAAACTCGTCCTCATTGCCTAAATTATCGATGCTTTTAAAACATTTGATCTGGGAATACTGTAACTGTTTTCATCACACTGTGCCGGAAGTAGCTATTTTTGATATCAGCTGAGAGTACCGGGAGTGATACGTTTCCACCCTAGTGCCGTAAAACGGCTGGTTATTTTTGCCACCCTGTTATTAGTTATTCTGACACCAGTAATGCTAGTAGCTTGTTGTGTCTACAAATAGCAGTGTTGCAAGCAAAACCAGCTGTTACTATTAATCTGGTTGGCAAATAAATCAACGTAAACATTATTGTTTTCATTGTGTTGTGATAATTGATACATCAATTATCACAACAAACCTGATAATTATCACAATTATCAATTATCACAACAAACCCAGAAAACCTGATAAACATTACTGAAAAAGAGGTTTCATTAATATAAATATTTACAGTGTGATGAAAAGTATCGTTCATAACTCGTACCTAAGAATTTTTCCCAGCACTTGATCTAATTTCCACGCACGGCTTTCGCCTCGCAAGGAAAACACGATCGCGTGCCGGAAAATACCACATTTGGCTCTACTAAAGGAATAAACTATTGTATTGTTTTTTGTAAGAGGTCCATAACAAAAAGGGGTGCAAGGAAAACAAATCATGTATGGATTAATTTATAAATCTTTATATTTCTTTACTAGCAGACGACTCCTTCTTCGCGATCTAGTAGGCTATACTAGGGGCTATTTTGAAAATGTATTTACATTTCAATAATCTGACTAACTAAATAAAATATAACTCCATAAGATTAACAGTGGAAATGTGAAAGCCTAAGGGGCGAAATTCTGAAGGTGGAGGGTTTTCAAAACTCCAATAGGCACATCTAGAGAGTAAGAGCTATTCATTAAAGCCAAACACAAAAAAATAATAGTTTTAGAGGTCAAAAATCACCAAACGAAAATCAAGAAATTATTTTAATATTATGGATATGACCTCATAAAATGCGTTCAAAGTAAAAACTAAATAGGAAATATTCTACTCTTTAGTTTTACAAACATAATTTATTTGGCTGGTATCCTTTTACTTTAAAATTACTGACATCCCAACAGACGTAAAGTTCATTATATTTACGAACATTATTACAGTTTTAATTTTGCTAATTGCGTTTCCATTAGTTAAAAGTATCATAAGGACTTAATATACAACAGCAGTTTTTGGTAAACACAGTCAGAGGTGGCGCTATCGACCTTGTTTTATGTAAACTGGTGGTAAATCATAAGGATACCATATGAAATTAAAAAAACCTTGACAAAAATAAAGGATTTTAAATCTTAACAAGAAAGACAAAAGAGGCTTTGGAAGCACTAAGTTAGCTTTTAAAGACAAAAGCTGCTTTATTTGGGTTTCTTGGGTTCTTAGAGAAATAATTTACTAATGAAGGTAGTGTCTAACATTACAGAAGTTTTTGTTACGGTTTCCCATATTGCTCTCTTTTTACTTTCTCCCCCTTATATATAGTATACGGAGAAAGTATTGTTTTCGTCAAAATTTTATAATTTGAGTTGTTAGTGGATATATTTGTTTTGGTGCTCCCTGAATCCAAAAAAGTGATTTTTACGTGATGTCTGTTTGTGTGTGTCTGTCTGTCTGTCTGTTTGTCTATATGTATGGATTTGTACAGAGCTAGAGCCGTAACCAATGGTCTGATTTTTATGAAATTTGGTATGTAGGAATTAATCCACAATATCCCCAGGTGTTTTTTCGTTTTTTTAGAAATTTGATTTTAAAGGTAATTATCCCCTAAAAACCGCCAAAAAACATGAAAAATCAAGATTTCTCAAAAACGGCTCAAACGATTTTAAACAAACTTTACTCGTTTGTAGAAATTTAGTTTTCCAACAAAATGATACCACCCGCATTTCTGTAAACAGTCGGGTTCAGAAATTACAAGACTTAAAATATCAAAAATTCAGTTTTGGGACTTTTCATAAAAAAAAAATAAAACATAAAAAATATTACTACTCACCATTAAAAAGAGCTCAACAAATTAAATAATTTAGTATTTTGAATTACTATTCTACAATTACTGGTTGCGGAATGCAACGATAAATTTCATTTTGCGATAAATGCAGTACGTTGTCCAATGTTATTCTTATGGGGAATACAAAAATTACTATTTCTCTCTTAGTTATTGGTCAATTTCGTTCAAACTTGATATGCTTGTCAAGTTAGTTGACCAATAGGAATAGGGAACCAGAAGTGGATGATTGTCCTTTGATAAATCCTGAGTCACAGAAAACAGGGAGGGGTTCTAGCGGTTCACAGCTGGAATCGTAGTTTTGTAGGTTGTTTTTGAATTTTTGTGTAAAACGGATCAAAAGCTGTTTTTAACATCGATGATAGCCATTATACTCCCTGTAGTGCGAATTGTGTATGAGTATTTACAAATACATGGTTCTAAGACATTATTGTAATTAAAAATAGGAGGTAAAAATGCGAAGGCAAAATCAACCACATAATGTTTGTGAGGGTTCATACGATTGATATAGTCAATATACTATATTTCAGTTACATATCGTAAGTTTAAAATTCCGATTCAGTTTTAGCGAATTTACTCTATAGGGAAGCTATTACCGTAGTCGGCATGGTAAGACCTAGGCCCGGGACCATGATAACTTTTGTTTTTGTTTTGAGGTCCCCAGATGGCAAAAACACCATTCTTTCAATACTATAAATATATATAGTATTTTAAGAAATCTAATTTTAGTTTACACCATTAAATTTGGCTTACAAAAAGGAATAATTTGGTGTTTTGATAATTTCTCTACGTCAATTGGTTACCGAGATATTGAAAGTGCTAAACACAGTACGTTGTCCAATGATATTCTTATGGAGAATAAGAAAAAATGTATATCTTGCTTATTTATAAACAAATCCGGATGAAACTTGGTATATGGCTTCATTTCGTTGTGGTCTATTAATTATTGTTGAAAAAAACAAAATTTTGCCGATGGTTCCCGTAGCAGCAAACTTGCAGCGCCCAAGTTATTCTTAGGGAGAATAAGAAAAATGTTATGCCTCATTTAATTATGAAAATAAATTAATATAACTTGGTATGTAGCTTCACCTAGATGAGTTACATTGATATTTGTATAAAAAGCCATAATTTGTGTTCCTTGTTGCAGCAAACCTGAGTTATTAATCCCCATGTTATTGTTATGGAGAAAAATTAAAATTTATTATACGGCTCATTTTTTTATATGTATCTATAAAATTTGGTAAGTGGCTGTATATAGTATTATATATATATGCAAAGGAAATTCACTGAGTATACAGGTTTGCTGTAACAGGGGTATTTTTATTTACAAACATTGGTAGATTTCGATTTAATGTGCTGAATTGGATGAAATTGGGTGAAACTGGATGAAACTCTGGTAAGAAATTATAATGCAAAAGATAAGAAAACTAAGGGCTATTGACCTATCCTATTAGCATTGAATACATTGTAAAACATTTTTCCGTACAGTTTATAGCTAACTAGAATGTCCTATGCGCTTCTTGCGCATCCTGTTTTGAGAAGCGAGAATAGTAAATAGTTAATTTGTAAACACATCAATGACAGTCTGTAGTTAGATATAGTCCTTAACCCGTTTGTTTATTTAATTTAATTAAAAAAATACTACATGTGACATAAACCAAATAAAACTCTCCTCCATATGAATAACATGGGGACTTGGACGTCCCGTGAGGCAGAGCCCCGAGGCCTAACTCGAAAATCTAAAACCAGATTGCACATCTGCACACCCAGACGTACGTTTTTGTGTATAACATATAGGGTTAAATCTTAAAACAAAAAGTCTTATTGTTTACAAAGATTGCATGTAGCGTATTATTAATACAGATAGATAGATATATTAAAATTTCTCATGCGCAGCTTGTGCATCCCGTTTTGAGAAGCGAGAATAGTAAATAGTTCAATATAAAAAAATACAGCCTGCAATTAGATATAATCCCTATATCAGCTGTTCATTTAATTGAATTTAGATTTTTAAAAACAAATGGGACATAACCCAATACAAATTTCCTACATATCAATAACATAGTGACTTGGAAGTCCCGTTGGGCAGAGCCCTGAGGCCTAGATCGAAAATCGAATGCCATTTTGCACATTTGCACACCTAGACACGCATTTTGGTGTATAATATGTGGGGTGAATATCTAAACAGAAATAGCCTTACTGTTTACAAAGTTTGAATGTAGCGTATTTAAGATAAGAAGATATTCTGACATTAAATTCTGTATATCTGATTACAATATTTTAAGTTTGCGACATTTTATATGTGGGTATACCAAACCCATATACTATAAACGTAATGATATAGATAATTTTGCATGTATAATAATCTATACTACGATTTTCTATATATATATATATATATATATATATATATATATATATATATATATATATATATATATATATATATATATATATAAGTATAAAAACATGAAAAATATATCCGTTAACACGATAACTTGAGTAAAAAACTTCCGATTTTGATGAAATTTGTCTCAAATGTGTAAAATGACATTAATGACTTTAAGTTAGAAAACCAGAAAAATCGGACCATGGGAAGAGGGGTTTGAGGTGGTTTTAAATTTTCAAAAAATCTTTTTTTGCATTTTTCACCCTAAAATAAAAAAAAACTAAATATTGGGTTAAACCATGTTATAGAGCTTAAAAAAACAAATAATATTGTATCCTGAATTATTAACCTAGGTTAAGTGGTTGTGGAGAAAATCCTAAAAAACCTACTAATAAAATCTCCTATGTTAATCTTATGGGAAAAAGGTGTTTGGCTTTTCCTCAGTTTATTTCAATGTAAACTTCACATTTGCTTTTACCAATCTGTTCAGTTCCACAAAACAATCATTTTAGTGTTTAAATTGTGATTATACGCCCAACCGTTGCAGAGATATTCAAAGTGCTAAACACAGTACGTTTTCCAATGTTATCCTTATGGAGAATAAATAAAATTTGATATCTCGATTATTTATGAATGAAACGTTGATGAAACTTTGTATGTGGTTTCACGTAGTACTGATATATTGATAGTTGCACAAAAAATTGATTTTTTTGTTGATTATTTCCGTAGCAGCAAACCTACGTACTAAGCCCCCATGTTATTCTTATGGAGAATAACTAGAATGTTATATAGCGCTTATTTATGATTGAATATTGATGAAACTTGGTTTGTGGCTTCACCTAGTTAAATTATATTTATATTTGCATACAAACCAATTGTTTGTGTTCCTTGTTTCAGCAAACCTACGTACTCATTACCTATGTTATTCTTGTGGAGAATAATTAAAATCGCTTATATGTGAATATTTTTTTATGAATCTTGGTATGCGGCTTTATGTGGTATTAAGACATATATTATGCATTGGAAATTCGCTGAGTAAGCAGGTTTGCTGCGACGGGGGTATTTTAGTATATACTTTTAAGCCATTAAAATTTTGTTATAAGTGGATCAATACTTCTTTAGTTTCCAGCTAACTAGCTAGTCCCAGCTAGTATATATATATTATAAATCAGATTAAGTCAATGACATTCAAATTATCACAAAGTTTCCAGTTATAAGCTTATCCGAGGTGAAAGTATCAATTCAATACAACAACAAAGTTAGTCGTTATAGACTTCCTTATCGCGTCAGACAAGGATGCTAGAGCAAGTTTATAGCTTCAAACTTACTTAACATTATATTGAAACCAAACACGTTTCAGATGACATACTGTCTTTTAATGTTTCCGCTGCATCTACATATTCCTTCCGTGCAACCCTAAAATGGGTTAAAAAATTACAGTTGTTTTATGTGGGTATATGCAACGATAGATTTTTAAACCTGTGACCGGGAATGGCCCCTACCCTATTATTTAAAATCTGGCTTTTCTTAGAAATCGTCATTAATTAATAGCCCAATGACAAATAGCTGGGTACATTGTCAAGCTTCCAACATATTGCTTAGGATCTGGTTAAACTGGGTTGATGAGGTGAGTATTCCAACTACTATAATTAGACTGTGTAGATTTATCAGTGAAGCCCATTGCGTCATTTATATAAAAGAAGGCTTAGTAAAAGTACGGTTGGGGTAGGTGCCGATGTTGGCAATACTGATGTAATTCCCTAGTGCTATATCTTGTATATTTTTGTGTATTTTTTATTGAAATTTCTTATTAAATTGTTATGTTAGGTAGTTTTGGCTCCCTGACACTATTGAACGTTGTAGTGTCGATAACGCTTTCCACGCTTCACAAATTTTAGAACGCTAGACTGGGCGTTAGCAAGGTAATGCTGACTGTTCTTACCGGGGCGCGTTCTGTGACATCCCCACGCTGCATGATGTAAAGTCAAGGTGATGCTTTGAGCACCAACACGATTTAAAGAGACTGTTACGTGTGTGTTCATCTACAGAGCAAAGCAAATATTGTATTAGGAGTTGGAAAGTAGTTGAGCCTTACTTTAGTTTCAATGGGAATGAGGCGGTAATTCAATGATAACTTCTCACCGTTCTTACCAAAGCGTGAAAATAACGTTGTACTATGCAGACCACTAAATATAACGTGTCATGTTACTAAAACATAAACATTCAATGGTCTATCTTGTATTTGCGTGTCATTAATAGTAATCAATTATCAATAATTATTGTCAGACAGCACTACAATTATGCAAAATACATGGTCAGGCAATCTACATGCAATAGTTATAAATTTAAGTCGTAGAATAAAAACGAGCAGTAAAAACAAGCAATAAAACAAGCAGTAGGTCAAGATAATAAAATAGTGACCTGAATATATGCATACAAATCCATAAGTCCAAATGAGTAATACATTTATCGAACTGAGATAACAGCTTAATAAGTGTCATACGACTGCTAAACTGTAACCGTAAAATGAATGCATAAATAAATAACACAGCTGGTGTTATATTTCCATATTGTAAAACCCATTACATCATCAGATAATAGTATAATTATTTTTAGCTTATTTTTTTACCATCGGAAAGGTATAATATGGTCATAGTTTTGAATAACGTTTTTCCTTTAGGAATAAGTTAACAATAATTTTAGGGCCTGAATTATAATGATGTTGTGCTTTCTTAGGGTTTGGAAATAACTAGTTATGGGTTAATACTTATCTTATTTAGGATTAACTGATAAATTAAATACGAGTTTTAAATGTGCGCCTACATTGCATTAAGATGCGACATACTATTTTTATTATTAAAAAAACCTTCGAGATAGTTTTGAATGTAGTCCCCTGTTTAATATGTCTCCGTAGATTATAAAAAACCAAAGTTATTTGATATTAATTATAACTAATATGTTCGAAATACAGTACAATATTGTTTAATAGTTAGCGTTTTGCACTTTCCCTGAAAGCACTTATTACCTTTAATAAGTGCTTTCAGGGAAAGTACAAAACGCTAACCATTAAACTATATTGTACTGTATTTCGAACATATTAGTTATAATTAATATCAAATAACTTTGGTTTTTTATAAGGAGAAAAACAACTGGATGCGTCCTTACGCATCCAGTTGTTTTTCTCCTTAAAAAACGCCTCTGACGTATTCTTTTTAACACAACTATGGAAAATAACCTAAGTAAAGTTACTTGCTAAGTTATAAATGTTTTAGGGCAAAAAAACATAATAGCAAAATAGAAAAAACATATTTTAGTTATACAATTTTTTCATATAATTAACTAAATAAGTGCTAAAATATGCAATTTGTAATTTTAAAATCTCAATTGTAAATCAATAAAAACTGTAAAATATTAGTAAATACTATCTGTGATTTTCAAAATGTAACGTTAACGTTGCTGGAGCATTTATGTAAATGCCAAGCCCCGAACACTGTGTGGGGCGTAAACCTTTGAAAGCTCATGAATATGCGCAAGTGGATCCTTCATTTGACGTAAAAACCTTCACCTCAGTATTACAAAAACAAATGAAAATATTTAATTTAAAAACTATTTTGTTTTGTCCCCTTGGAATTAATATAACCTTAGCTTGTAACGAATAGAACTAACTTTCAGATTCTCACATGTTTAGGAAGTGTAAAAACATACGTTAAAGCTATCATCATTAAATTAATAGGCCAATATTTAACAGGACATAAATCTCCCCCCTCTTTTTTTCTTAGCGTGTGTGCATCGTACAAGAAAACCACGCATACCATTAGAAAGGTATTGTCATATAGATGTGCAGAAACCCCTTATAATTTACATTGGCCCTCGGGGCTACGCCTCACAGGCTTTCAAAGTATACATAATTCTGTAAAGTAAGGATAATTCTGTAACGTATGTTAATTCTATGGAAGACCAGTATTAAATTAAATTGTATATATGACAGCTGCTGTTGTAATAAAATATGCTAACACAACAGCAAGAGCAGCTGTTTCAGGCATTTTGTAAATAAAATACTACTGGCTACTGGAGTGTCAACGCCCTTCTGTTATCCGTTATAACTCCACATTAAATAAATTAAAACTTTGGAATGGGAGTGGGAATGGGAAGGAAGGAAGAGAGAGAGAGAGAACAACAGGACCCACTAAACAATAAACTAACTTATTTAGTTATTCGTGAAGTTAAGCATCACGACACTGGTTCAATTGATTTAGTTTACCTAATAATGCAGGATAATGTGATAAAACATTCACTCAAACAGCCATTAGTCGTCATTTTTAGCGAATTTCCCCTATAGGGAAGAAGCTATTACCGTAGGTCTCATGGTAAGACTTAAGCCCGAGACCATGATAACTTTTTGTTTTGAGGTCCCCAGATGCCAAAAACACTATTCGTTCAAATTTATATATATGTATATATATATATATCTATATATATATATATCTATATATATATATATATATATATATATATATGTATGTGTCCGTTAAGTAGTGGCGAAAGGGGACTTCTGGCTCACTTGATTGACAGCTTCCGGTCACATGACCGGAAGCGCTGCGTCATGAAATACGTCATCTGAGGCTGAGCCAGTGACGTAGGCGGTTTTGTGACGTAATGAGGGAAAGTTTAAAGGTCAAGGTCACGGGGAGGTAATTTTAAAAAAGTACTACCTCGCACGCGTAAAATCCGATTGTGATTCGATAGTTTTAATTCGATAAAAATATCGAATGAAAACAATCGAATGAAGCAATCGAACGATACGAGTGCGAGGTAGTACTATTTCATTTAGTACTTTATTTTATTTACAATAATCCATGTTTACAATAGTTCCCCGTTGTTCGTTGTCATCGATGTTGTTGATCCGGACGAGTTGCGGCCATCACTTCGCTTTCTGATGAAAGACGGTAGGTACTTCGATTCCTGCGCGGAGTCCATGTTGTTTTTTGATGCGTAAAGTTCCAAAGATAAATCGTAGCCGGACGCAATGAGAAGTCTTAACTCTTCATTAAAAACCTCGAGGTCTTGGAAAGTCGCCAGATGAATAGAGTCATAATGAATACTCCTAATTTTGATGGACATTTCAACAGAGAGCTCGATTACACTGGTCAAGAGCCGGAGGTGTACTGACTATTCGCTAGCTAGCGTTTTGGTATCAAACAAAATGGTGGGGGTAAAAGTGTGGTGGGGCGGAGCAGATGGCGGACGGCAGATGGCAGGCGGCAGGTGGCAGCTGGTGCGAGGCAGATGGTTGCTACTACATCCACCATCATTAGTCAAACCCTATTAGGGATAATATTATTGCTTCTGCATCAGAAGATATTGTGCTAGAAACTTCATGTACTTGTATTTCATCATTTGTATTGTCAGCTTGCTCAATATTAAAAGAAGAACATGTGGAAGAAACAGTAATGCCTTGTATTTGCGAATCCATGTGAACTATGCAAGAGCCGCAGGTATACTGAAGTGATACAAGCATGTAGGATAGGCACTCGCCTTTACCCCCCACCACACCAGTTTCCCCCACCAAGTTTTCACATCGCACAATAACTACGGGACATGCATTAGTTAGGGTCTAGCTCTGACTCTGTGAGGATCAGAGCTCCGTAACTGAAAACATTATCAATTCTCGCTCGACACTGTTTTTGCGCAATCATAACAGTCACTGTGATCTAATTTATTGCATGTACTCATATGATGCATCTTGCGTAGCAGACAACTTGCTAAGAATGTTTCAGCCTGGAGTATTCTACGGCAAAATCGCTCACAATCCACTAACAGCGTAGACCTTCTATCTTCACAGTCGGAGAAGTAGAAGGTGGTGGCAGGCGGACTGTTGAAGGACACCTTCGTCATATTTCTGTAAAACTGTGACATCTTTAGAATAACACAAACTCTATAGGTAGATGTTAATCCTGCAAGAGCTGAAAGTATAATGATATAGCGCTAGCGTGTATGATACCCACCCGACCTACCCGCACCACAACGTTACCTCGGTATACTTTAAACTATAAATAACTTGTCGTAGTTTAATCCATAAACAAAGTATTTATTTATGTCAGGCCTTGAAAGTGTTGTTTTCGCGCTATTTCTTCCCTACTCTCAGTCGGATCTGAATTCTATTCGCACCATCTTGTTCGTCTAATTAACCCGCGTAATTTGAGTACCCACTCGCTATACTTTAACTCAATAATAAAGAAGTTATTAATATGTAACCTCGAAAACATTGTTTTTTTTCGCTATTTCTGCTATACCGTTGGTCGGATCTGAATTCGGTTTGCACCATCCTGTTCGTCTGATTATTCCGCGTAATTTGAGTACCCACTCGCTGTACTTTAACCCAATAATAAAGAAGTTATTAGTATGTAACCTCGAAAACATTGGTTTTTCCGCTATGTCTGCTATACCGTTGATCGGATCTGAATTCTGCTTGCACCATCTTGTTTGTCTGATCAATTCGCGTAATTTGAGTACCCACATAACATACTTTGGACAAACTTTGTACTTTTTTCGCTTCTGCTGCTATACCCTTGGGTGGATCAAAATTCTGTTTGCACCTCCTTGTTCGTCTGATCAATTCGCGTAATTTGAGTACCCACATGACATACTTTGGAAAAACTTTGTACCCCCCCCAACATGGGTCATGTTCAAGGTCAAGGTCAAGTTCAAGGACCTTGGGACTTAGAAATTTTCACAAAGTGGACTGTACTCAAACCGGAGACTAACAAAATCTCCTGCCTATGTACAGGCCAAGTCCCTAAGTTGAAATGCTTAGGGTGGTCCTGAAAAGGACCGTTTGTGGAGGGAGGGTGGGATGGTAAGGGATTTTACTTTACAGTCCACTTCACTCTACTCTCTTCTTTAACCAAGGACAAGGTCTGCTTGTATGACACTTCTGGTGGTGCCGGAATTGATCGTGGCAATTCCACCTCAAAGAGAACTTCACCGGCAGTTAAGTAGTAGGTGCTTCCGTTCTTCAGCACCGCTCTGTACGGGAAGTTTCTTCTCAAATGTCTGAATTTTGTTTTGGTAACTTCAATGGGAGATACCAATTCGTCTTCCGTCAAGGTCTTCATCTTCTGCAACACGTGCAGATGATCCCGTGTGGCAGAGTGTCGTTCCGTTGTTGATGAAGAAGTCGAACTAGAAGAACCTTGTTTGTAGTAAAGAGGGTGGTTTTTAAAATCCCTCTTTAGCCTCATTCTGAGGGAAGAAGGTTGTTTAAATCCGCTTGTCTTTGGAGCCGTCTTCTTCAAGGATCCCTTAATCCTTTTCAGCTTCTCGTTGGTTATCGGCGAAGTCATTTTGTAAGAAGAGAGAGAGCGAGAGCTGTGAAGTGTACCAGTCAATGGTTGAAGCTGGAATGAGGTGGCGGAAGGAGTAATCGAGTCGCGTTAGAAAGCTGAGTCTCCTTCAAACGTTGCAGTTTCTCGGGTGTGATGGGAGAAGACATAGCGCAGAGGTGTATACAGTTCGCAAGGCAAAGCTGGAATGAGGTACCAGACGGAGCAAAGCGGGTCGTCAAGTGTAACCGTGACATTTCCATATACGGGTAGAAAGCTAAAGACCGGTCTACATCCTGTTCCCCTTCCACCGTGACGACACCCCCCCCCTTGACGTCACGGGGAGGAGCCCCCCCCCTTGACGTCACGGGGAGGAGCCCCCCCCCTTGACGTAACCCCCCCCGATTTGGGTCATGTTCAAGGTCACCCCCCCCCTTCGACCTCCCCCCTTCCGCTTCGGTGACGTCACTTTGCCTTTATAAGCGGGAGCAGTCCGCAGTCTCGTCGCAGTAGCTTGCCGCCCGTTGTTTGGATATACGTCCCAGTGGGTTGCACTCTGCTGCAGCGTAGGTCTGTTAAGTGTGCGTTGGGCCCGACGCGCAATTAAGAGATCCGCGCCCTTGCATGTTTAGTTAGTTTGTTTAAGCATGTTAGATAACGCTTGTAGTTTGCTGCTAGGTAATGTAGTTAGTCTAATATATATGTTAGTGTGTGGTATTGGTTTGAAGTGTTTTATTTACTAATAACATATGTACTCCCGGCCCTACAGGTCCCTCAACAACCTTGGTCAAAACTTGGGTTCGCAGCAGCCTGACGCCGGGTGTTTGGGTCTACGTCCCACCGGGTTTCAGGGATACTGTTGACCTTTGCAAAACCGACCTCGGCTGTTTTTGTAAAAGTAACGTTAACTGATTAATTTGTTTCTTTTACATAGTTGCTGGTAAATTCTTTATTTTCAAAGTAATGTATCTTGTTTCTCATCCTTTTCCTAAACCCCTGACAATAAGGTTCGGCCCTGAAAACCGGCCTTGTCAATAAGATCAATACGGCCATGCAAACCGGTTGACACCACCTATCTCACCCATGAGAAACGTTTGTGAAATATAAAATCAGTCTCTTGTTTAAAATCAGTCTCTTGTTTGTTGTCTTTTGTCCCCTTCCCCAATACAGAGCGGGGAATAGAGCAGTATGTTATGCTCTATTCCCCGCTTTGGCATTATGTCAGATGACCTTGACCTACTGACGGGACTTAGAAAAACCGTCGTTTGATCAAATATTGGAAGAAATGTGGACTTAGAGATATTTCATGCGGACAAGGTTGACACAAAAATGTTGTATTAAAAATAAAAACTGGAGGGGGAAATGTTTTATATACTGCAACAGCGTGGTAAAAATCATCATATCGCTATGGAAGCTGTAGGTGTAAACACTTGGCTTGTTCCTTCCGAGCTTGCTATTTCAGAAGCCTTTCTGTCCATCCTTACTTATGAGTTCCGAGGCATTAAATTAAAAGTAAAGATAGAGCTGAGACCGTTGCATAGAAATGATATGCATTGTATTTTGGTGGAATGGGAATCGCCCTCCGGCATTAATCTTTTCCATTTTATCAAAAGATCGTGCAAGGAGTTTTATGTAAAACGGATAATAGTCTCCCTTGTTTAAACGTAGTACAGCTTGCTTCCAAAGTAAAATGGCAAAGGTAACACCTTTGCTATTTTACAAAATATTTTAACGTGTCCTTGACCCAGTTACCGGACTTGGAGCAATTCAGAGTATGCGATACAGTGTTGGAACAAACTACTGTCGAAGTCCTTGCCCCCCCCCATGATATATTCCTATAAAAGCGGGGAGCAGCCCGCAGAGGGTTCGCAGTCGCAGGCCGACAGCCTAGCTAGCTATTTGCCCGCGCTGTCCGCAATAGTATCTCTAGTATAGAGTTGGTACCACTGTATATTAGAGATGCTACCTTAGCTTAAGGCATGTCTGTTTATTATTAAGCATGTTAGAATAACGCTTGTAGTTTGCTGCTAGTAAATGTAGTTAGTTTAACTGTAGTTAGTTTGGTGTTGGTTTTAAAGTGTCTTTGAAGTGTTTTTATTTACTAATGAAATATGTACTTTTCTTTCACGCTTTAAAACTGATCTTGGTCAAAACTTTGGTTCGCAGTTGCCTGGCGCCCGTTACTGACCAACGTCCGACTGGGTTTCAGGATGTTGTAGACCTTTGTAAAACCGACCTTGGTTGGTATGTCCTTTTCTTACACGCTATAACTAACCTTGGTGAAAACTTTGGTTCACAGTTGCCTGGCGCCCGTTACTGACCAACGTCCGACTGGGTTTCAGGATGCTGTTGACCTTTGTAAAACCGACCTTGGTTGGTCTTTGTAAAATTAACTTTAACTGATCAGTATGTTTCTCATCCTTTTCCTAACCCCTTACAAAAAGGTATGGCACGAAAACCGACCTTTGTCAATGTGGCACGAAAACCGATTGACATTACCCATCTTACCCTCGAGAAACTTTTGAAAATACTCCCTGCACACCATTTGTAACTTCCTTTTGTTTGGATAAATTAATAAAAGGTTCTGTTATCAGGTTTATTGCCTATAACTGTGACCTTTCTTCAAAATTCACTTCCCTTATACAGAGCGGGGAATAGAGCAGTTTGTGGTCCAAGTGGGAATCACTTACTGCTCTATTCCCCGTTTTGGCAACATGTTCAGATGACCTTGACCCACTTCGGGACTTAGAAAATCTTTGTTTGGTAAGATATTGGAAGATGTATTTATTTCTTACAACAAACCCCCCCCCCCTACTCAAGGTCAGAACCATTTGGGTGGGGGCTCAACTGGTTTGGCTGACTCGGGTATAAAAGAAGTTCCCCATCACTGGTAAAATCATTCTGCTGATTGTGCTTGCTCACACAGGATCATGGCGCATATCAGAAAACAGACCAAACCGATGAAATTTAACGTGAAGAAAACGCCGCTGGTTTTACCCACTACCTCTTCAGCACCAACTTCTTCTGCCCCGTCTATACTCCGCCAGGTTTTATCATCGCCTCCTTCTACATCATCCTTCGGCCCTTCAGATATACTCCGCCAGTCATTATTATTATCTTTAATTCTTCCGGAGAAGATGACTGATTCACCGCACGATTCTACATCAAAGTATTCGCAGTCTTCTCCATCAAGGTTTTCGCCATCTTCTCCATCAAAGTCTTCGCCATCTTCCCCATCACCAAGGTCAAGGTCTTCTTCTTCATCGAGTTCGAGGTCATCTTGTTCATCACCAAGGTCAAGATCTTCTTCATCTTCATCTTCATCGATTTCGAGGTCATCTTGTTCATCATCAAGCTCAGGGTCTTCTTTGACATCGAGCTCAAAGATATCTACAACACCCACCAAGCCTTTAACTACTGGACCAAAAATCATTTCTCCAATCGTCACTCCACCTTCTACAAGTCTTCGTCCTTCAGTAATTTGCACAAGTATTAACCGTCCTTCAGAAAGATTTAATGAGCTAAAATCGTTGAGGAGGAAGTGTATGCTTCCTGCACAACAATGTGGTTATGTATTTAAAAAAGGTGCAAAGAAAGGTCAACGTTGTGCTAAATCCTGTGTCTTAAATTAGGAAGTGTGCGGTTCTCATTTAAAACACAATGCTAACGTTTCTCTTTCTTCACCACACCTAACAGTGAAACCATCCAAGATTCGGATTAATAGGCTTATTAAAAATAAACAATACTACTTTGTTAAAACAATGGGCTTTGCAAAAGTACTTTTAAAGTGTGGAGATCAACGCTACATTTTAAAATTACCTAGAGGCATGTTTCATCCTCCACGCCCAACCAAAAAAGACTATTTAATCTGAGTTGATTCGGGGACCACTGTGTGGAAAACATTACAGTAAAAAAAAGAAGTTCAAACAGTTTTTCTAAATTAAAAATTAAAGTTTTTTCCAAATTAAAAAAAAAGTGTGGACAACCTATTTACATTTTGTAGCATATGCTGCAGAGTGTAAATAGATTGTCCACACTTTTTTTACAATGATACAATGACCTTGACCTAGATAACAGACTTAGAAATATTACACTAAGTCAAAGATAAAACTTAAAAGAAAAAAGGAGAAATATTATACTAAAGACATTATTCAACAGTAAAGAGGGGAGGGGTAAGTGGGTATTTAAGCGAGCGATTCGGAATATAATTATTAGTTGCATCATCATGAGCGTCAACAGCAACACATGGGAAAAGGAGATTAGCGAAGAGGAGTTGTACGCGATTGCTGTGGCTGCTGAGGTGACTGAGGTTGCGGAGAATGATGCCCAGTCACAACCGCAACAAACTACATTATTGATGGAGCCTACAACGCAGCAACCAAGACCCTATCATGTTATACTGGAGGAGTATAATGAAGCGATTGAGTACGCCTTCAGAAAGTGGTGTGGACAGCTGCGTTCTCCTGAACAATGGGAGGAGCAGGATGCAGATTTTCGCTTGGTTGCAGACTTAGAACTTGAGCTTCAAAGAGCAAAGGCTGCTCAATATTGACAAGACTTAGTGTTTACTTTTAAAATACAGAGCGGGGAATAGATCAGTTTGCGGCAAAAGTGAAACCGCTTACTGCTCTATTCCCCGTTTTGGCAATATGTTCAAGTGACCGTGACCCACTGACGAGACTTGGAAAAAATTTGCGGATAGTAATTGTTAAATAACATATCCTTTCCCTATCACTAACATCCCCCACCATCTAAATCCTTTGACTTTAATAGATATATTAAATTTTCCTGTTGGATAAAATTGTCCTTGTTAAATACAAAGCGGGGAATAGATCAGTTTATGGTTTAAAATGAAATCATTTACTGCTCTATTCCCCGTTTTGGCAAATATGTTCAATGACCTTGACCTAAATACAGAACTTTGTAGCCTCCAGCTACAATAGTAAATATAAAATGTAAAAAATAGTAAACTTAACGTAATACGTACCCCCACCACTTTTGCTAGGGTATAAATAGAGGGGCATTTGCAGTGTTTTTCATTATTGCGTTGACCCTTGTGGAGAAAGCACCTACATTATGCATCACTGCGATATTTGTAAGTCTTCATTTAAGGATGAATTTCTTTTAATGATTCATAAAGAACTAAAACATAACAACAACCAAGATGAAGAATATGAAGAAGAAGAATTGAAAGAAATAGATCGAATGTTAGCTCAACACCAACATTCCAGACCAAGTGTTATTCAATATGCACCATCAACATCGACTTCTACCTCTGCTCTGTCTACACTTCACCGTCCTTCAACATCGTCATCTGCATCGACTTCTACGCCTGCTCTGTCTACACTTCACCGTCCTTCAACATCAACAGCTGCATCGTCTTCTACGCCTGCTCTGTCCACACGTCATCCTCCTTCAACAACAACAGCAGATGTGGAGCTACACGCTCAAGCACTACCTGGTAAAGTAGTAACACATTTTAAAATTGACAACGCAAAATTACAACTTGAAAACTTTCTACATAACGCCAAAGAATTAGTAACCAAAACACTAAAGAATGAACAAAAAAGATTAAACTTTATCAAATTTGGACTGTTGCTAGATGCTATATTCACTAACATTCAAAACGAAACATCGCCAAGAGGTTTTATGACAAAAAACCGAACCATCATGGCTGCGTCAGATATTGAAAAGATTGTAACAGAATGTTTTGAGGAACTTTTGACGAAAATACAAGAGCATGAAGGAAGAGGATCTGGATGGACTTTATTAAGTATAACAAGTCTGGATGTTAGAGTTCATAAACACGGTTATGGAATGAGAGGAAGTAGTTACATTCCTCTTCCGAAAAAAGTAAGTGATACCAAAACCTGTATTAATGTGCAAAATGAAGATAACGAATGTTTTAAATATGCCATGTTGACCAAATATGTAACAGACAATCCGATAAGACCAAGTCACAAATATGAAGAAGTACAACATAAGTATAATTTCCAGGGAATGACTTACCCTGTTGCAATTACTGATATATCAAAATTTGAAAAGCAAAATCCGTCAGCTTCTGTCAACATTTTGGGCTTAGATTCGTCAAACAATGCATACCCCTTGCGCATAACACCTATTGAGCGCAGAGATCATACGGATTTGCTATTGATCACTAAAGGGGACATATCCCACTATGTCTACATAAAAAACTTTGGAGCTCTTGTTTCTAAACAAATATCAAAAAAACACGGAGAGAAAACCATTTGTAAAAGATGTTTTTGTCATGTAGGCAAACCATTAAGAAGGGGAGGTTCAGAATGGTTAGTAGAACATCAAAGGTTATGTAGTGGAAACTATGAGGTTAGAATTAAATTACCACATCCCAGCAGAGCGCAGATAAAATTTGATAAAGTAAATCACCAATACCCTGTTCCATTTGTTGTGTACGCGGATTTCGATGCATCCTTACTTCCAATTGAACAACAAGAAGAGGATATCACAAAAAGAAGCAAATATCAAAAACACGCACCAAACAGTTATTGTATACTAACAAAATCCACGCTGTCTGAAGAACACCTTCAAGAATTTTGACTATCATCTGCTCCGAAGATTTATCGCGGTGAACAAGCAGCGAAACACTTTGTAGATGATCTGTATGACATTGCCTCCAAGGTGGAAGAAATCTACAAAATTAAAATACCGATGCAACCTATGGAAGAACATCAACTTCAACATCACAATTTGGTAACAACATGTTATCTGTGTAATAACCTATTTACACAAGATAACGTTAAAGTGCGTGACCACGACCATCTTACTGGAGCCTACAGAGGTGCAGCCTGTAATGCTTGCAACTTAAATTACAAAGTTCCATCTTTTATACCTGTTGTTCTACATAACTTTAGTGGATATGACTCTCATTTCATAATCCCGGAGTTAGGAAGAGATGATGGAGCAATAGATGTTTTGGCAACAACAATGGAAAAACTTATAAGCTTCTCTAAAAAGGTTGGCAAAATAAAACTTAGGTTTATTGATTCGTTTAGATTTATGCCTTCTAGCCTAATGAAATTAACTGAGAATTTAAAAAGAGAAGATCTGATAGAAACAAGCAAAATTGTAGCCAGTAGTAAAATGGATCTCGATGCAACCTATGGAAGAACATCAACTTCAACATCACAATTTGGTAACAACATGTTATCTGTGTAATAACCTATTTACACAAGATAACGTTAAAGTGCGTGACCACGACCATCTTACTGGAGCCTACAGAGGTGCAGCCTGTAATGCTTGCAACTTAAATTACAAAGTTCCATCTTTTATACCTGTTGTTCTACATAACCTTAGTGGATATGACTCTCATTTCATAATCCCGGAGTTAGGAAGAGATGATGGAGCAATAGATGTTTTGGCAAAAACAATGGAAAAATTTATAAGCTTCTCTAAAAAGGTTGGCAAAATAAAACTTAGGTTTATTGATTCGTTTAGATTTATGCCTTCTAGCCTAATGGAATTAACTGAGAATTTAAAAAGAGAAGATCTGATAGAAACAAGCAAAATTGTAGCCAGTAGTAAAATGGATCTGGTTCTTAGAAAAGGAGTCTTCCCCTACGATTACATCGATGGACTGCATAGATTTAATGAAACATCACTTCCTCCACCAGAACAATTTAACAACAAACTCAATGAATCGGAAATTTCACTTGAAGACTATCAACATGCATGTCGAGTATGGAACGAGTTGGATATGAAGACTTTGGGAGAATACTCAGACTTTTATGCAAAACTTGACGTGACTCTTCTCTGCGATGTTATGGAAGAATTCCGAAGAACCTGTTTTGCAGCATACGGTTTGGACCCTCTACATTCGTATACATCTCCAGGACTAGCTTGGCAAGCAATGCTAAAAGAAACAAAATGTAAACTCCAGCTGTTAACAGATATAGATATGGTTTTAATGGTTGAGTCGGGTGTTAGAGGTGGATTAACTCAAAGCGTGACGAGACATGTTAAAGCCAACAACAAATATCTACCTGACCATGATCAAGAGAAACCTTCAATGTACTTGGGATATTTCGACGCAAATAATCTGTATGGATGGGCCATGTCGAACCCACTTCCATTTGACAACTTTAAATGGGTTGATCCCGACTGTATTGGCGATATTTCACAAATTCCAAAACATGGAGATACCGGATATATTTTGGATTGTGACTTTGAATATCCAGAACATTTACACGATCTTCATTATGACCTTCCACTCCTTGCAAGAACAGAAACTTCACCAACTGGAAAACACCCCAAATTAATGATGACCCTTAACAATAAACAACGATACGTAGCTCATTATTGGGTTGTTCAACAAGCTATCGAATTAGGTTTACGTCTTACTAAAATTAATAGAGCTGTGGAATTTTCCCAATCGTGCTGGTTGAAACCATACATAGACTCGAATACTACCAGAAGAGCAGCCACTACATCAGCCTTTCAAAAAGACTTTTTTAAATTAATGAACAATGCGATATTCGGTAAAACATTAGAAAACAAAAGAAGACATAAAAACGTTAAACTTGTTACAGATCCGAACAAACTACAGAAACTCGTACAACAGCCGAACTTTAATACATCTATAATTATTAATGAAAATCTTGTAGCTGTATCTATGAAGAAAACAAGTGTGAAGATGGATCGTCCTTTGTATATAGGAATGTCAATCCTGGATATCTCCAAGACTCATATGTACGATTTTCATTACAAAAAAATGGTCACCTTTTATGGACGGGAAAACATCGGCATCTCCTACATGGATACAGACGCTTTTATATATTGGATAATTACTAACGATATGTATGAAGATCTTCGGACATTTGATTACAAAAACGACTTTGACTTTTCCGACTATCCAAAAGATCATCCAAACTACGACAATGACAGAAACAAAAAAGTGCTTGGCAAATTTAAAGATGAAGCCAATGGTGTTATACTTCAAGAAATTGTTGCACTAATGTCAAAATTATATTCTTTACAACTAAATGAAAACCAAGTCATTAAGAAAGCTAAAGGAGTAAAAAGTTTGTATTTAAAGAAGAATGTGCATTTTAATCACTATAAGAAATGTTTATTTGAAGATCAAGATATAACAGCAAAATTCAACACAATCAGAAGTTTCAACCATCAGCTGTACAGCGTGACGGAAGTAAAAAAAGCTCTCTCTTCAAATGATGATAAACGACACATCCTTGCAGACAACATTTACACTCTACCATTCAGCCACTATTCCCTCAACCCTATTGATGAGTAACCCTTTCATCGTCCTACATCCCTTTTCCTTTTCCTTTCCGTATAAAAGGGGGAACACAGCAGTATTTTGCTGTGTTCCCCCTTTTATACATTAGTTTAGAATGACCTTGACCTATATAAGCAGATTTTTACCAAAGAATATTTAATATCATATCAGCTGTCTTCGTGAAACCATCATGTCAGACCTGAAGGAGAAGATTATTAATGAACTACACAAACCTGCAAGAATAAAGTTTCCAAGAAGAAATACTGTTATAAAAGGGATAAATGATCTATATCAAGCGGATTTAATTGAAATGCGACCGCATAGCAGAATAAACAAAGGATTTAAATATATACTCACAATTATTGATTGTTTTACAAAAGTTGCAGACGCTTTGCCTCTTAAGGACAAGACTGGTAAAAGCGTAACAGAAGCCATGGAAATAGCCATAAAAAGAGATAAAAACAAAATTAAACATTTACAAACTGATGATGGAACAGAATAATTTAATACAAACTTTGCACAGTTAATGAATAAATATAAAATAAATCATTATTCTACAAATTCTGAGAAAAAAGCAGCTATTGTAGAAAGATTCAATAAAACCTTAAAAGGAGCACTGTATAAACAATGTTCAAAATGAGGTTCTTACGTATGGTATGATGTTTTACCACAATTAATAAATGATTATAACAACAGGTTTCATAGAACTATCGGTATGAAACCTAACAAAGTAAATAGAAGAAATGCAAAAGATGTATTAAAACGAATGAAGAAAAATACAAAGCCTAAAGTAGAAAAAATGCAGCCAAGAAAATTTAATGTAAGTGATAAAGTACGGATTAGTAAATATAAGGGAGTGTTTACCAAGAAATACCTTCCCAAAATTGGACGAATGAAGTTTTTACAGTGTATAAAGTGCAACCGACTGTACCTGAAACGTATATCTTAAAAGATAACAAAGTAGATTTGTTGCAAGGTGCATTTTATGGACATGAAATGTTAAAGTCAACAGTAGGTGATGTATATCTTGTTGAAAAAGTGTTACAAAGAAAAAAGGACGCAGTTAAAGTGCGGTGGTTAGGGTTTAACAAAACTGAGGATTCATGGATACCTATAAAGGACTTGGTGTAATGCAAGCAACTCATTTCATCGTTAACCTTTGAGCAGGATGGAGATTATTCACCATAAAGATCGATTCAATATTAATAACATAGATGATTTAACTGTGGATAACGTTAAAATCAACAATGGTAAACACGGTAGTTTACTTCCAAACACTGTTCGATGTATAGTAAGTGGCCCCTCAAACTGTGGAAAGACCAATGTCGTCTTTAATTTTATCACTAATCCGCAGGGATTAAGGTTTAATAACCTATATATTTTTTCAAAGTCTCTACATCAACCAAAGTATAAATTGCTGGATAAAATCCTATCTGATGTGTCTGATGTTAATTTTTACAAATTTAACGCTAGTGATAGCATTATGCAACCAAACGAAGCGAAACCGTATTCTGTATTTATATTTGACGATGTATCTTGTGAAAATCAGGATACTATTAGAAACTACTTTGCCATGGGAAGACATAATAACATCGACAGCATATATATAGGACAAACTTATAGCAAAATCCCAAAACAACTTATCAGAGATAATGCAAATATTCTAATTGTATTCAAACAAGATTATACTAACCTAAAACATATATATAACGATCATGTGAATGCGGATATGCCATTTGAAAAGTTTAAAGAGCTTTGCGGAAAAGCATGGGCGGAAAAGTATGGATTTTTGGTTATTATGAAAGATCAAGCTATAAAAGATGGTCGTTATAGAATAGGTTTTGATAAATTTGTTTTAATACACTGATTAGCGGTATTACTGTACAAGTCGTCAAGGTGTGAAGATGGTTAACCAGGAAAAGCTATTAAAGGAAATAAAATCACTTAGTGATTCTATTAGACAAAAAAACCAAGCTTTAAAATCAGGTATAAATGAAAGAGAGCAATTTTTAGAAACAACATTCAAACCTGTTAATGAACCTTTAAAGCGATTAGCACAAAATATGGAAAAGCCTTCATTTCGCTTCAAAGGAGACAAAATGCTACCAATTTCCAAATATGAAGAAGAATTTCAGAATGATGAAAGTTTTGGTCAGTTACAAACATCTGAAGAAAGCGACGAGTATGAAGAAAGTGGAGATATAGAGGATTTAAAGGAAAAGGACATTGCAGAAGATACAAGTACAGAAGATACAAGTGTAGAAGATACAAGAGCAGAAGAAGAGGATATTAACCCATCCAACTTAAGCAAATTAGGCACGGATATTATGTTTAAAGGAACACTTGGAAGAACTTATACGTTAAAAATGTTACACGCCGCACATGCTAATCGAAATTATCATACCTATGGAGCTAGAATAGAGGATAAAGGATTAATGATTGGAGATAGCAAGTTAGATATAAACGAAAATGATGATATAGTTATTGGAGATAAGAAATATAAAGGTACAAAAGGTTTGTTTGAACTCATCTTTAAAAATAATCCTGGTAAATACACTAAAAGGGATTTATAATTGTTTAAAAATATATTAGAGTATACAAATGCACATAGAAAAAAGTATTCCAAAGGCCTACCTATTCATAGAAATCGGTCGATAAAATATACAAGTATTATATCAAGTCTTTTCCCCTCGAAATCAAAAAAAGCTCCAATTAAAAGAAGAGCTTTATCTTCTGCTGAATTAAATGTTTTGCATAAAAAGAGAAAAACAACTGATCCTACCACATCTGGAAAGGGATTATTGAAAAACTTGTATAAAACTAATATAATATATTACAACGATATAAATAAGTTAGTTGATCGAATGAGGATATTATATGAAGCTATGGAAGCCGGGCACACTGGTTTATAAAACGAATGGGTAGCTTTGGTTGATGAACTGCGAAAACAAGGAATAATTGATCAGTAGACGTATATATATATATATATATATATATATATATATATATATATATAAGAACCTAAACGATAGCGATTCAGTTACATCATGAGTGTGGACAAGTTCGGACGGTATTCCGAGTTTGGAGTAAAATCTGGATATAGTGAAAAAAGAGCTGGGTTTCCGTTAACACCTGACGGCAACTATAATTTTGAAGGAAAAGTAATTCAAAATGTTGGTGATCCGCTTATGTCGTCTGATGCGGTTACAGTACAGTACATGAAAAAAAGAACCCCAACTGTACACGAAGATCATTGGGGTATTTCCGGTAAAAGGTTAAGCGATATACAATATCCCATTTATGATGGTGAAGCAGTAAATTTAGCTACTCTAAAATTGTTAACGATTTACAAAAGGAATAAGACTGATACAAGCTATGATGTAAAAAAATTAAAATTATCAAATGTAGGTGATTGTGAGCAGGATGGAGACGCTGTAAATAAGAAAATGTTTGATATTGTACACAAGAAATGGACTACGGAATATGAAAAACATTTGGAAAGGTTTGGTGCAGCTCTATTCCATTATATACATCGGGCTTCAGGAAGAGATGCAGCTTCAGATTTTGACAGCCACAATTATTTAGACTGGAAAAATATACACAATCCAGATAAACCTAATCAACGAGATAAACCGTCTGAGCCTTCTAAAGTCAAGACATTAGGAAAGGAGGATAAAGTGAATGTGATTAATGAACCAACAGAAAACAATGAAGAGAAAAAAGAATTTAAAATACCCATGATAAGGGATAAAGCATCAGTCATATTCGAGAGATGATACAGAGAGGATGATGGAATCCAATATTACTGCGTGGTGTTTAATATCTCAAGAGCCGAGATTTCCCCAAGGAGTGTTGACAGATGGATTTGTTCAACGGTTTGATAGATATATGGATTGGGAACAACTTTCCATACACTACCTCCTTACAATGACTATGTTAAGAATTTATTTTCACAGGGTTAACTGGATCCATATTTTACAAAGACAACAGTTTTCAGAAGACTTCCTCGTAGAGATGACATCAAATTTTAATAACTGTTGGGAAGTAATAAGTAAATATCAAAATCTCTCTGAGAATTACATTGACAATTTTAAAGATAAACTAGACTGGGATGTGTTATTCAATTACCAACGATTAAGTGGCAAGTTTCTAAGGGAACATGACAACTATTTAAAGTTTATTCATTTTACCGAAGACAACGATACCTTCACCAGCGGAGAAACATCTGGAACATCTTCAATTACACCTTATTTCTATTTTTACTACTTTTATTTAATATGTCTACATTTAATTAATAAATCCATTTCTATATAATAAATGGATTTTAAACAGTATATAATACAAGAAACCAAAACTGATATTACATTCATTGTAAAACATTTATAGAGTGCACCTACTGATTGTAGGTTTTGCTATAAATAGTCATGTCGAGGGTTAAACGCATCAGTCATAATCGAGAGAGATTACAGAGAGGAAGGGGAATAGCATCAACAGCATTTTCTCTATAGAGTAAACCGGTTGGAGCTATAGTTAACAAGGCGATTGATTTATTACCTGTGGAATTACATTTACCTGGAGGATATCAATATTGTGGTCCTGGAACCAAATTAGAGAAACGTCTTGCTAGAGGAGATCCTGGAATAAATAAGCTCGATCAGGCTTGTAAACAGCACGATATAGCGTATTCCAAATTTGGTGATACTAAAAATAGATCGATAGCGGATAAAGCACTTGCTGAGAAAGCTTGGCAAAGAGTAAAATCTAGTGACGCGAGTATTGGTGAAAAAGCAGCGTCTTTAGCAGTAACAGCAGCAATGAAAGCAAAAACTATGTTTGGAGGAGGAAAGAGAAGAAGGCGTGGGAAAAAACCCGCTAAGAAACAAGGAGGTAATATCAGAAAAAAAACGACAATCTACCAGTGGTAAAGCTAAAAAGAAACCAACAATATGGTCAATGATAAAAAAGGGAGGAGGATTATACCTAAGACCGTATCGTGTGTATTAAATAAGAAAGAGCAATTAATAATTAAAAACAAAGAATTGACCAATGAAGAACTGATTACATATGCTTCTTGTTTGAAAATCCCATTTTTTAGAGGAGTATTTATGAAAGATGAATTACCGGTTAAAATGTGGGAAAATGAGACTGGTATTGTAAATTTGGATAATAGTGAAGGATTAGGCACTCATTGGGTGTGTTACAAGAAACTTGGTAAAACCATTTATTATTTCGACAGTTTTGGAGACCTTCCACCACCGAAAGAACTTCAACAATACTTTCGTGCGGCAGAAAATGTATTTTACAATCATACAAGAAAACAACCTGATGATACATCCATTTGCGGTCATTTATGTTTAGACTTTTTAGCTAAAAGTGTTAGTCAACTTTAAGATGTCTTCGTATACAGTGTCATTAACCGGTAACTCATGTACTTTGCGCAGTATTCTGTTTACAGCGCTACGTTTGCAAAAAGGAAGACTATGGGAAGCCGCATTATTGGATTTAACAACATATAACTCTATTCCAAACGTTAGTGAAGGAATTAATAACAAAATACATTATTACAAGACAAAAGATGATAAAGGAAAGTATTCAGCTTTGGAAGAATTCAGTTTACCAACAGGAGCTTATGAAATTGATAATATAAATGAAGTTATACAAAAACATATGGGAAAAGAAAATATAACGATAAAAGGCAATAACAATACAATGAAAGCCGAAATTACGTCTAAGTATTATATTGATTTTAGTCAAGAACATTCAATTGGTAGTTTATTGGGGTTTTCTAAGGAAACAAAAGTATTAGAACCTAATAAAACTCATTCTGGGAATAAAACTGTGACGATCATCAAAGTTAATAGCATAGACATTACATGTAACATTATACAAGGATCCTACAGAGATGGAGAAAATCGTCATATATTACACACATTCTACCCATCAGTTGCACCAGGTTTCAAGATAGTAGAAAAGCCTCAAAACCTTGTGTACCTACCGTTAAACACCAGTTTCATTTCAGACATCGTGCTGAACATAGTGGATCAAGACGGAAACCTTATTGACTTTAGAGGAGAAGCTATTACTGTAAGAATACATATAAAATCATCCGCTTAGACAATGGGGTTATCATTTAAAAAGAGAGAGCCAACCAGCAAAGAGGTCAGTAGCTCATCAGCTGTAGAAGGATTAACAAGTGAAAACATTCGTTTTCTAGAAGAAATTGGATTAAAGGTCATTAACAATGGATATACTGGATATAGCGCAGGGTCCAACATTCGACGAGACCTTATGGGAAAAGGAATATCACACGCACAACCCTTACGCTTCGTCCAAATTAAACAATAACGATGAAATTAGGATTCCTATACAACAACAAGACATTTATACTCTTCCATGCGAAAGTTATTGATATATTGAAGGAAAAGTAACAAAAACTGATGGTACTGCTGGAACCACTGTTCCGTTCATAAATAATCCTATGGCATTTTTGTTTGACGAGATTAGATATGAAATTTCAGGAGTTACAGTCGATTCAACAAAAAAGGTTGGAATTTCCAGTACATTGAAAGGATTAGCGTCTTTAACACCAAATGAGAAGAATCTGTTAGCTGTTGCAGGATGGGTTGTACCAGACAAAAGTACAATCGCTCCTGACTCTTCGGGAAACTTTGATTTCTACGTACCTTTAAGATTACTCCTAGGATTTGCTGAAGACTACAGAAGAATAATAATAAATGTAAAACAAGAACTAGTTTTATTAAGATCATCAAACGATAATGATATTATTAAAGCAGCTGCTGGAACAACTGATGCCAATTTAGACTGGAAATTAACATTAGACAAGATTGTTTGGAGAGTACCACATGTGCGACTAAATGATGAACACAGGATTACATTATTAAGAAAGTTAAAATCAGATCGAGACATTGTAATGCCATTCAGAAGCTGGGAGTTTCATGAATACCCCGTTTTACCTACAACACAACGGCATACATGGACTGTCAAAACTTCTACTCATTTGGAAAAAGCGAGATATGTAATATTTGGATTACAAACGAAGAAGAAAAGTGTAATAACTGAAAATGCTGGTGAATTTGACCATTGTAAATTAACAAACTGTAAAGTGTTCCTGAATTCACAATTCTTTCCCTACGACAACTTTAATATTTCTTTTGATAAAAAAAGATACAGTGTTTTATACGACATGTACGCTAGGTTCCAAAATTCATATTACGGCAAAACAAATACACCTCTACTATCTCCCGTACAGTTTGAATCGAAAGCTCCGATTGTTGTAATTGATTGTTCCAAACAAAATGAATCTGTAAAATCGTCTAGTGTTGATATAAAAATAGAAATGGAATTTCAAGAAAACGTACCTGCAAATACATCTGCGTATTGTTTAATTTTGCACGATAAAATTGTTACATACACACCGTTGACCGGTATTGTAAAGACAGTATTGTAAAACGTTGTACCACCACCGGCACCGCCACTGTCGCTAACCTATAAATAGCGGAGTAGCAATGCAGGTCTTCAGTTGATCGTCTATCGGCGCATGGGTAACATCTTCTACAAAATGAGTTCTCCATCTGTTGTACAAGGTGATGCAGAGGTAGCACCGTTATTGGAACGTGATAATACTAGTGAAGCAGAAATCATCAAGGAAATAACTGTATTTTTAAAGTTTGGTAAAAGAGATAGAGAGGAGGAAATTAATGCAGACCCATCAAAGGTAGTACCAAAGAGGAAGAAGAAAGTTGAAGAAAATATTCCTCCTCACATTTTAACTGAAGTTTTTCTGCGAATCTTTTACCCCATCTCAGCATGCATCAGTAAAAGTGTATCAGTTGGATTGATGAAATCATTGGATTATTCCCCTACAGTAATACTACACCATGGAACAAAAAAGGTTTTATTTTTGCAAAATGCTTGGGAGTCATTTTTGAAACATGTACATTTAATAGAATGTTATTTAACTAACAGTTTGTGTGGAAGTAAAACACATATTCGACTTTTGGATTGTGACAATGAAATCGATATTGTTAAACATCGCGGACAACTACAAGTGCGAATTAGAGACTTGACCCAACATGAAAATAAGATTCTACTGTCACGTGAAGAATTCTACGTTTTAAACTACGCAACAGAACCTATTACAAGGTACATGAGACAGTTGGTATTTGCAAGCGCTATTATTAAAGAATATTTGGCCGATACTTTGGAAAAACAACCTGATAGCACCATCGTGTACGGACCTGTGGATACATCTATTTTTAATAGAATACCTCATGAAGTTTGCATGTGGAGAAAGTTAAAGGATTTTGAACCACTTGTAGAAATCGCTACAGAAGCTACAGAAGAAACAACACAGGAAGAAGAAACGGAGAAACAAGAAGAAGAAGAAAACGAAACACAAGAAGAAGAAGTTAAAAAAGACTAAAGTTTGACTTAGTAAAGAAGAACACACGTGGGGTAGGCCTATTGGGGACGGTGCCCACGTTAAATATACACCAACGCGCCTGCAACTGTACGGCCTGGTATTTAACCTACCGTGTGTGGAAAACAGTTTAGTTGATCGCTAGGTGCCATGATGAGCGGAGGGGATGAAGAAGTGAGTGTAAAGCCTTGTGTAATAGAATTTCAAGCATTTCGAAATAATGATGATAGGTTTATTATCAAGGAATTAGTAATTTTAGACTTGCTTACATTTGTAGCCTACCCATTCACGTTTGAAGCTCCTTTTTCTTTTAACAAACTTAACACCAAAGCGAAAAGTACAAACAAATGGATAACAAACTACTTTCATCACATACATTGGTATGAAGGATTTATAAGCTACAGTAATCTGCACAGTATTATGTTTAACTTTTGCAAACAATATTCACATATATACACAAGAGGATTAGAAAAAAAGAACTGGATACAAAAGTACACGCACGGTAATGTTTTCGATATAACTATCAGTAAGGACTTTAACATTAATCTCGGTAATATTTGTGTCGCTGCAAAAGATTTTAAACACGGTCAAACAAACTGTGCATTGTACAACGCATATCGTTTGGCTGCTTACTTGAAACAAACGCAGGAATGTGGTGGGGGTAGCGGAGAAC
The DNA here is from genome assembly GCA_963675035.1 of Allygus modestus. NCBI lineage: Eukaryota > Metazoa > Arthropoda > Insecta > Hemiptera > Cicadellidae > Allygus > Allygus modestus. The sequence goes on along the minus strand of OY776111.1, from coordinate 180,101,141 downwards.
AGAAATGTGGTGGGGGTAGCGGGGCCTATAAATACGAGGAGACAACACCGCTCCAGCACGAGTATTATTCGAGACTCCGAAGAGGCAACATCACAGAAGACACCACAACCACCACTGACGAAGATGGCATCACAACAGTTTCTACAAACACTGGTTGATCAATTCAACACTCATTCAAAATCCGACCTTCAGCTAACTAAAAAGTGTTCAGAACTAAAAGAACAAAAACACTACATTATTCATAACATCAAGAAAGTGGAAACAACACACGGAGAAGCAATTCTAGTTTCATTGAGCGAAGGACCTTTCACTCCAGGAGATGAGCCGAAGTTTCAAGTATTTCTTCCAAAACGATTTGTTCAACTGCTACAAAATGAAGATTTGCGAGATATTCAACCGGGGACGTTGTATTTGGTATCACACGGTGTAAGCGGCAACAGCTCTACGGAACTCACTCTGCACATCACGCATATTTGTACATAATGTCTCTGTTTGTATTTCTCTGTTTGTATTTCTAGTCATTAATGTTAGACTTAAGCTTATTGTATTGTAAGATGTTTGTTTAATAAAGAAAAGAAAAAATAAAAACAGCAACACAGCAGTATATTATTTTATATACTGCTGTGTTGCTTTTTTTTAAATTCAAATGGGTGACCTTGAATTTTCATTCAGGGTTAACTTATGCAGAGGTATAAAAGAGAGGGAGCAGTGAAGTTAGTCTCAGTCTTGTCTAACACACGCTGCAGCTAACATGTCGGTGCCACCTATGAACAATTTATTTTTCGATAACAATTTGAAGACATATTGTTGCGAGTTACAATGTTTTAAAATACCAGGCGATCAAGTTGACGGGAAAGCTTGTCGTAAGTGCAAGTGTTTCAGCTATTGCATATGTAGATGTAAAACGTATCAAATGAACCGACAAGATAAAATACAAGAATTACGCCTACGGCTTGCATTACTTTGGCGGCGAATGGAGTAGCAACCATCTGCCGCGCACTTGCCACCTGCCGCCTACCATCTGCCGCCTGCCATCTGCCGTCCGCCATCTGCTCCGCCCCACCACACTTTTACCCCCACCATTTAGTACGAATACAACGCTAGCTTGTGAATAGTCAGTACACCTCCGGCTCTCGACCGGTGAACATCGAGCTCTTCACAAAATAACAATATCGCTCGTCCCGACTGTGTGTTCCCTGCGGTCACAAAATAGGCAAGGAACACACAGTCGGGATGGGCCGATTGGACAAACAAGCGCAACACTTGAAGACTGCGTCTGACGGCTGCGACTCCGGATCAACAACATCGATGACGACAAACAACGGGGAACTATTGTAAACATAAATTATTGTAAACATAACTTATTGTAAATAAAAAGAAAAGTAAAAATAAAAATAAATGAAATAGTACTACCTCGCACTCGTATCGTTCGATTGCTTCATTCGATTGTTTTCATTCGATATTTTATCGAATGAAAACTATCGAATCACAATCGGATTTTACGCGTGCGAGGTAGTACTTTTTTAAAATTACCTCCCCGTGACCTTTACCTTTAAACTTTCCCTCATTACGTCACAAAACCGTCTACGTCACTGGCTCAGCCTCAGATGACGTATTTCATGACGCAGCGCTTCCGGTCACGTGACCGGAAGCTGTCAATCAAGTGAGCCAGAAGTCCCCTTTCGCCACTACTCCGTTAACACGATAACTTGAGTAAAAAACGTCCGATTTTGATGAAATTTGGCTCAAATGTGTAAAATGACATTCATGACTTTAAGTTCGAAAACCAGAAAAATCGGACCATGGGAAGGGGGGTTTATGGGGGTTTTAAATTTTCCAAAAATCAGTTTTTTGCATTTTTCACCCTAAAATTTTTAAAAAACTTGATTTTGGTTTTGACCATATTATAGAGCTTAAAAACCAAATAATTTAGTATTTTGAATTATTAACCTAGGTTAAATGGTTGTGGAGAAAATCCAAAAAAAACCTACTCATAAAATCTCCCATGTTAATCTTATGGGAAAAAGGTTTTTGGCTTTTCCTCAGTTTATTTTAATGTAAACTTCACATTTGCTTTTACCAATCTGTTTAGTTCCACAAAACAATCATTTTAGTGTTTAAATTGTGATTCTACGCCCAACCGTTGCATAGATATTCGAAGTGCTATACGCAGTACGTTGTCCAATGTTATCCTTATGGAGAATAAATAAAATTTGATATCTCGATTATTTATGAATGTATGTTGATGAAACTTGGTATGTGGCTTCAAGTAGTACTGGTATATTGATATTTGCACAAAAAATTGATTTTTTGTTGATTATTCCCGTAGCAGCAAACCTGCGTACTCAGACCCATGTTATTCTTATGGAGAATAAGTAAAATGTACTGACTCCCTTAATTATGAACATAAATTAATAAAACTTGGTATGTAGCTTCACTTGGTTGAGTTATATTTATAATCATATAAAAACCCATTTTTCCGTTCCTTGTTGCAGCAAACCTGCTTTCTCAGCCCCCATGTTATTCTTATGGAGAATAACTAGAATGTCATATATCGCTTATTTATGATTGAATATCGATGAAACTTAGTATGTGGCTTCGCCTAGTTAAATTCTATTTATATTTGCATAAAAACCAATTGTTTCTGTTCCTTGTTTCAGCAAACCTACGTACTCATTACCAATCTTATTCTTATGGAGAATAATTAAAATCGCTTATATGTGAATATATTTTTATGAAACTTGGTATGCGGCTTTATGTGGAATTCAGACAAATATTATGCATTGGAAATTCGCTGAGTCCGCAGGTTTGCTGCGACGGGGGTATTTTATAATTTAGGCAATGGGGGGTGCTAGTTCTAGTGAAAATGTGTACATGACTCTGCTTCATTATCATTAAACATTATTTAAAATACATATAGCTTTACTAAAGAGCCAATTAGTGATAACAAACCTCAATTTGTTACACAATGATGCTACACAACTTAATAGCAACGTAATAAAATAAATTTAAAAACTAAGCTACCTATGACTTTTGATAACTACTGTACGAAACTCTAAAATTCGCATTTCAATTTCTCTTGGATATGAAAGTCATTGTCACGATCCCACTCACAAATCGCTCGATCGCTCTGATTGATTCGGTATCGATTTTGTCGATCGCTCTTGTACTACGATCTCACAAGCATCTGCTACAAGCTCTTTCATAAAAAAATATCCTATTTTCAGGTAAAACTTATTTTGAGAATAGTGTATTATATATATAAGGAATAACAAAATTAGAATTACACTTCATAGATTAAAAGAGAAACAAATTAATACAAGAGCTGTTGTTATCCAATATTAATGAGCCAATAGCCATTAGTCAATTGCCAATCAATTTGAAATTACGATGAATGGTTTTACGGAATGATCTAATGTATCTGTAATGTACAAACAAATCGTAAAAGCTCAGTAATTCACGAGTGATAAAAAACACCTGGATTGATCGCTGGGTCGTTGATGAACAATGTAGTGACCCGGCAGTCAAATAACCTCATCGAATCGGTTCACCCTGTAACCAAAAGTAAATTAATTTAACCCTCTTTCCATTTATATAGGTTTTTGAAAAAAATGTAGAGTAAATAAATAAACAACTACAGTTTGCCCAACTAAATAGATAAATTGAATCGATACCTAAATAGGGTGGTAACCTTAGGTATCGAGGGTAACCTTATTTACCCTTCCTTGTCTTCCTAATTTACCCTTCCATGTATGTATATGGAGCGTAGCTGGAACACTAAATACTCTTATTAAATCCCTGAAACTGTAGTTTGAAGTTATTGTAGTTATAAAAAATAAACTATAGGTTTGCAAAACAGTATTTGTCGCACAAAACCACGCCAACAGTTGTAAAAAAATATTGGATTTTTAAAAACATTACAATTTATCAAAACTGAGTTAATTAAATTTTTACAGTTTATATAAATTATTAACGCTTTCAAACAATGTGATGGGAAACAAACCAACGGTGGTCTGAATGTCACGAACTGTGGTTTTGCCTTTGGCCATAATATATGTATTTTTAAGGGTTATTTATGAACAGCAGGGACTGACACTTTGCTATCAAATATTGTTAAAAGTGCAAAAGTCTCTGCCAATAATTAAGTTCACCGAAAATATTGCAAACTCAATGTTCTTGCCTTACGCATGGTAATTAATAATTGTACATTTTTACTAAAGAGCTAAGGAAGCAATAAGTAGGTCGGTTGGAAGAAATAAATGGATTTTTTTCTATAATTTTTTTATTATAAGAATTATTCCAACCTAACGTATTACGTATTTTGTGATCAACTGCCTTTCTAAAATTTATTTAAGTTACGAGTATTAAAATATCATGTGTTACGGCTCTTTTGTAAACCTTGTACCCTGTGCTAAATTACGAGTTAACACAATTTCTTCAGTCTACGCCAATGTTTTGACTCTAGTGCATGCTCTAGTTTACAGTATCTGAGGAAAAGTGTGCTAATGGAAAAACATTTTATATTGTCTGATGAACTCTATAAAATATGACTTGGCGTACTCCTTTAAACAGTTATTTGTTTATTTTAATTTTTCCACAATACATACATTACGAGTGTGCTTTTTCTCTTTGATAGTTCTTTTAAATTGAACCAAGTCATAAGCGGTCAGTGATTTGTTAATATTAGAACAGTGAGTTAGTTATAAGCAATTATGATAAATCACTAAATCAATAAATCGGTGAACCAATTCATATTCCTCAACAGCAGTGTTTTTCAACATATATAGTTTCTGAATAGAGGTGAATTTAAAGTTCGGATGTTATTTTTATTAAATTACTGTGACTAGCTCTTCACCTAATACAATTTAAAACTATAGAGTTTTGCATTGAATACCTTTATATCAATTAATTAACTATGAAGGGAGGAGTTGCCGCAATGAGGATGGCCTATATCAACAGACTCCACTATGTTTGGCTAGGCTCATCATGCTCAACGATTTTAATATTGCAGGCGGAATGTAAAGTCTTAAAACACTTTGTTTATCAATATTAAACACATTATGAAAGTCAAAAATTAACTTAATAACAAAAATTTTAATTTATAAGTAGATATATATATGTTTCTCTTTTTTAATCAAAATATTTCCAAAATAATTCTAATTGAGTACATAAAACCTAGTGAAGTAGAACAAATTAAAAAAAAAAAAAAGTTTTCAGAGTTACACATATATATGATAAATACAAGTATAACAAATATTATACTTTCTTCCTTTTAAAAGTTTTTTAAAATTCCTTTATATATACTTTTTGTAAATTAAAAGTACAACAGCCTATATAAAAAACATTTGAATAAATAATTTTCTTTTAAATAGTCATTCAATCCAAACCCCTTTTTTAAGGCACTACAGAATCACTAGTTACACACGGTATTTTTATGGGGAAAATCCCCTCTCCTCCTTCAAGGGTTAGGTTGAAGGATTTTACAAATATCCTCTCTTGGATATGTTAGGTTAACTATATATACCAAATATGAATTAATGTGATCAGTATATAAGGTAGTAATGCTAATTTATTGATTCCCCATAAGTATCTTTGGAAAACGTCTTGCGCCTACCACTAATTATAAATTTTAATAATTTCTGCTACCATTAGCCATAGAATAATATTTCAAGATACTGTATATATATTATGTTTATTTTACTGTCATTTTTATAGTAATTAGTACATTTTATTTGACGTTAAAAACTTTGTGCAAAATCAGATATCTGAACTTTTTTACTATAACTATTTAGGCACTATAATTTCTGAACCCGAATGTTGCCATAGATGTAGGTTAGTTTAAATTCAGTAAAGATCTTCGATACTATATACCAAATGTGTTAGAGCCATTATTGAGATATTGAGATTTTCTTGTTTTTAGTAGTTTAAGGAGATAATAACGCTTCCAAAAATATCTGAGAAATAAAACAGCTTTGAATTACTATAAATTAGTACCTAAATATAAGACTTAATTAAAATTGAACAGTGGTTTGGTCTCTAGGTATTTATTCATATTCAGATAGACGGAGATACTTCACCTTAAGGATATTACCTTATAATCAATATTTAATGATGGATGATGAAAACAAAGTAAACATGATTGGAAATAAAACTTGTATTAAAAAGGAAGTCATCAATGATGAACAAAAACAAAAACATTTTTAAACAGATAAAAACAACAAACATGTGATTATAAATAATGGTAAAAACTTAAGTGGCAAAGTTTACTGTAGCCACATACTCCCCCCCCCCCCCCCAGCGTCATCAGGTGAGAAACACATTGGAGGGCGAACACAGCGACCTGATCTAGTCTTTCTGAACACTAACGTTTTTTGAGTCCCATCTTTTGGATGGCAGATGATCGGCTTAAAATTCTTTTTATCGTCGTTAACCAGGGAGTCATTCAGGAGGAAGGCTGGTTTCAGTCTGCCAATAAAACAGTTTTAGGTCCTCGAGGAGTAAGAATATGGAACCATTTTTTGCTTCGAGAAACAACTTGATATGGTCCATCATAGACAGGTTGTAATGGTTTACGGATTGCATGATAGCGGATGAAAGCATGGGTAGATGTCCGTAAATCCGGATGAACGAAAGTCTTCTTTGAAAAGTGGTATTTGGACTCTATAGGTTTCAGTTGATTCATTTTTATTTTTAAATTATACACAAGGTTGGGAACGTCAGATGTTTCTTTTGTAGTGTGTAAAAGGTCACATGGTAACCTAATGGGCTGACCCAATGCCATATCTGCTGCAGTGACGTTATATTCTGGAATTACGTAGGATCGCAAGCCTAGAAGTACCACAGGTAATTGTCGTGTCCAATCAGAACTAAGCTGAGCTGTTAATGCAGATTTCAAGTTTCGGTGCCACCTTTCAATCTTACCATTCGGTGCTGGATGATAGGCTGTAGTTTTGATGTGGTGTATTCCTAGATTTTTTTTCAGTTCCTAGAACAAGTTACAATCAAATTGCTTTCCTCTGTCTGTAGTGATGAAATGAGGAACTCCAAATCTTGAAATCCAGGTAGAAAGAAGTGCCTCAGCCACTGTTTCAGCAGTAATATATTTTATTGGCGTTGCTTCAACCCAACGTGTGAACCGATCTATGATTGTCAACAAGTATGTAAATCCTTGTGAAGGTGGTAATGGTCCAACCAAATCAATGTTGATGTGAGAAAAACGGCCTTCATTTTGATTGTAGGATCCAATCTCACTGTTAGTGTGTTTCCAAACCTTTGACTTTTGACAACTAACACATGATTTGGCCCGAAGTCGCACATCTTTATTAATTGAGGGCCAGACAAATCGCTTTTTTACCAAATCAAGAGATCCTTTAATTCCAGGGTGTGCAAGGTTGTGAAGAGAATCAAATAACTGTCGTCTGAACATTAGTGGTATAAATGGCCTCAGTTTCCCAGTACTAATGTCACAATGTAGTTCTGTCTCATTAGGTAGCAAAACACTTTTAAATTTGAGTGATTTTGTCTTAGACCGTTTTAAATTTTGAAGTTCAATGTCTTGAGATTGCTCTTCAGCAATCCTTTCAAATGACACAACTGATGGTAGGTCAATAGCAATTATTCTTGACATGAAATCAGCAGGGATGTTTTGTTTTCCTGGTAGGTACCGTATATCGGTAGTGAAATAGCCAATAAAGTCTAGTTGGTGCAATTGCCTTGGGCTAGATGCATCAGAGGGTTTCCTAAAGTCAAAAGACAGAGGCTTGTGGTCTGTATATATAACAAAATTACGACCTTCTACAAGGTAGCAGAAATGCCTCACAGAAAGGTATGCGGCAAGGAGTTCTCTGTCATAGGTACTGTATAGCTTTTGAGTTGGTGAAAGAGATTTTGAAAAGAACCCGAGAGGTTCAGCAGACCCGTTGCAAATTTGATGAAGAGATGATCCAACCGCAAAGTCAGAGGCATCCACCATGAGAGCAAGAGGAGCATCAGGAAATGGGTGTGCTAGTAGTGTAGCATTTGCTAACTGACTCTTGGTGTCTTCAAACGCTTTCTTGGATTAGAGAGTCCAATTTATTTTGCGTCTGTCACGCTTTGATGTACCCTTACACAAATCAAAGAGTATTTGTTGAGTAGCAGCTGCATTTGGGAGTGAAAGTCTGTAGAAATGAATAAGTCCGAGAAACCTGCGAAGTTCAAGAATGGTTTCGGAAAGTTTATAACTTAAAACAGCTTGTACTTTATCAGTCAGTGGTGAAATGCCATTTTTGGAGACTGTATAACCAAGAAAAGGAATCTCACACATTCCGAATACACTTTTCGACATATTAATGTTAATTTGGTGTTCATTGAGCCTTTCAAGAATTGCACTTAAGTGAGTCATGTGTTTCTCTTCAGAGGAAGATGCAACCAAGATGTCATCTAAATAGCAAAAGGTAAACTCTAGATGTTGAAGAAGAGAGTTTATGTATCTTTGAAAAGTTTGGGCAGCGTTCCTTAATCCAAACGGCATTTTGATAAATAACCCAAAAGGAGTTATAACTTTTTTTTTGGAATGTCGTCTGGAGCTATAGGAATGTGATGAAAGGCCCGAACAAGATCTATTTTTGAAAATATAGTTTTTCCATCTAATTGACTATTAAAATCTTGTAAGTAAGGTATGGGATACCTGTCAGGTACTGTTTTGGAAATGAGTGCCCGATAATCCCCACATGGTCTCCACGAGCCATCACTCTTTGGTACTAAATGAAGAGGACTTGACCAACAGCTTTTTGATGGCCTACAAATACCTAGCTCAACCATTTTACGAAACTCAGCTTTAGCTTGGACAAGTTTTTCAGGAGGCATACGCCTTGCTCTGGAGGTAACAGGCTGACCTGTTGTTTGGATCGAATGAAAAACCGTATCCTGTGAAATGTGAAAAGTAGGATTTTCTTTGAACAAATTAGGATAATGTTAAATGAGTTTATAATATTTCCCATTTGGGTCGAGTAAAAAGACTGATTGTTGGTTAGAATGTTTATGATATCCGATAACAGATATTCGAGTTCTGTTGTCAATTAGTCATTGATTTTTTATATCAACTAGTAAACAATACAAAACATAATGTGATAAAAAGTCTGCTCCGATAATAGGTTGTGTTACATTAGCGATAATGAAAGGCCAGGAAAATCGTCTTTTCAAACCTAGGTCAAGACTCAAGGTACGGTCACCATATTCTTTAATTACAGAACCATTGGTAGCGAATAATTGTCTGTTACTTATAGCTAGTTTTTCCTGATTAATAGGAGGCAAAACTGATATGTCTACTCCAGAGTCCTCAAGAAACTTCCGACCCCAATGTAAATTAGTAACAAATAAACGGCAAGATTGTAAGCCCCTGCCATCTTCAGCCACATTTAATGACGGGGCAGGGAGTTTTCCTGACGGCCATTGCTGCCTGACGAAAACAAGCAAGGTTGAACGCATTTCTTAGCATTATTACCAAATTTGTAATGATACCAACACAGTTAGCCTTGAAATTTCCCTTTCTTATTGGAGGGAGGATAGTACCTGGGCACTTGATTTGCCGGCAAGTTGTATTTATTATTTTTAATAAGTCCATCAATGGACTGGGTGAGTTCACTTACCCAGGATAGCTAAGCGGTCGACATAAGTAGTTTGTTTAATAGCCTCTTGTGCATAGATATGACCATCAACAGCTGAAAGTTCAGTTATTTTGTCTTCTAGTCTAGCTAAATCATCAAGGGAATCAGTTTGAGAAGCAGATAATACGGTACGAACCTGATTTGGCAATCGTTGCATGAAAATTACTTTCAAGAAATTATCAGTTACCTGCGTTCCAGCCAAGGTCCTCATTTCACGTAGAAGAGTGGATGGCTTTTTATCTCCAAGAAAAACTTCATTTGTCAGTTGTTTTAGTTTGACGTGTTCCGAGACCTCATATTCTGAACATAATCTTTGCTTCAAGTCCGAGTAAGGGGATGAGGATAGTGGTTTTGCAATGAAATCGGAGAGAAGGCTAGCAACTTCACTATCCAGGGAACTCATTACATAGTTGTATTTGGTGGTTTCCTTTGAAATGCCATGTGTGGAAAACTGACATTCAATTTGATGAAACCATAATGAAACATTTTTTGCCCAGAAAGGTGGTATTTTCATTTGAATTCTTGATATATGTAATTCTTCTGAGGAATTAGGTTCTGTGTTTAATGGAGACGATTCCAGTCCATTCATTGCAGGTATTGTAGTAGTAATTAATTGATAAAAATAACAGGAATCAAGGGGTCACCAAATAAGGATATTACCTTATAATCAATATTTAAAGATGGATGATGAAAACAAAGTAAACATGATTGGAAATAAAACTTGTATTTAAAAACGAAGTCATCAGTGATGCACAAAAAAAAACATTTTTAAACAGATAAAAACAACAAACATGTGATTATAAATAATGGGAAAAACTTAAGTGGCAAAGTTTACAATAGCCACAACCTCAACCACCACTTTCTTTGGGTTCAGGGAGATAAAATAAGATATTTCCTTTTAGAACTCAACTTGAGAAACAATACTTTCTCCTTATTAAGTATAGGGGAGAAAATGAAGATTGAATTGGTAAATCATTTGGTATAATGTAATGTTATGAGTATTTAAGACCAAAGAGACGAATGAGCAAAGTGAGTTTACTTTGCCTATTGTCAACATATTGAGGACCATAGTATTAGTCTTTAGAGAGGCATGGATAAAGGCTACATGATATCTAAGGCAAAACAGATATACAGTCTATAATTTTTGTTCCCCACCGACTGTAACTATTTTCTTATTGTGGGCAACATGTTTCCTAATCGATATGAATATTTAAGAATTACAACATAAGGGTAAAATATAACAGTATATGATACAACTAATTCAATATAAAAAATCACTTTCAAACCTAAGTTGTCAATGTTCAATTACTGTAAAGCTTTTTCCAATTACCATTGATCAATTATAAACAATAACAATCGCACATTCATAATCTTTCAAGGCCTGTAAGTTAGGCTTTTTTGCAATGTGCAAAATATATAAGTATCTAATGACCATACTCATCTTTGTTTATCGTGAGTATCAAGAGAGTTTATTAGGATATCGACAAAACAAAAATAACGAGGGTATCGATATTAGCAAATTTCCCCTATACCCCGAGACCATGATAACTTTTCGTTTTGAGGTCCCCAGATGCAAAAACACTATTAGTTCAAATTTATATATATGTGTGTGTCCGTTACCGCGATAACTTTTGAAAGAAACACCCGATTTTGATGAAATTTGGCACAAATGTGGAGAGTAGCATTTATGACTTTAAGTTTGAAAACCAGATCGATCGCACTATGGAAAGGGGGTTTTATGGGGGTTTATAATTTTCCAAAAATCGGTTTTTTGCAAATTTGACCCCAAAATGGTAAAAACAATCAATTTTGGTTAAATCCATTTTATAGAACTTAAAAAAACAAATAATTTAGTATTTTAAATCATTAACCTAGGTTAAGTGGTTGCGGAGAAAATCAAAAAAACGTGTCCCATATTAATCTTATGGGAAAAAGGTTTTTAGATTTTTCTCAGATAGCTTTACTAAAAACTTCACATTTCTGTTTATTGATGTTTTTAGCTCACCAAAACAAACATTTTGGTGTTTTAATCGTTGTTTTACGTCCAACCATTGCAGAGATATGCAAAGTGCTAAACACAGTACGTTGTACAATGTTATCCTTATGGAGAATAAATAAAACTCTATATCTCGATTATTTATGAATGTATATTGATGAAACTTGGTATGTTGCTTAAACTAGTTGTGGTATATTGATATTAGCACATAAAACAAGTTTTTTGTTGATATTCCCCGTAGCAGCAAACCTGCATACTCGGCCCCGATTTTATTCATATGGAGAATAAGTAAAGTTGTATATCTCCCTTAATTATGAACCTACATTAAGAGAACTTGGTATGTAGCTTTACCTGGTTCAGTTGTATTGATAATTGAAAAAAAACACATTACTTATCTTCCTCGTTGCAGCAAACCAGCGTCCTCAATCCTAATGTTATTCTTAAGGAGCATAAATAAAATGCTATATATCACTTATTTATGGATGTATTTTTGTGAAAATTGATAAATAGCTCTATGTAGTAGTGAGTCACATATATATGCATTGGAAATTTGCTGAGTACCCAGGTTTGCTGCGACGGGGGTATTTTTTTCCGAGAGTATTTTACAGTTTTAGTGAATTTTCCCTATAGGGAAGAAGCTATTACCGTAGGTCTCATGGTAAGACTTAAGCCTGAGACCATGACAATTTTTTGATTTGAGGTCCCCAGATGACAAAAACACTGTTCGTTCAAATATATATATATATGTGTCCGTGAATGCTATAACTTGAGTAAAAAACGTCCGATTTCGATGAAATTTGGCTCAAATGTGTAAAATGACATTCATGACTTTAAGTTCGAAAACCAGAAAAATGAGACTATGGGAAAGGGGGTTTATGGGGGTTTTAAATTGTCCAATAAACTGTTTTTTGCATTTTTCATCCTACAATTTTTTAAAAGCTTAATTTTTGTTTTGACCATTTTGTAGAGCTTAAAAAAACAAATAATACAAATAATATAGTATTTTGAATTATTAACCTAGGTTAAGTGGTTGCGGAGAAAATCCAAAAAAACCTACTCATAACATCGTCCATGTTAATCTTATGGGAAAAAGGTTTTTGGCTTTTCCTAAGGTTATTTTAATGCTAAATTCACATTTGCTTTTATAAATCTATTTAGTACCACAAAACAATCTTTTTGGTTTTTAAATTGTGATTCTACGCCCAACCGTTGCTGAGATATTCAAAGTGCTAAACACAGTACGTTGTCCAATGTTATCCTTATGGAGGATAAATAACATTTTATATCTCGATTATTTATGAATGTAAGTTTGATGAAACTTGGTATGTGGCTTCACGTAGAATTGGTATATTGATATTTGCACAACAAATTGATTTTTTGTTGATTATTCCCGTAGCAGCAAACCTGCGTGCTCAGCCCCCTTGTTATTCTTATGGAGAATAAGTAAAATGTAATACTTTAATCATGACTACTTTAATTATGACCATAAATTAATAAAACTTGGTATGTAGCTTCACTTGGTTGAGTTATAATGATAATTGCATAAAAACCCATTTTTCCCTTGTTGCAGAAAACCTGCTTACTCAGCCCCATGTTATTCTTATGGAGAATAACTAAATTATTATATAGTGCTTATTTATGATTGAATATTGATGAAACTTGGTACGTGGCTTCGCCGAGTTAAATTATATTTATATTTGCATAAAAACCAATTGTTTGTGTTCCTTGTTTCACCAAACCTACGTACTCATTACCAATCTTATTCTTATGGAGAATAATTAAAATCGCTTATATGTGAATATATTTTTATAAAACTTAGTATGCGGCTTTATGTGGTATTAAGACAAATATTATGCATTGGAATTTCGCTGAGTACGCAGTGTTGCTGCGACGGGTTTTTTTCACTGTATAGAGGAACTTCAGGTGTAGATAAGTTAACTAAAATACCATTTAAAAAATAAATATTTTAAGGCTGATTTTTGTTCTATGCCACGCCATCTGTGTGACGATATTTAAGACAAGCTGGTAACTAGATTGGTTATTATCTTTTTATTCAGTAGGTCCTAATCCTGACTTTTCCATTTTTTAAATTACTTTTTTTCATTCGTTTTACTGTCATGTTAATGATACCATGTAATAAAATCTTAAAACTCCTTTTTTGTTAAAGAAAATAAATATGACTTTAAATATGTTCTCCTATCGATGCCTTTCTGTCCATTATTCGAAATTTGAAATGCATAACATGGACTTCTTTGAGGAAACCTGATGCTAGACACTTGACTTGTATAATTGTAATGTGTGACAAATAGAATCGCGATCAGATTATATTTAATATAATTACAATTGATGTTGCAATAGTAAGAGAATACGTGCTATTTTTTAAATGACAATAACTATTATATGTAAATAAACTACTATTGCTTTAATATACAGACCAATATAATAAAACTAATATTTTACGTAAAGGAGCTTCTGAATAAATTACTAATCAGATCTTTCCCGGACAATTTAAACATCTCTGCGGTAAAAAATTTTAAGTGACCAGCATGACGGTAGCCTATTTCAACAACAATAACTAGTAGGAAAGGCCAAATGACGTAACGTTGAGAATCGATCTTACCAGTAGCAACGATTCATGAGATATGAATATCGTGAATATATCATAATGAATGTGCATATTTATCTCAATCTCATAATTGTTATGGGGATTATACTTAATACTGATTCTGGTGTTTTATTTTTTTATTATACTTCTTATGAAATTATACAATCCTTAAAATATATGGATCCCCATATAACATTTAAGCTTGAGTTGGGAAAAAATAGTTTGAAAGGAATTCACAAACAAATTTTACTTATTCACTCTCGCTTCCTGTAACAATGTGCTGCTGTGGTAGGTTAGGTTATGCAATATATGTTATCCAATACTAACATAACATAAATCGCCCTAATCACCACAGTGCACTGAACGGATTGTTTCTCCATATCAAGGCATTTCTCCTGAATAAATTGGAGGTCGCTGAAGTGCATAAATTCCAAATCATTTATATTTCAACATATTTACTGAAACAATAAGATTTCCATTAAGATGAACTAAAATATCAATAACCAATTTGTAACACTGGTAATACTTTGATATTTTTAAAGGGCAAATATTTTTCCGAGCATCGAGTTTGAAAAAGGAAATGCGTTACAAATTTAATCGGATTAGCGAGAAAAACAACTTAACGGCCAGCCCTGCGATCTCGACTCCTTGTCGAACTGGAGTCGCACTGAATATTTGATGTCCCTCTAGAGGCGATGGATAGTGTTCCACGTCTAAAGCGTTTGGAAACTTTGTTGTAAATGGATTGTTAAATAACCCTTCGTTACACATTTAATTCGTTTTATGCTTTTATTTTTCCACGCCAACTCGTGACGTTTATTTTGTAGCTCCCTGAAGAGTTTATGTTAAAATTTCAATAAAGTTGCTGCAGCAACTACTGGATTGTTTTAAATTATTTTTGTAGCAACTTGAAGCTCAGCCGATGCGTGAGCATTACTATTATTTAGTTGAAATAAAAATAATACTTATGTATTTTTATAAATATATTATTTTTCTCAGTGAAAGATTGCGCTTAAGTTAAGTGGTTATAAGGACGCATTTTAAATAGCAAAAACTTGTTTTGGTCAATCTGCTGGTTAAGTTATTGACCGGTAGATTAGTCACCGATACCTTTGGGCGCTTGGATATCAGACCTTTTGACCATTGACCTTTGTAGTTCCTTCTAATGGTATAATCTATACCCTAGTCGCGGGAAGCTGAATAAACCAACTAATCATCATAGTTTGAAAGTGCAAACGGTATTAACAAGATATTCAGTATAATCGATCTTAAATTATTACATCATTAACAAATCTTCAATTATTGATTTAACAATGATAAATACAATATAAGAAAACAAATGTGTAGGTGAGGTTTTAAATACTATTTTTACTGATAAGTTTAAGTCTATCTTATTCAAAAGGACTTTATGATTTAATAACGTTTGGTTTTTTATTTTCTTAAAAAAAAATACAAATGTACAATGGGAAAGCTTGTCAAGCTTATTTCACCTTTCATAATAACGTTTTTTCTCAATTACCATAGACTATTATTCTACTAATAAATCGAAATGTCTATTGGACTTTTGCCCCACTAAGTACACTACTTCATGGAATACGCTGAAATTTGCTGAGAAGGTAACTAAAATAAACACCAAAAGCACTTTTAAAGAACAAATTCAGTAATTGGTTTAGAAACAGCAGATGACTTCTCTTAACAATAATTTCCCTAAACTTTATTGGTAAGTACTTGTTAATGTTTTTCTTGGGTATTGTGAGAGTATGTTTAGGTACTTTGATATTATCCCGCGGGTATTTTACGGTATTTTTAATATATAGCATATTAATTCATCAACGAATCTCTACATTTGAACATGCCTCCTTTACGATTAACATTTAATTTTCTCTCTTTTCATTTTCGATCATTCATGTTGTGAAAGAGCATTGGTATTTAAAATTAAAATTAAAGAAGTTTAAAGTTGTTAAAAGTTAGAGATTTAAATCTAATTCTTAAAACTAAGCCTTCAAAAACCATGCTTGTTGACATCATAGTGGTTTTCTCACTTGAATTTAAAGGCCACCACATATCGTATGGTATTTGTAGTTTTTTTATATTAATAACAGTGGTCCATGTTTTACTATCAAAGAAAATTTTGTACATAACCTGTTTGTAGTATATCATGCTAACCATCTCTTGCAATTTAATTCATTTGTCATGTTTTCCTTTTAAAGTAAATATTGTTTCCTAGCCCCTTGTTACAAAAAGCTTGTAAAGAAGCTTGAAGACGACTTGACAAGCGCTCCCTCCCTAACCAAATTACGCTCTTCCATGACAGACATTTCATCTGGAAACTGGTAAACAGATTTAGAATCTCATACCCACATGTCTTGAAAAGTATTTAAGTTGATTATTAACTACTAACAATTTGTAACTTTGTTACATTGAAAAATAATTGTATTTTTTAACCTTAGTTTTAATAAATGGATGGTAAATAAATTGTTGGAATTTTTTTTGCGTCATAATTTAATTTACAAAAGCGTTCGAAGCATAACGTACCGAATTGATCACAATGAATTGTTTTCTGTCCAGGGCCATTTGTTGAACAACTGCGCTGTCAGAGCCAGAACTCGTGGCCACTGTTCTGATTTATCACCGTGTTTACAATAGTCGGATGAAAAAGTATAATCCTGTAGTAATTACAAAAATGTGCAAATTAAAGCTCACATTGCTTAGTGGCTCATTGTGTGTATATTGATGTAGGAACCTATTGCTAAAAATAATTGAATCGACGTAGAAATGTCTGAGTAACATAATGATTCAACTGTTGATTTGTTGAATAATACATGGTGAATACCCCCCTCTATTAGCGAATTTCCCCTATAGGGAAGAAGCTATTACCGTAGGTGGCATGGTAAGACCTAGGCCCGGGACCATGATAGCTTTTCGTTTTGAGACCCCCAGATGCCAAAAACACCATTCGTTCAAATTCATATAAATATATATATATATACATATATATATATATGTGTGTGTGTGTGTGTGTGTGTGTGTGTGTGTGTGTGTGTGTGTGTGTGTCCGTAGGGACGATAGCTTTCGTAAAAATAGTCCGATCTTGATGAAATTTGTTATGAACGTGTAAGGCAGCATCTATTTTCATGAGTTTGAAAACCATACAGGTCGCTCTACTTTAAGGCGGGATTTGGGGGGTTTTGTACCCAAAAAATGGGTTTTTTGAACTTGTTACGTATAATAATTTTTAAACCCAAATTTTGTTTTATACTATTAAATTCAGCTGAAAAAAACAAACAATTTGGCATTTTGATCATCGCTCTACAACAATTGGTAACCGAAATATTGAGAGTGTTAAATGCAGTACGTTGTCCAATATTAATCTTATGGAGAATAACTAAAATTGTATATCTCGTTTATTGATGAACATATATTAATAAAACTTGGTATGTGGATTTAAATGGTTGGGTTTTAATGCTATTTTCATACAAAACTCATTTTTGTGGTCCCCATGGCAGCAAACCTGCGTACTCAGCAGCTATAATGTTATTCTTATGGAGATTAATAAACAGTGATATCTTGCTTGTTTACGAACACAAATTGATAAAACTTTGTACGTTGCTTCATCTGGAGGTGATCCATTGGTATTTACATAAAAACCAGATTTTGAGATCCTTGATGCAGTAAACCTGCATACTGAGTCCTTATGTTTTTCTTATGGGGAATAAATAAAATGCCATATCTCGCTTATTTATTAATATGCTTTGATTAAAGTTAGTAAGTGTTGGCTTCATGACGTTGTTAAGTACCATTTAAAATTCGCTGAGTATGTAGGTTTGCTGCAAAGGGGGTATTTTTTTTATTTGTTAATATAAACTGATATCTTTTGGGCAATGATAGTAACTTAAGGTGTAGTATATTTTGACATTATTTACAATATTAAAGGTAACCAAAAATAGGGGATTTTGGGGCAACTCAAAATGTTTGAATGTAAACCCACTTTTAGTGACCACTTATTTTAAAGAGCTATAAAAAGTAGACAAATGCTAATAATTAGAGACCGCTATTTCTTCCCTAAAGAGAATGGCAGCTTGTCAAAATTTCCTAAATATTGTATTCAAACCTGGAAAGCAAATCTTATGTGATATTTGAAATGTTTAACAGTGTCAAAAGGTTAAAGTTAATCAACAACGCCAAAGTTAATATTACAACGCAAATTGAAAAAGTTATTTTTACTTATTAAAAGTAAAGATAATACCATAAAAATATTGCCTTCCAGATTTTAATACAAGGTTTTTTTGGGAAATTTTGACTGGCTGCCATTTTGGTCAGTGAGATCACAGTCTCTAATTTTCACCATTTATCTACTTTTTAAAATGAGTGGTCTCTAAAAGGGGTTTTACATTTAAAAATATCGATTTGAACTCAAATCCCCTACTTTTGAGGTAACTAAAAATTTTCAATAATGTCAAAAGATACTACACCTTAAGTTACTATCATTACCCAAGATACATTAGTTTATATTAACAAATATAAAATAAAAAATATATAATTTTTTAATTCGCTTCAGCGCACCTAAGGTTGAAATGAGGGTGGTTTATTGTATAACTGGAGATAACACTGATGAACAAACCTGCGAGCCGTTCTTTCCAAATTTTGGTGAAGCAAAGAACTATACTCGCTGAAATCGGACGAGTCGACAAAGTGAATCAAACAAGTACCTATCCATGATTTTAAACACAATATACTTGTATTTGTTTATTTCCTCATAATACATTATGTTTCACGGAAAGATTAGATACATAAATCAAACGAAAATATGAATTTAATTCAACTCTTATTACTTTTATTCCAATGATTTTCATGAGTAGATTCACTTATTGGAATAAAACAACCAATCAGGATAGTTCAAAGAACGGATACATTTACCTCACCAAGTGTACCTGACACAATCACCGGCTCGCGTTTTTGACCAAAATCGTTAAGCAGTGTTACCTCCAGTTATACAATAATCCTCAGTGGTTGAAATTAATAAGTTACGCCACTGAATCACTCTGCACATAGAGTACATATCATCCTCGTCATTAAAATAAACTAGTCTTTATATATAAATATTATAATATATAAAACTAGACGGGTTCACTCATTCACTGACATAAACTATGAGGCACTTCCCGTAATCTAACCTCCCTCAACATCATACTTGAGTTAAAGCTCTTGACGAGAAACTGGCAGAAATTTTGCTAAAGGTTAACGTTTTTGAGTTCTTAAGGCATTTATGGGGCGGGGAAAATTCCACTTTTTCAATTTTTCCACTTTGAGCGCGTTTTGTACGGAAACAGTAAGAGATGGCAAAAAATGTTAAATACAAAAGTTGTATCCAATTTAATTTCCAACTAACGATATTTCGTCAGATTTAAGATCCGATCATCTGTTTAGCCGCAATTTATCGTAGAAGGAGGAATTTTGAGTATTTTGGCCCATTTAAATGTGTACAGTTTTGGAAAGCTGTTTAAATGAAAGAACACTACCTTTGGCTAATACTACATGTTTGTATCAGCTGATTTAAATAAACAATAGCTGATTTATTTAGTAGCGTAGGCGATAATAATTTGCTCACATGAGGTGTATATAAATCACCTGTTACAAAATATGGAAAGCACATTACACAGGAGGTTCAGTATCGCGAATATCGTTTGTTGCGAGAATGGAAAATGTAATCAAACCGATTCTACCGGTTCTATGGAATGAATTTAGCCCAATAGCCCAGTGGATATGTTGTCAGATGATTCAAGATCAGTGGTCACGGGTTTGAATCCAACTTTTGATGCTTACTTTTTGAGGTCTGGAATTTATGTTTATTTGACTTTATTTTGTTTTTACAAATTCATTTATTTGTAATTATGTTGCTCAACGATCAGCTACCGTACAGCGCTCTGTGGAGTTAGGTTAGGTTAGGTTACTATCATTTTGTCGTGAACTGAAGTCTAATTTGTTGTTATCTTTTACACGTAAATCCATTTGTAGAACTCTAATTGAACATTGTAACCACAACTTTTTATTTATATCCGATTGACTATGATTGAGTGAGTACTTTTTTTTGCTTTTATACACCTCGAAACAACCATCGTAATCGGGAGTTCATTCGATAAAACGAACAAGCAGCCGGTTGATAAAATGTTTCGATACCGAAACGATACGGGAGCGCCGGTGTAGGTGCTCACCAAAGGTCATTGTTTTGTAGTTTTTCTTTGGTTAATGAACTACGAGTTTGATTTAAACTTTAGTTGACTGAGGAATGCAAGTGAGCGAAGGGAACTCCGAAAGGGGGTTTGGGGGCGAAGCCTCCAACGGCGATAAGCCTAGTTATATATAATTCTGTATGCGAAATATTTTACGTCAAAATTGTGGGAATTTGGAAAATCGAAGGATGATGGGAGACGGTTCAAATTAAAGGTCTTGATCCCAGGGACTCGGGAAAAACAGCTGTATTTCCAAACATTTAGGAGCAAACGATAAATAACGTAAAACACCCTCCATAAGAAAATTATGGGAATTTAAATCGTCTGCTTTGTTTACAATAACACATGTGATTGAGTGTCTACTTTGTTTACAATCTGACATGTGTTCCTACTTGGAGCAAGGTTAGGGGCTATCGCCCCTTCAAGCCACTAGTTTTAACCTATATAAAGCAAATATTTCATCAGACATGTGTTCCGCTAAAGATATATAATTTCTACATTCAATAATCTATATTATTAAAAGAATATCTTGACTTTTGTTAGGCGATTTTCAACCCTTAAAAATATTATTTCATATACATATTTCGTATTAATCGAAAGCTCTTACTCTCTAGATGTGTCTTGTAGGGTTTCCATGCACTCTTAACCACGGGGCTTCGCCCCACGAGCTTTCATAGTTCGTTTTTATCCCATAAGATTAACATGAGGAATATTTGGATTTGAATTGCAGCTGTTAGTACATTATGGACAGGTTATTAGAAAACCCAATTATACAAGTAAGGAATTAATTTATCTATATAAATTAAATAAGTTATTTTTCTACATCGTTTTGAGCAGTGAAATGTTGTATGCTACGGAGATATTTAATTTGTTTTAAACATTTGTTTATCCGTCTGTCACTTTATAAGCCAGATTTTTTCTGCGCTTCACAAAAAATTTACTCAATGAAATTAAATAACTTGCCTGTTTTCGTGTAGAGGAGGAATCTCTTTTGGCTGTTTTAAATCATGGTAAGTAATTAGGGTTACGCCCCTTTGACCGGCACTGCTACAAAGTCGATCCTAGGGGTACAGGTTATTTAATATTTCACTACAGCTTGCACCGTATTTGTTATAATCAGCATTTAGTCAGCTAATTATATTTTATCACGGAATGAAGAAAACAAGAATGGATATTTTACTACTCTACATAGGTATACTAAATCATTTAAAATAACGGCATGGTAATAAATCATTGGCTATACAGAACACGTAAGCTTTACATGGTATTTATTAAAGCTCAGTTTGTCTAAGTAGCCATTGTGATTATAATATCGAATATTTTATGTTTTTAAGCCCACTTTCAATAAGTTTAACAAACTACAGGAGTTATTGAGCAGATATTTGGAAGAAGACGGGTTCATCCCAAAAAAGATTGGGCTAATTCCCGTTCCAATGAGGCTAGGCCCTAACACCCTTCAACATTTCCATGTTAATTATGTACTTACTAGACAGATTGAGCGTATATTTTGTAGAAAGACAGCAGGCAATGCACTTTAGTCAGAAACAGGCCTATAATTTCATCCAGTATGCCCTTTGGGACTTATCTGCTCTGTCGGCTTTTAAAATTGTAATTTATTCATCACTAATGTAAGTAGTTAACTAAACCGATTGAACATATATTTGTTAGGAGAATAGTTAATATATCAGAATAAAACCTTTGCCTACTCCTGCTCCAAAATATCCTTACCAAATGTTAAAACTATCAAATTTATGGGTTAATAAATGTGTTCTAATTAGATCTCATCCATAGAAAAATATAGTATTGTATAGAAATATATTAAAAAAACTAACATTGGTGTTATGGTTAAGATTTGTAAATAAAAATAAAAGAATCATACCAGCTGTTCAAAATCAACCATTCAATTGTAAAAATAACAATCACTTGGTAAAGTATCATGTGGTTTTTGTGGGAATAGAGATCAGAACCAAAGAGTACATAACTTTAAATATACATGATTAGGTTATTTATAAATTGTGAGCACTATTCAAACTGAAGATTTAATATAAAACGGACATGCCCAAAATTAAAAGAAACGAGCAATACACAATAAGCAAAGCAAATACGCACGCCTTGGAGAGGAATCGTGAATATAAGTACTCTAGGCATTTTTAACAAACTGACTGGCTTTTCGAACAAACCTGGGTCCTCCAGGTGCTTTAACAAATGTAACTGACATCTAAAACATAACACTGTACTGTGATCGCGAGTGAAGCCGCGACGGGCTACTAGTTTATTAAACAATAGTTTTCAAGGCTACAAGATGTGAACTTCTCTATCCATCAGTTCTTTTCATTCAAAATTAAGATTATCAAAGAACTAGGCACATGAACAGGTGTATGCTGTGCTGTATTCTATCGTTAACATAATGAACAACTCCAAAGATGTAATATTTCTTACGCTATTAAGTAGTCAATTAACATGAATGTCCGTAAGAATAACTTTTAAAATTTGACAATCGATAGGGTGAAGCACTATGGAAATTTCTTGAAATCATTAGTGCTCATGTACATTGAGTAAAGTACATGTGTGCTACAGTTCAGTCATCAAGACCCACCGTTTTAGGCTCTGCTTTGACTGACAGCCACTGGTAGGAGATAATTATTGATTAGATTCTCACGTTCTCTTTAGTTTAGTTAATGTTATTTTTATTTCACTTTCGAGTTGTATTTGGCTTTCATTTCATGTTAGCTATTTTATTATTAACTAGTGGTAACTGGCGTACGCTGCTGTATTTCTTATGAGATTTACAAAAAATGCTTGTTGTATTATATTTTTTATTAAATCTTTAATAAACTTTCCAGGAACCATCCCGACCCAATGCTACATTAATAATGAAAATGTCATTAAATTCAGTTGAGTGGCTTAATAGTCCATAGGGAACATAGATTCAATTTTATATATTAAGATAGCATTGACATAACAGTATGTGGATTGGGGGACAATTCAAGGCCACGAACATAGTCGCGTCTAAACTAAATAAATTGAATCAAGAAACTAACACATACTTAATTTCTAACTCGTTTTTACAGTTCCTAATTTTCATTTACTAGTAAGTGATTGAAAATGTCTGCAATAACTCCTGAAATAACATGACCTCGCCATCACCAACAATGAATTAATTACAATGAATTAGTTTTAAAATGAGTCAGTGTGTATGTATCAGTTCTATCTCCGTCCCAAGTTTCAGCTCAATTGGTTCAGTAATCCTTAATTTGATAAATTTCCAAAGCTAGTGTGGCGGAGCCCAAAAGGGCACTTAGGTCATGAGCGGATTTGTGTGAGTATGATTATTCTAACACCAATCTCCCTCCAGAATTGCAACCCAATTGGTTCAGTAGTTCCTAATTTGAGAACTTTTAAACCAGTGGGACGGAGCCCTAAATAGTACTTAAATTGTGAGTAATTATATGTCATTCATAACTGTACTACTTACCTCCCTCCCAATATGTCATCTCAATGGCCTCAGTAATAACTAATCTTCAAAGGCAATGGGAGAAGTCCTAAGAGATTTTTTTTAGATATTTTGATGTTTTATGTCAGTAATAATAGCAACTACTAATCAACTAACAAATTTTAGCTTAAACAGTTGAGTAAACATTAATATCCATAAGTTTAGCTTGGGGACCATGCTCATCCCATGATCACCCGTGAGGCAGAGCGCCCTAAAGGCGAAAACAAAATCAAAATCCCGTAGTTATCCTGTTTTGTACTGTTTTTTTTTTTTTTTTATTGACATCCGTTTACATATCCAATTTAATTGATTTCTATTATACAGTTAGAATAACATGGGGAGTTTAACAATGCCTGGGGTTAGATCCCCTAAGGTTAGATCGGGACACATTTTATCAGGCCTGATCAAGACAGTCGATCAAGTTTGATTAAACTGACTTGTTTAGCTTGCTTGATCAGAGTTTCCAAAGTTAATCTGTTTTAATTTGATATTTTTTAATAATGTTTGACCAAGTATGAGGAAATTTTTTTCCCAAATCCGTACCATTCGGTGTTAACACATTTTGCACCTTTGTTTATTGGCATGAGAATTATAAACTTGCTTGGTATCTCAAAGCGATCAGATAACCAATCAACAAACTAGTTTTACTATTTACTTACAATTATTGAGTTATATTCAAATTTTACGCTCATTACTCATGATTGAAAATATTTTAGCATTTAAATGCACCTTCTGCATATCAAGAAATCCATATCATATAAATGGATGTCGTAGCAAACCCCCGTCGTACCAAACCTGAAAACTCAGCGAATTACAAATGCATATATATATATATGTGTCTTAATACTACATAAAGTCACATAACAAGTTTCATCAATATGCATTCATAAATAAGCGATTTATAACATTTATACGCAAGTTTGCTGAAACAAGGAACACAAACAAGGGTTTTTTATACAAATATTAATATAGCTCAACTAGGTAAAGTCACACAGCAAGTTTTATTAATTTATGTTAATAATTAAGGGAGAGAAAATTGGACTTATTCTCCATAACAATAACATGGGGGCTGAGTACGCAGGTTTGCTGCTACGAGAACTATCGGCAACAAAACTGCTTTTGTGAAAAATTATCAAAATAGCAATTTGTTTTTTTTAAGCTGAATTAAATAGTCAAAACTAAAATGTTATGTATAAAAAACTAAAAAAACATTTATGGGGTACAAATCCTCTCCCTCCCCAAATACCCCTTTGGATGGAGCGATCTTTCTGGTTTTCAAACTTAAAGTCATAAATGTTGCTTTAAATGTTCGTATCAAATTTCGTAAAAATCGGACAATTTTTTTAGAATTATCGTACCCACGTACACACATAAATATATTTTTGAACAAACGATTTTTTTGGTATCTGGGAACCTCAAAACGAAAAGTTATCATGGTCCCGGGCCTAGATCTTACCATGCCGACTTCGGTAGTAACTTCTTTCCTATAGGGGAAATTCGCTAAAATAAGTACCAAATACTAATAACAATATAAAAGTTCTACAATGATTTTAATTGTTAAATAATATAATATATACCATACTATATTAACTAGTTTTAGGGCCTACTGTTCAATTTACGTAAAAATGGGTTTCTATTTTAAATCAGAGATAATTTAACATACAGTGATTTCAACAATATATTATGATATACAACATATAGCCCAATTATCAAAAAGCATCAATAGAGCATTAAAAACGAACATCTGAGCCAACAAAGATCACGGAGTGGAGGCAAGTTACCCAGTCACCAAGCTGGCCGCCGCGTCGCGCGCCGCCGCACCGGCACGAACTGGCAACAGCGCTGGGGTGACGTGGTGGGGAGTACACACCACAGTTGGAGTTTGCACGATTGTGGCACGTTGCTACAATTGTTTTCTAGTGTGTAAGGGCTAAAATCGGTGTGTATCGGGAAAGTGAGTTGTGGAACATACTGTCCACACTATTGTCGATAACGCAGTATCTTTCGTCTTAAAGATGCTACAATTGGGTGTTTTCCACAATTGAGCGAATACATGTATGTGTGTGTGTGTGTGTGTGTGTGTGTGCGCGCGCGCGCACGCGTGTGTGTGTGTGTGTGTGTGTGTGTGTGTATGTTTGTGTGTGTGATTGCACTCTAGAGGTCGCATTTTTTTCGACTTACTTAAAATTTGGTTTAGACATTCCTTTATATAATCAGTTGGACAAGGTAGTTGGGAAAAACAATCCGAACACTCTAACCCCTATTTTAGGTATTAATCCTTTAAATTTCGAGTTTTGGGCCTAAAAAGGGTCAGAAAAGCCCCGTGTGTAATATTAATGCATGTAAAAAGATGGAGACTAATGAGGCGTAAGTTGTAAGCCCAATCCTATCATTCTAGCATAAACGTTTACAGATTTATTAAAGAAAATGTATATCGACTAAACATAGTATGTTGTCTTATGGGGGTTTTACATTAGAAAAGCCCGTTATTCATTTGTACTTTTATCATCCCCAGCAACCTCGATCCTACTTTCAATCCTGACTGGACCTTCTCCTAACCTTATAATGTGCAATATTTTATTCCCAGCATTGCAGGTAACTAGAACCGGGTGCATCAGAACAGCAAAAAAAGAACATGTTTTCAGAACTCCATAAAAATTGGAATAAATGTATGTTTTAACCCTGTTTTGGATTATTAAAAGTTGGTTATGTGGAAATTCACTTTTCTTATATCAGCGTGCTGCGTGTTAACTCGTTTTGTCTTATCATGTACTTATAATGTGCATGAAGAACTAAAAATATGATATACTAGTTTTGGTATCCCGTTTCACTCGGGAATAACAACATTTGTGAGCTGCTTTCTGTGGTTGACCTTTTTATCTACTTTCTATAATAGGAATAATCTAATTAATTAACAGTAAATGCCCATAAAACTATCTCAAATTGTTGCCTATTTAACCCATAATAACATGCTGACAACAATGGTAGGAAACCGGTTAAAAATAGTCCACTTATGTTATGTCGTCTATTACGTTTTTAGAAACATTCAACTATTAAAAACTAAAAGAAATCCCAACATTTTAAATTATAAAAAGGGGTTGAACGGAAAATTACAGAAACTAAAATGCTACAAAGGCTTGCAGCAGAAGAGGGTTCCTTTAATGCCTATCATCAGTTCGCACCAGTTAAACGTCCTTTGAGAAAACTTGAAACAGTTTACTTGTTTGATTATAAAAATCTGTCTTTGAAAGAAAACTATGACGATAGAGAAATCAAGTTTAGAATCTTTTATTTAGCATTATATTATGATATTTAGTGAGATCAAAAATTGTAATGATAAAGTTAGGAGTTTTAATATTTAATTATGGCTTTTTAATAGATTTGTCCTTTATTTTTGGTATAGGGCCTATAGTCGTTAATTTACATAATTTGTGGACACCAAGAGTATAAGTGGAATACTTTATTTACCGGTAAAAATATAACTGTCATTTAAATATGAAACAGACTGTATAAACAAAGCAGATTAATTAATTAAAACAAGAAGATTGGGAATTACGTTACTAATACAGTAACTATCAAGATTGGGAAGATTGGGAATTGCGTTACTAATATACATAACTATCAATGACAAATATAATTAAATTTTTAATTAATAATTGAATAATAGATTTACTAGACACAATACAATATAGTAAAGAAAATCTTAATTTTCTGAATAGATCTCTAATCAATCACCCTTATCTCCTTTGCATTAGCAGAGAAATGCGGAATGATTAATTACAGTCAATTAAACACGCTGACGTTGATAAATCCAGTAGACCCGACCGCGACATGACGCAATTGGGACCAGAGTTTGACAGTTCGTGATGCTAACGATCAAACTTAACAATTCTTGTTGATTTGCCCTTAACTATATTATTTTTGAGGCCAAAGTTATGTTTATCTCTTAGAATTGTACACTGAAAATTAACTAACATTTACTTTCTAATTTTACTTTGAAACTTGGATACCATATTTAGCACTTTCTCAATAATGGATCTAAATTAAAAGAACACATTTTTTGTAAACTTACAATATCCACTAAATACTCAATCCTACCACCGAAGACGAAGAACATTTCCCCTGTTACAGTTCATATGGCTAATCTGATAACAACGTTCTAGAGTTAGCTATATGTAACAGTTAATTTAGATGAAGTTTCATGCAAGAAATCACTACATAAGTATATGTTTGCAAAAGGTTCCGATTTGGAAAACTTCACATCTCTTGCGTAAGTGGCTAACACCGTTGCAAAAATGAAACATCGAAAATAACAATACCAAATGCATTTATACGCATCGATTAATTTTAAACTTGTGCGTAACGTACGTAACTTGTACGTAACTGTGTAAGGTTATTCATTAATTATTTGCATGTGTTATTTATACATTCGAATGGCTTTTAACAGATTTAAATTGGTCTCATTACAAATATATTTGTTTTAGATTAATATATCTATAAACATTACCCAGCCGTAGTAATTGCAAAGATTTTAGTATCATCAATCCTGATTTTTAATAATGAGTGCGAGAAATTAAGTTTCGATAAATTTACAAAATCATGTGATAATTTACAGCAGTGATGAATAGACAGGCTAAAGCATTAATCACGATGATTTTTTTTCTCGCCAGAGACATATATTTACAAGTAAACACGGGTCGACCTGATTGCGGCAGCTTTTTAAAATTTATTGTTGTGTTGACATACAGTAAGGGTTAGGCAATTAAAACATCAGCAAAACCTAATGTCAATTGTTGATGGTTTCATTGTAAATCTGTTTGGTAATCTCACCGTCAGCCTGAACTGCTGAAAGTAATTGAAAGGGTATTTACAAATTTCCATTTAATAGGATGTTACGTTTAAAATGGCCAATTTATTATTTACTCGCTGTTTGTCGTTTAATGAATGTCGAGTTTTATTACGGGATGTGCTTCTAGGATTATATATAAATAAAACAATGCCCCTTGTCAACGAATAAAACTAACGTTAAAAGCTTATTAAAAATTATTCAAACTTGACTTATGGATGGCAATATTAAAATACAATCAACCCCATTTAAAATTATAAAGTGACCAATAATAAAATGCAAAGTATTTATCGATTTGGGAGCACAGGTCTCTTACAAATATAGCTTCATTTCCTTAATCAAATTATGTTTTATACCAAAGACATCTATGGTCGACGGTCGTATTAAATGTGCATTAAATGATTTACGTATCCTTTCGTTGATATAGTTGCCGTATAACACTCAAAGGAAAGGTTCTAGAACTGAAGGGGTTCTCTAATTCATATAGACTTAAAACGTTATTTATAGTTTTATAAATTCCATATTGTCGGAATATTCAAATTCTGTATTAATTTTATTATATGCATTATATACCGTATTGTAATATACTAGAGAAAAAAATGTATTATTTCGACTAATAAGTAACCATATATTTTCTTTATTCGTCTTTTATTATCTATGATGATTCTATTACGTAAGGAGTCTCAAACAGATTAAAGACATGAGATGGAAGAATTAACATAATTAATCTATACAATACCGATCCAGAAGAATGGCAAAACTATTTGATCCTTTTTTTAAATTCAGAGTTCCAAAACTCAGGATTCCTTCAAACTGACGCTCCCTTTCTTTGTTCATAATTCCTTACAATGAAATCAAACAAATATATATTCAGTTTAAGCACAAATCTATTAATACAAACTACTACTATAGGGTTTTTTGCCACTAAATATAGGATTATTTTCATATTTTGACTTATTAAAATACTGTGTAAGATCCTGTGTTAGAGAACAGTTGCCACTGTTTCCCACATTTTACAAGGAGGACACAACCCCTTTACACAGCCCCCCTATATTTGACGTTTATTTTTTAACCATGACGTAAAATGATATATTCTTATTATTAAATTAAATTAAAGATCCCATTACTTATGAAATCGCAACAAAGGGTTTCTGTACGTGCATTACTACGAGACAAAAAACATCTTTTGATCAAGCTTTACAGAGTTACAACTTTTAAATATAAAAATTTGAATTTTAAAGAATTAGTGATTCATAATTAATTTGCTTTTTCATAAATATATGAAAATATTAATTAATCTTCATTTCATCAATGTTGTTTAATGTTCATCAATGTATAATTTAATGTAATTAAAATAATTGTATAAGAGTTTATTTTCAGCATTTTTTATATTTGAATTTGAAATATAATTTAATCTTAACAAAAATATATTTTGAATTTGTACCAGACTTAATAGTTTACCAATAGTACACCTATTGTTTAAACACCGTATCGAATATTGCTACTGAATAAATCCCCTATTCACGTTTGTATTACCAGTGTGTTTTATATATATATAAATTTATATATATATCTTTTGCGCATTTAAGTAATAAAACGTGTTTCACACAGTTTAGTTATTTAATTTTCTTGAAACATATAAATAATGAAACCGAAAACTACTAATAAGTAATAGCTACTACATATCCATGTTAGGTCTTATACTGTGTTTTCATAAAACTTTAATAAATCAAAATAATTAGATTATAAAGTTTATTTTTATGCGCAATTAATTAACAAACCACAGTAATCTTAGTAGTCTTACAAAGGAAAATCATTGAAGGTTAATTAATAATATATGTATTATTTCTCATCGTTAAATAATTAATTCAATTACATATACATTTCACTTAAATAATAATAAACCATCTTTAAAGGCCAATGATGTAGAAATGTAGAAGTATTGGACTGATTTTATGTAAATAGACTGATCGAGTTAAGAACTATGTTCTTACATATAAGTATTTTTCCGTAAGCCACTCCATAAAAACTCTGAACAAAATATATATGTAAATCTAACGTTTCTTAGGCATATCACTGAAGCCAGCCATTCCCTTGAGAGACCACGGATGACTGAGTGATATAAATGTTGCTCATAGTTTCAAAGGGCATTTCCAGAAAGTTAAAATTACACTATTTCTTCCGTTTCACCATCGAAGCGACATTTAGACCAGATTGAAGAAATGTCACAGTTAGAATAATAACATTAAAATACATACAGATTAAATTTACATTTTAATTATATTAGTTTTGCCCAACACCTCCAATTGTCCACCTGATTTCACTTTAATATTCTTACAACTGATTGGATCCCGATGTATAAAAATTTGTTTTGTTTGACACTTTTAATTAAGTTATGCCATTGAGCGAGGTTGTCTACAAAACTGATATTTTTACTCCAATTTCCTAACTGACATATTTCAGTCAAGTATATTGTTCATGGTTCCTTAGTTATGGCTTTTTCAGCAATTCCCGGAAAAGTGTGGCTTTACGTATATTCGCATGTGTGTTTCAGCTGATTTCGCGATAATCTCAGAGTGTTTAACTCCTATACTTAACCTATATTTGAAAATAAAGTTTTTTTTATTATTATATTTACTTTTTAAGCTTTGCTAAGATCCCGTGGTTGGATTTAAACAGGTTTGCCTTATTTTGTACATTTTACAAAATAATGTGACACTCAAAATAATAATTTCTTAAGGGTTTTATGGCCATCGATAAACCGTCATAGATCGAATAGTCACCAACGTTTTGCTTTCATATATAATAGGACATATCGTGAAAGAATATTTAGTTTGTTCTTTTTAAATACAGTACTGAATTTATCAGTTATGTTTTATACTAGGCCTATTTATGGAAGTTACGGCATCTAGGGAATAAATGTTCTCAGAATGGGTTTTGATAGAGAGTTAATTTAAAAGAATAACTATTCATATAAAATATACAAATAAATAAATACTATACTACATTGCCAAAGCTATAAAATAATTATTCTTACATCCTACTTTGTATGTATGTTGTTATTATACAACTAGCATACATACTTAAAACCTTTTAAGGACACTAGCCCTGGATCGTTTAATCACACGCCCTACCGAATACATAATTTGATGCGAGTTAGTTTACCTAAAATTCTTGAAATACAAGTTATTTATATTATTTGTTACTTTGCTTTATTATTTTGGAACTTTAGTAACATAGGATATAAATTAGTCTGAGAATAAGTAAATAATGCAGACCTGCATAATTTGCGTAACCCCCAGCTGTTCGGTCAAATAGGTAGTCTGCACCCTGACCTAGGCCAGACGTATTGGTGCGGGTAATACCCTGGAAAAATATAATTGAACTGTTAATTTTAAATTAGCCTAATTACATTTAACTATTTTAAACCTAATTAATTAATCCGTTCCTAAAAGTGAGTGGATTTTAAATAAATAACAAATACACACAGTTACAAGCATCTAGCAATTACATAATGTGTCGCGGTTTGGTTTACCTAATATTCTTGATTTACAAGCTATTTTTATTATTTGTTATTTTACTTCGTTATTTCGACGCTTTATTAGTTACATAGGATATAAAGTAGTCTGTGACTAAGTAGTCTTGCTGTTTACCAATATATATATATATATATATATATATATATATATATATATATATATATATATATATATATATATATATATATATACCAATAAAGCACTGAGCAGGAGATACTTCCCTCTACCGCTCCGTTGGTGATAGTTTATGTTTAAAATAAATATAAAAGAAAGAGTATTTGGTTCTTTAAATATAAACCTGCTTTAGTTTTGTTGAAAAAAATACTCTTACTGCAGTATTTGGTTATGTAAACAGACAAACAGACAAATAAGTAGTTAAAAAAAGTACGCTAATTCAACCAAATATAAATAACGTTTGAAAATATAGAAGAAATGATTTATTCATGAGTTAAAAATTATGTACCTAGAAGTCAAAAGCAAAAGATACATTTGA
Source organism: Allygus modestus (assembly GCA_963675035.1). Taxonomy (NCBI): domain Eukaryota; kingdom Metazoa; phylum Arthropoda; class Insecta; order Hemiptera; family Cicadellidae; genus Allygus; species Allygus modestus. The sequence continues at coordinate 180,068,292 of OY776111.1, read as the reverse complement.
CCTTAACAGTAATAGTTAAGTTTAGCAAATTATAAAACTATGATATTTCGTAGGGATCATGGATAAAACGTATTCTAAAAATCGTATAGAATATTTTGTTTTTGTGTCGCAACCACGTTTAGCAGACCTGCGTTCAACCGATTTCACTTAAATAATACTTAGGAAACGTCTTTAGTTATTCCACAACTATATTTTTAAAGCCTTTATATATCTTGATACACATATTTATAATGTGTGGCTTCAGACAAGAGAAATCATTTACTGACGCAGTAACAAAACTTGTTGATATGGTTGTTGAAGGCTTGTAAAATAGGCAACTGACGACAGCGTTTTCGTTTACCTATCAAAAGCATTAAACCGTGTGGAATCAAGGGTCTTGCATAACAAGAAATTATATTTAAAATACCGAATCCAAAGTGTTGAAATATAATGCTCAGCTACGAAATTCGTAATATAGTACCCCAATCAGGGATCTATCATTGGCTCTGCCCTCTTTTTGATTTATGTTAACAATATTCAGTCATCAACTTATCATGGCTATATTATCTAATATGCCGATGACACTACTCTTTGCTTCAGATCTGAGATTCCCAGTGCTCTGGAGATCTGTGTTTTTGCTGATCTATATTCCTGCGTACAATAATTCTAAGCTGGCCATTTGATGACAAACCACTCCAAGACTAACTATAATTCTTAATCTATGAAAATACTTTCTGGTTAAGAAACAGAAACCTCGAGTTAAACTTCAAAGTAATGGTGAATGATGTGGCCTTTGAGGAAGCGGTTAAAACTTCAAACATGAATTTCGACTGCAAACAAATATTTGCATAATTGTAAGATTACAATACAGAGTGTCGAACAGACAGGCCTTCAGAGAATATGGATTGCCTACCATGAAATTTTCATAGTATAAATATTGTGTAGTGCTGAAATAACTACGCAAAACAGTAATATCCTTCAATACAGCACGAGGACAAGACACACTTATCCCACCACCCATCGTCGAACAGCATCAGCTTTTGAACGCCTCCCCTCACAGGCGGGAGGAAAACTACGAAATGACCTTCCCGAAAACCAAATTTAATACTCGATTAAAAAGCTGCCTTGAGGCCACTGCATTACGCGGTGAGTGAGTTTCTTATCGACCGATAAGATCCTCAGATTATTTAGTGACTGTCCATCGTTTGAATGGGAACTATGGCTGGTGACCTCGTTTTGTGTGTCTGAGCGTGTGAATGGACACCAACTGTTTAAAATCAAGACCATTTGACTATTTCCTTTAAACATAACATATTTTTCATGTAAGGCAATTCTTGTAAGGGGTTTAGAGTTTTTCGATTGTTTTGCCCAACGAACTTGTCCAACTGATTATAGAATGGAATGTCCCTACCAAATTTGAAGTAAATCGGACAAAAAATGCGACCGCTAGAGTGCACACACACACACACACACACACACACATATATATATATATATATATGTATATATATATGTATATATATATGTCTATATATATATATATATTTAAAATTTTGAAAGACCCCCCAAAACGAGTTCAGGGGGGTCACGTTAGGAACTTCTATGGTGGTCCCGGGCTTAAGTTTCACCGTGCGGGTCATGCTAATAGCTCACTTTCCATAGGAAATTCACTAATAACACATCAACAGAATTATTATTATTACATTTTTATTTTTACGTTGTCCTGTCCTAATTTCAATGAATTTGTCAAATTTGTCAAATGCTCGTTAATTTTCCAGATGAGCTGGTTTGCTTCGCTCAATAGCCTCCAGGATGAACTCGTTCGCTACGCTCACTCGCCTATTTTTATGTATAGCTAACTTCGGCAAAAAAAGAGTTTGATTTGCCATTGAAGTAGATTTGTTATTTTCATAATGAACATATGTTTATGTCTGCCAAGTATGTTTATATATAATCCTTATAACAGCAGTTTGGCGTAACTAACTAACTAACATACTAACATACTAGCCCGACTTTGTTTTATATAGATTTTTATGTTAGTTATTCGTTACAATAACTATCTTCCTTTTAGTCAGATACATCGATATTACTACTATTGTAAGTATAAGAATGAATCAAAAGAACTGGACTTTGTTTTGTTTACAAAGCTAAGCTGCATCCCTAATGCGATGCTGACCTGCATCTAATCCGGTTGGGAATTCGGATTAGAAATAAGTTTACGCTTATTATGTTGAATACAATTAGAGTCGGGGTCTTCGTCTACCTTTCTCATTATACTAGACATCTCTTCAGATTTATTTGAACATTGACGAGCTTTACGTTTGTTTACATATGATGTTGACGGTCGGTACAGGTAATATTTGTATTTTAGCAAAGAAGAACTTTTTAGTAACACTATAATTAAAAGGAAATTATATTTGAAAATATAAAAACTGTCCTTGGAAAACATGTGTTTATCAAACATCAACTTTAAACGGTGTAAAATAATATAAAACAGTCATTTAATTAGATATATAAATATGGCACCACATATATAAAAAATATATCACCACATAAATCACATAAATATATCACCACGCTGTTACGAAGCCCACAACACCTTTGTTTTCCTAAACATTAACAATACTAGTTGAAACTGGTAGTACAGCCGATATTTGTTCAAAACCAAATATAAATGGTTTCGTTGCATAATCTTTTATACACGACTTTTTAAATATTATAAAAGCAACTTTGTTCACCCCTCGTAGCGAAAGTGTCTTCCGGGTTTAATCGATTTTCTATGAGAGGTGATCTGAGTAATAAGTAAAACACGATGGAATTCAATAAATTAATGCGGAATTTTTCCATCTCTGATAAGTAAAAACAAAGTTTCACAACATTTCTGGATTAGAAATCTGAAACGTTGTGAAACTTATTTTTCTAATGAGCGATATAAAATGTCCGCAATAATTTCTTAAAGAACATCATCATCATCAACAACGGATTTTTAAAACATGTTGTGCACCGAAAACATTCACTTAAACTAAATATTAATACAAATTATTGTATTCATCACTAGCACATTTATGCTAGTAAAAAAAAATTAAAATATATACTTGAAATGTTATGTGTACAACTAAACTTTTGTTTGAATAACATTCGTTAATAAATTGCATGAAAAGAAACCATAAATAATAAATAATAATAAATTACGTAAACCCATTTTATTAGAACCGCTATATAGTGTCCTGCGTAGTGTGTAGAATAAGAAAATAATTAAAGTTGATAAGATGTTGTCATATACAATCATCTTCCATTTATAAGTTTGTCGATTTTTGGTAACATAAAATAGCTAATATATAAATTAAAGTGTTCAGTTGCACGTTTGTTTTAAACCTACTTACCAATTCAAAAAACACGAACCGCTTTAAGCATTCTATTAAAGGAGATATTTCATTCCCTGGTACCACCTACTGCTGCTTAGTAGGGCGAACCAGGAGTAAATTGAGTATTGTTTCGGAAGAAAGGAGAAAAATAATTCTCAAAAGTCGCCCACTTGTTCGTGAGATTTAAATCATCCAACTAAAGATTTAAAGGTTAAAGTTTAACGGTTTAAAGGTTTAAGTAGCGTTAATTTTGGCTCTATTATTTAAGAAGTCTTGAATCTTCAGTGCGCGTGTTGGTGCAAAGTCCATCACAAACACTTGATTGTGCTTCACCGCGATTTTAGCCCAATCAGACAATCGGCAATGCCCGTGTTCGTGGCAATCAGGGCGGTGATAAGGGCAATTCATTGTTGTTTCAGTATGTTTGTCTTCATTTAAATTGCTTATAATAAGTTTAAAACCGCATATTAAGTTAGCAAATGTGTTCTAAGTATCAGCCTTTTCAAAAAAATCACGAACCACGATTTTATTACAACCGCAGCAGTAAGAAACAATAAAATGTATCTAGCCAACGATAACTTAGCTTAGATAACCTTTAAGGGATTGTTCTCCATGATTATCTGATTATTTTTCTTTTAGTGCGTTTTTTTTTAGTTTAACTTCCATAGACCGACTGACGAAATGAAATTGTTCATCAATTTCTGAAGAAGATATGATAATCCGCCTTGGCCTGTAGCTTGAGCAATAACAAGAATTTAATGTGGTCGTAAAGGAAGGTAAAAAACCACAAGGTTCTCCTGCCGTTTTCGCAGTACGAAAATATTTACGACACATATGACTATAATGGTATAAATACTGTAATTGCATATTATAACTTATTATAAAAATACACTATACAGTTTTCCTTCGCATTACATTTACTGAAAAATTTTATCTGAAATAAAACTGAAAAATACTATACAATGGTTAGTTTTATTTTATTTCCCCCATGTTTTATTTTAGTAAACAGTATTTTTACGTCAAACACTAGAGTGTTTTAATAAACATGAATGAAAAAGACGATAGCATATTTAATTAAGGTGAAGTAAGAAAACTCATGATTGTAAATTAGCCGGTACCACCTTGGCAAAATGAGTAGGGATTTCTACTTTTATTCTACTTCTTTTTTATCTTCCTTTATTCGAATTAATGTTGTTTTGTATCTGTGTTATTTAAAAATAGAAAATAAATCTTTGAATCAATTAACATATCTTTCCAATCGTAAATAAAAAATAGCAGACATAAATGTAGAGTTTCTTGAGTTCTTAGTGTATACAATTTATTTTTAAAAGTTCATTTGCTGGGAAAATAAACAAATATAAGGTTTACTTAGTTCACGTTCAAATTTTACCGTATAGTAGTGAAAAAAATCTAAAAGACAAATTTTTATAAAATATTATCATGGTTTTATTAATATTTTTCTGGGGAACAATTATGACACTTTAAATGCGTGATTTATATCTTAGAACACTAAACTCCAAAGTTTTCTTTTTAATTTTAGTTTAATTTAGTTTAATTAGTGAGGCTTCTCTTAATTTAAAACATGGCTGAGAGTAAGGTCACTATCAACAACGTTTTTAAATGTAAACGAATGGGAGGAGAAAAGTTTAAATTAAGGTAACGTCCTGATTATAAATTGACTGCTATCACTCCTCTAGGTTTTGCATCCACATTTACACTTCTCCAAACCCAAATGACTTTTTTACTTCTTAACTGTACATTTTGCATGTGATATTCAAAATAAATTTAAAATAGCTCGGGTTTTATGATTTTTATTTTTTTCTACATTATTTGTTTATTTCCTATTCTACATCCTAAAAGATTTCTTAATTCTGACAAAACAAAAACCAAATATATACAATAATGGAATTTATTTGTGAAATGTTTTATCTGACATATCCATAACAGAAAAATTGCGCACAAAGTAAATAATAGCTTACATATTATTTTGTATTTAATAAAAAAAATCTGCCTACACACCTCTGAAGATAACTAACTACATTTGTAAAGATATATAGTTATTGTTCTAGTACTGCATAGGAATATTTAAACTTTTTTTGAAAACATAAAAATATATTAAATACGTCAAATACATTTACATAAAATAGATTATTATAAACACAGCACACCTATTAAAAATGCAGAGAAAATATAACATATATTAATTACGTGATACAGTATTTCGTTTTAAATTAAAATTATATACTTAGTGTTTCAAAACCAACATATTACTCGGGTTTTCAATTTCGAGTCGTATTTGAGTTACCTTGTTTTAAAGCTGAAACATATATTCAGAGTGTACTACATATTTTCGTTGTAGTTTACGCCTTGCCTTGTTCATGAATCAACGTGAACGATTATTGTCTGTGCCAAATATTATTTGACATTTATTTTATGATAAGTCTGTTAATATTTTATCTTAAGTTTAACAGTTTGTTTTAATATATAAACTATAGCATAAATATATACCAACATAAATCATTCATGTTGTATTTAAAGGACATTAGGGCTATTGTGATTCCAAGCCATAACTAAGAGACCAACAAAAACAGGATCTTCAGTATTCGATTAATCCTCAGATGGTTACAACGTGTAATTATTTGTTTTAGCATTCTTTATAAAAACAGACTTTTGATAAAAATAAAAATAAATAAAATAAATGTAAGTAGATTAAATGTAAGTATAAACTGAACGTTTTCGACAGAAATACCGAAGTCAAGCTAGATCCATCGCAATATGATCACTCCTCAGCTTATAATACATCACTTGTGACGTCAGCTGCCAAGGCATGAAGTTCTTCGTCATATTGCCTGCCAAATTTGCAATGTCTAAACAATTTTACTCTCTTTTCTAAATTTTAGAACTAAATATTGTAAAGCTTAATTCTAAATGAACAAATTATTTGGATGATACATTAGTGTGCTCAACAAAATGATTTCTTGTTTCTAATATATAATTAATATAAGTTTTCCTTCCGACTTTGCACTTACTGCGTTTTCATTTATTATATGCATTTCGACATGTTTCAAAAGTGTACTAGTTTAATTATTTTTGTTTAATAATAATAGAATACAACTCAATTTATACGATAAATACTTTAAACGTGCCAGTAAAACCATTACACCTTTATTGATCAACAAATTAAATATATAAATGGAAGAGTATACACTTAGTACTTTACATGTATACAAAATATCAAGTACCAATACAAACTCATTGGATGACATTAATTATATGCACATTATGATAATAAGTTGTAATTTTAACTGGATATAACGTAAGTTTTCAGTAATATGCTATTATGATTTAATAACTAAATGTTTCTCCCGTAAACCCCAAGAATGATAAAGTGAGTCACAAGTTTGTCCTAAATTATGGCCCCGTTGAGGTTTAAGCCCAATCAAGTCTGCCACAAACTAAAATATTCGTGAGGTTGGTTAAGAACGACTCATCCCGGTTGCTTACATTAGCATTAAATATAAAGAGGTAGGAAATTGCGTCACAGAAAATGATTCAAAACAAAAACCGGTTGCTTCTTTAATAAGTTAAGAAATATATTAAACGACAGTATTATTGTTGGGAGAATATTTTATATGTTTATATTTATGTTGAAATATAGCTATGGATAACATTATCTAAATCTCCGATCTTAGTTTATTCTGATCGAAAATCAATAAACGCATTCAGTCAGTTATATATTTTATATTTTATTGCCATCGCATTTACATAATACCTTATACTATTATCTATAAATTGTCTTTATCTTTATAACGTAGTAGTGTAATAGTTAATTTTTATCTTAGTTATTGTTGTTGCGGAATGTTGTTTAAAGAATACAGACAAATAACTAATATAGGCATATATTTGTAGACACCGCGTATCACTATACTGATTGACATAGATGGGGTTTCGTTTCAGCTAAGGTTTCACAGACTGCAGAATTTTAGGCGTGCGGTGCAAAATTTTCCGCTGCAGAGATTCCGCCGCGTAAAGTCCGGAGAGGTGGTTCCTCTGACTGCGTAAATAACGTAGCGTGAAATCAGTTGTGTCCAAACTCGTGACGAGTATAGGTAGGAAGAGAAAGCCCTCGTGGCTTTGATACTTTATGATGATATTGATGGTGATGTTGTCAATATGTTGTCTTTATTAGTGCCAACTCATAGTGATTGGAGTGATATTTATAAGAATCGGGACAGTGCAGGAGTTTACAACATACTCCATCGTAGACATTTGGTAGACAATGAAACGAAATTTAAATGCTACTTTCTTGTGACGAAAGACAAAATTTTATTTTTGTTTATCTCATAAAATAAGACTTACTTACAAACCCTATTTTTAAAATCGAAACAAACAAACATTGAATGCTGAGATTAAACTAGCGGTAACATTAAGGTTTGTACTAAACTTAAGTTTGATAATTATTGTGTTAACTTATCAAGTACGAATGATGTCGTTTATTTTGTATAGATTGAGGCAAAACAACATTCTTAATATTTAAAAAGATATTTTAGATATATGAAACTCTTTATTTCCAGTAAAAGCATTTATTTTTAATTAAAAGGCGTAAGCTTGATTAAGGAGAGTATAATTTGAATTTGTCCAAGTTACAAGTGGGAGATATAACCCACTGACCCTCTCCGTATCTACGCCACTGGAACATATAAAAACTAATAGTAAATCAAGATTTCCTGTAATCCCAAGTTTTTATACTATTACATTCGAAATTGTGTATTTTTTACGTTGATTTATATACCAGGTCAACTATCTTCCACAACACTTCATTGCCTGATACCAACTCAACAAGGTCTTCCTCTTCGGTCCAAAACTTCTGCACCACACGCCGAAAATTCTGCAGTCTGTGGAACCATAGGTTTAGAGTTATAATACCATAGTGCCTGTCAAATAAAATTTTGACACACAAGTTTCTATCAAGTCAATCTCGAATAACAGTGTAAAACACAGTTAAATCTTCTATGTGTTAATTAATAGTATGTCGTATATGATTTTTAAGTAAAATGACAAACCTTCCCCGAAATAATATTTGAATAATCATGCTCATAAGTTATTAATCTGCATTGTTCTAACCCATTTTGTAAGATAAAAAACAAACCAACTAACATGTAAATTGTCTTGTCATAACTTAAAACTTATGTAAGTACATCTACTTAATACTTGTTGTAATTTGCCGTAATACGTTCATAAAATTTATGAACACCAGACAAAAAATATAACTATGCAATTTAAAAATTTATGCAGCCATTTGAATGAGCCGTGACAACTTCCACCGGCGAATGTCACGTCTCATTTAGTTAGAGTTTTATTATAGTACTGTTTGTTATGTCTGTGGTCTGACGTCTCCATTTGCACGGCTGTGCGCCTCGTGCACGGAATCCTTGGGCGTTGACTCGTGAACCCCGAAGCCAATTTCCGTTGCACAACGAGGTGGCTCTTCATAGATTGTGCGACTGTCAAACGGTGAACATCAGAAGTGTTTTGTGACTAAGTTTTTTGTGTTCAGTAAATTATTGTGTAATGTTTTCGTTGTTTATTGTCGTCACTATGAAGTTTGGCTAAACGAGCCGCTACAGCCTGATGGGGTCCCGGAGGAGAGCGACCACCTTCACAACATGAGCGTCGGCGGAGAGGGACTTCTCTTCCTTGGCTGCCAATTGTGACTCTGGCTCCCCTCTCCGCCCAGCTTCGTCGCCCCTCCGGTGGGCCACCTTGACCCGCCCAGTTACGCCGCCTTTGCCGCAAGTCAAACGAACCAAACTAAATTCTATGCTGTTGTTAAATTATTTATTTATTTATTTATTTGTGTTAGAAGACTGTTGCCACCATGGACTGTAAAATTTATTAATTGTTATTTAGTTTTAGGCACAGTATTTATTCATCGTTATTTATTTAAGGGGGCCCCTATACAAAATTAAGTTAAATTGTTATTGAAATGTCTTGTGTACTTTTGTGTCATTGTTATTTATTTATTCTTTGCTCAGTTAATTCATTTATTTATTTATTTATTTATTCATGTATTGTTGATTTTTCTTTAATATCATTTATTTATAACTTTGATGAATTTTGAACTGAATAAGAAAATCATCTGAATAATTGGAATTTAACTTATAAAAAAAAGGGTTTTAAAACTATGTTTTTTTTGAAATCGATTTAACTTTATTTAACTTATAAAAAAAAAAGGAATTGTAAGCTAGAAGGACAGGTGAGGAAATTTGGAGGCAACCTGACATCTTGTTTTTAACTCACATGTATTGTTGTTTTTTGTTAATTACAGTTTGTGCCTCTCAGCAGTGTGTTATTCATGAACTCGTTCCTCCACGGTCTAGTTAGGTAGGGTTGTGAGCCGCCCCTCGCCCCGCGTCCATGGGAGCACGCTTCCACTTCATGGTTCGCTTGGGTGCGGGTGCGGGGGCGTGGTTCAGATGGTAGCAGAGCGTGGTTCAGTGGTTGTGGTCCTGGCCCTTGGCCGTGGACCTTATCGGTTCATGACTGAGGGACTGGGAGACCCGATCACTGGCCACGTTCTGAGTTGTTTTGGACGGACCGTGGATGGATTGTTGTCTCGGGTGTTTTGCGCTAGCTGACTCTGAAAAAAATTGTTGTTCTGGTGGGGGAGAGACAAATATTTTTTTCCAATTAGGAGCTCGCCCTTAGCCGAGGCACCGGGTGGAATCTGGTTAATGTCTTGCTTCCGAACTTAGGGAGCAAGAATTTTCTAAAGCATGGCCGACACTCAAAATTAAATCTTTTTGTGTGCTAACCCCACCAGACAAGTGTTAGGTGTTGTTGTTTAGTGTATGTATCTGTGTATGTATGTGTCTGTGAATCATTGTTCAATTTCTGCGGTATAGGTGGTATGAATGGGCAGGTTCTTCTTTTGGGACCTCATCAGGCGGATAGGCATTTCAGTCCAGGGATCTTAGGAGGTTAAGGTATTCGTAGTGTTTCTTGTGAAATTTTTTTGTAGAGTTAGGCATACTGGTTGAGAGCTGGAATTGCATCCATTGTTCCTGAACATTTACGGAAGCCGGAGTTGGTGTACGAGGTGCGGTCCCGAGGGGAAACTCCTGGTGCTGATGTGCGGACATTAAGGGGGCAATTTAGGAATCTGGTGGGAACCCCACAGTCTTGGCATGAGTCACTGGATATCAGTGAGGAACTTGACTCTTGCAAGGAGAGAGTCGAAGAACTAAGCGGTGAGATCAATTGTTGGAGTGCCTTACCTACTGGCTCCGCCAAAACCTCATCACTCACGCAATTAGCTCATTGGCAAAATCGGTTAAAACTGTTAGCCAGCAACTCTGAGATCCAAGAGGAGGACAAAGTTTGGGTAGATGCTAGGATTCTTGAACTACAAGGGATCATTGACACTGTTCAGGCAGGCAAGTCAGTTATGGAGACTGTAAAATTGTTTGAGGGCACCGAGAGTGCGCCGAGTACAGAGACGATTCTAAATTTCCCTCCTTCTGAGGCGTTAAAGCATTCGGCTGAAAGTGTTGAAGTTGTGGTTCCAGGGAAATCCTCTCGGGAGCAGCCAAGTCCAAGTACACTGCTTCGACTGCCCACTTTTGCCTTGCCGTCCCCCTCCCGCGCGGCCACGTCGGGATTGCGCGATTCTGTGCAAGGGTGTAGCCAGACCAACAGTGGTCCATCTATTCCACATGCTTTTGCCAGGTTGCCCCATCCTCTTGCTTCAGTTCTTAGTGTTTTTCAACCAGTAGATGGGCTTGATGTGGTCGGGTTGCTCCGTTTCCTGGAAAGTGTGTTGCGCATGCGTGAGTTTCCTGGTATGTCGGACTCAACATTGATGGAGCTCATTGCTCCGTACTGCCTGAAACCTTTGGGCGACAGGCTTCTGGATTGCTTGCGCAGAGGCGTAAGTTTTGATGATTTTCACTAGGAAGTCTTAGAGCTTTTCTTGCCCCGACGTGTCATGGAAAAGTTGAAGGTGGAGAGGGTGTTCCGTCCTCAACACAATGCCGAGGCTCTCAGCCAGTATGTTGGTGACATTCGGACGGTGGAACGGGTCTTGCGACTAGGAATCGGTGAGCAGGAGCTCATCGATATTGTGCTGCAGGGGTTAAAACCTGAGGAACGCTCTCGGTTGGTTTTCGCTCCGAGACCATCATCTTTTGCGGACCTGGACCGACTCTCGCTCCTTTCTAGGAGCGTCCAGGACGCAGATTTTCAGAGGGGGCAGACTGCGGGGCATCTTCCCCGTGCTGCTCACCGGCCCGTTGTAGCCCCTGTAGGGCAGGGTCCTGAACCCCCGCATTGGCAGAGGCAGCCTCTTATTTGTTTTGGTTGTGGTCAACCTGGTCACATCAGGCGAGATTGCCACCAGAAAGGAAATTTTGGACATGGTCCAAAAAACTGAATTATGCGCAGGGGGATAGTTTGCCCAATCCTCCCTGTGAGTCTCTTATCAGTTGTAAGGGCAGTAAAGTCGATAAAGTCAATAAAGTCAATAAAGTCAATAAAGTCAATAAAGTATCAAATGTTTCGAATAATGTTCAGTCAAAGAAGACAAAGTCAAGGTCTGTTCCCAACAATGTTTCTGTTGCCTCCCCTTCTGGGAGTGCGGTTGCTGTTTCTGAGCCTCTGCTGCGGGGGATGACGGCCCTCGCATCTATGGGTGTGAAGGCGGTGCGCTCAACCTGCCCACGACTGAACATCTTGTTAGGTGACACGGTGCAGAAGGCTCTCGTAGACTCTGGGTCAGCCCGTTCTCTTATATCCTTGTCTCTGTTTGAAAATTTGGAATCTTCAGGGCTAATTAAGCATGTTTAGCGAAGTTCCTCTATCTGCTGGACTGCGTCTAATTCCCCACTCCCCATCATCTAGGAAGCCCACTTTAAATTTAAAATCGAACATTTTTCTTGTGTGTGGAGCTTTTGGGTAGCTAAGGACCTTTGTTTTCCTGTCATTTTGGGAGCGGATTTCATTAAGCACACTGGCCTGATTTTGGACTTAGGTAGAGGCCAGTGTTTCTTCCGATTCGCGAGACGGGTGTTGATTCCTTTTGCTGATGAGATTAACGGTGGTGCCACTGTGGTGGAGCCTGAGTCACCCAGCGAGCCGAAGATCGATCCTTTAGGGCATCTGACTCCTGGTGAGGCTAAAGCGATTAGAGCACTGTGCATTCGTTCTCCTGAAGTGCTTACGCCGAAGCTGGGAGTCACCAATCTTCTGGAGTACGAGATTCGACTAACTGACACCCGTCCCGTGCGTTCTCATCCGTATAAATTAGCTCCACCTAAAATGGAAACTCTTCGTACCATCATCAATGAACTTCTCGAAAATGGGGTTATTGAGCCTTCCCGCTCAAGTTACGCCAGTCCAGCCTTTCTCGTCCCAAAACCCAATGGCAAGTCTCGGATGGTCCTGGACTATCGCAAGTTGAATGCGCAAATTGAAATTGACTCTGTGCCTCTCCCCGATTTGCATTCGGCGTTCGATTCGTTCGGTAAGGCAAAGTACTTTTCTGTCTTTGATCTAAACCAGGCTTATCATCAGATTCCTTTGAAACCTGAGTCTCGACCTCTCACTGCTTTCTGCGTCCCGTGGAATTTATACCAATTCACACGAGTTCCGATGGGTCTAACTGTGGGGGCCCAGACTCTCACCAGACTTCTTGATTCCATCTTTCATGACGTCAAATTCAAATATGTTCAATTACCTCGACGATCTTCTGGTATACAGTGAGAGTTTCGAAGACCATCTGACTCATCTAGAGGAAGTTATGAGTAGGTTGCGTAGGGCTGGCCTTACCGTATATCCCGACAAAGTTAGTTTTGCTCAGCCAGAAATTTCTTTTCTTGGCCATCTCGTTTCTTCTCGGGGTGTCTGCATCGATCCAGCTAGGACCCAGGCCATCAGGGAGTTTCCTCCTCCCAAGGATGCCAAGGGTATTGCCAGATTCATTGGCATGGTAGGTTTCTACCGACGCTTCATCCCCAACGTCGCTGAGTTGGCGGCCCCTCTCAATGAACTTCGCAAGAAGGGAGCCAAGTTTGTGTGGGGTGAAGCGCAGCAGACGTCCTTCGATTTGCTCAAAGAGGCCATCATGCAGCCCCCTGTGATGGCTATGCCGGATTTCAACCGGAAGTTCGTCCTGCAAACTGATGCTTCCTCCGTCGCGATTGCGGCTGTGTTGTCACAAGAGGTGGATGGGGTTAGGCAGCCAATTGCGTACGCTTCACGTACTTTGAATCCCTGCGAAAGGAAAAGCTCTTCCGTTTATGAACTTGAGTGTTTGGCTGTCGTGTTCGGTATTAATAAGTTTAGACGATTTTTGGAACGTAAAGAATTTTTGTTGGAAACCGACAACCAAGCACTCTCGTGGCTTCTCGCCCATCCCCGCCAGCTTGGGAAGATTGGTCGTTGGGTTGTCCAAATATCGTCCCTTAAATTTCAGGTGCAACATGTCCGAGGTACACAAAATGTGATCGCCGACACATTATCTAGGATGTACCACTCACCCGACGACCATCCTTCTGATCCAGAGCAGACGGGGTGTGCCATGCTCTTGGATTTTCCCTTGCCCTTTTCAGATTTCATTCCCCATCAGCTGAAAGGTTCCGAGCTGGCAAAAATCATAGGTGAGCTTCAGAATGGGGGAGCCCACCCCCCTTATTTTCTGTCCCAGGGTGCCCTTTGCTGCCGAGCCCAGCAGCGAGGCAAACCAAAAGTAGTGCTGCCAAGTCTTCTGATTCCGATGGTCTTTGAGTACTTTCATTCTTCCCCTGTGGGTGGGCACTTAGGGATCCATAAGACCATCGCTAAGGTTAGGGAACTTTTCATCTGGAAGGGTATGGACCGGGACATTGCTGTGCGGGTGCGTTCTTGCCAAACGTGCTCGCTTAGCAAGCCCGCTCAGCATACCAAGTTTGGATTATTGTCATCTGAGGTGGCGGAGAGACCTTTGGAGAAGGTTTTCATTGACTATGTTGGGCCTCTCCCACGTAGCAAGTCAGGAAACAAATTCTTGCTTGTTTGTGTGGATGCCTTCTCCAAGTTTTGCTGGCTTTTTCCCTTAAGGAATGCCACTGCATAGCTCACCGTGCAAGTACTTCGCACCCACCTGTTCCAACACTTCGGCGTACCCGCCACCATTGTTTCCGACAACGGGACCCAATTTGTTTCCAATCTTTTCAAGAAGATGTGCTTTGGGCACGGTATCCGCCATGTGACCACTTCCCCTTACTACCCACAGCCTTCTCATGCCGAACGGTTCAACCGAAATCTTAGATCCGCTCTCATAGCTTTCCACGCTGATAAGCAGACCACCTGGGATCAGGAACTACCCTGGCTCGTATTTGCCTTCAATACTGCGCATCATGAGAGTCACAAGGTGGTCCCTTTCGAGCTGTTTCTAGGCTATCCGCCTAACAACCCGTTAGCGAATGTGTGGGGAATTGGTGACCTTCTGCCACCTCCTGGCGCGGCTGATGTCAAGGCAACTTGGCAAGCGGCCAGGAGAAACTTGATAAGGGCTAGGGAATTGGTCCGGAGGAAGCATAACCGCGGTAGAGTTGACAACCCTTTCCAGGTGGGGGACTTGGTATTTTGCTAGGCTCATCCAGCCAGTTCGGCTGTTGACAAGAGAGCCGCAAAGTTGTGTCATCGGTGGTCAAGTCCCCACCGCATTCTGAGATTCCTGACTCCTGTTACGGCGCAGCTGGGAGACCCGCGGACGGGAGCAGTCTTCCGGAAGGCCCACATCTCACACCTGAAGCCTTTCCGGGGAGCTCTCCCGTAGGTCATTCTTGGTTACTCGTGTGTCTGGGTGGGAAGTGCACTGGGCCAGAGAATCTGATCACTTCTTCTGTCCCCTTGTTCTGCGGAGGTACTTCCCTTAGTAAATTTCTCCAGCTCTGGCCAGAGCAAATCCTGGGGGTGAGTATTCCCCTGAGTTTGGAAGTCCCTCGGCGTTCCCCACTCCAGACACTTGAGTTGTACAGGTGTCGTTGTTTTTCAAAAATGGGGAGAGGCTTTGTGTTGTCCCTTTGGAGAGGAGTGTCCTCTTTTGGGGGGAGGGAGGTTGAGCCGTGACAACTTCCACCGGCGAATGTCACGTCTCATTTAGTTCGAGTTTTATTATAGTACTGTTTGTTATGTCTGTGGTCTGACGTCTCCATTTGCACGGCTGTGCGCCTCGTGCACGGAATCCTTGGGCGTTGACTCGTGAACCCCGAAGCCAATTTCCGTTGCACAACGAGGTGGCTCTTCATAGATTGTGCGACTGTCAAACTATGAACATCAGAAGTGATTTGTGACTAAGTTTTTTGTGTTCAGTAAATTATTGTGTAATGTTTTCGTTGTTTATTGTCGTCACTATGATGTTCGGCTATCGAGCCGCTACAGCCTGATGGGGTCCCGGAGGAGAGCGACCACCTTCACAACATGAGCGTCGGTGGAGAGGGACTTCTCTTCCTTGGCTGCCAATTGTGGACTCTGGCTCCCCTCTCCGCCCAGCTTCGTCGCCCCTCCGGTGGGCCACCTTGACCCGCCCAGTTACGCCGCCTTTGCCGCAAGTCAAACGAACCAAACTAAATTCTATGCTGTTGTTAAATTATTTATTTATTTATTTATTTGTGTTAGAAGACTGTTGCCACCATGGACTGTAAAATTTATTAATTGTTATTTAGTTTTAGGCACAGTATTTATTCATCGTTATTTATTTAAGGGGGCCCCTATACAAAATTAAGTTAAATTGTTATTGAAATGTCTTGTGTACTTTTGTGTCATTGTTATTTATTTATTCTTTGCTCAGTTTTTCATTTATTTATTTATTTATTTATTCATGTATTGTTGATTTTTCTTTAATATCATTTATTTATAACTTTGATGAATTTTGAACTGAATAAGAAAATCATCTGAATAATTGGAATTTAACTTATAAAAAAAAGGGTTTTAAAACTATGTTTTTTTTTAAATCGATTTAACTTTATTTAACTTATAAAAAAAGGAACTGTAAGCTAGAAGGACAGGTGAGGAAATTTGGAGGCAACCTGACATCTTGTTTTTAACTCACATGTATTGTTGTTTTTTGTTAATTACAGTTTGTGCCTCTCAGCAGTGTGTTATTCTTGAACTCGTTCCTCCACGGTCTAGATAGGTAGGGTTGTGAGCCGCCCCTCGCCCCGCGTCCATGGGAGCACGCTTCCACTTCATGGTTCGCTTGGGTGCGGGTGCGGGGGCGTGGTTCATGAAGTATCTAATATATATACAGCCGCATGTGTAACTGACTCACTCACTCACTCACTGAGGTATACGAATTCTAGACCACTTCTAGACGAGCCAGAAACCTGAAATTTTGCATGCAGGTAGCTTATAGCTTGTAACCCCCAGGAAAATCACTAAAACTGACGGTTTTGTATCTTAACCCCCCCAAAAAAATATTTAAAACCCCCCCAAAAAAGGCTTATTTTAAAATTCCAGTTTTTTAGCTCTAGCGGCCGAACGGATTGACCCATCGAAAAACGGACACCACCACAAGCTACGGATTTTGCAAGATCTACAACTTTGTGTCTATGACTTTTTGTCGTATCTTGCTCCCTTCACCCTTAGGTAGCGCTAGATTTTTCAAATTTTAGGCAATTTTGACGGTTATTTTCGTGGTTTTTAATTTCCTATCACTTTAATATAGTATATAAAGGCTTGATATTTGGCACTCAACATTTTTACATATTACTCTGCACGAATCAGTCGATAAACTAACATGTTTTAATAATTAAACACCTCAAAAAAATTAAAACCCCTAATTATTCCATAAATGACAAACTGCATTATCGACTTACTCAGGTAACTCTAGACAAGCTATAAACGTGGAATTAGGCCTACATGTAGTTTGTCCATTAAAACCTACAGAAAAATTTCATAAAAGGTATAATTTTTAATCAGAACCACATAAAAAAATGGAGGAAAGTTTGAATATCTCCAAAATAGTGCATTTTTGGGCTGTAGCGGCTACACGGATTGTCCTATCAAGAAACGGAGACCGACGGGACACACGGATTTTAGACGATCTAAAACTTTGGTCCTATGCTTTTTGTCGTATCTTGTCTCCTTCACCCTTAGGTAGCGCTAGATTTTTCAAATTTCTGCAGATTTTCGTAATATTTTGTCCGTTTTTTATTTCCTATCACGTTAATGTACTTGATGGAGGCCTAATATTGGGCACGCAGTATGTCTACATCACACTTAGTAAATAGCAGCAGAAATATGACCAGTTTTTACTAATTAAACATGTCGAAAAATGAAAAACTCTAAATATCTTTAGATATGACCGTTTTCTTAGTATAAGTAGGGGTGTATTGGGGGTTCTGTGCCAATTTATATTATTGGACATATACGTGACACCAATAATACTTGAGCTAGAGACGTGAGATTTGGCATGCATGTGCCTTGCACCTGTTCTTCCCAAATCCTACTTGTATAAAATAAATACTCAACAAAATAAATAATTGTAAATACAAAAATCAAAATGTAGTATTTTTTTTATTTGAGCTCTAACGGCCGAACGGGTTGTCCTATCAAAAAACGATGACCATTTTGTGGCACGGATTTTAGACGAACTAAAACTTTAGTCCTATGACATTTTGCCGTATCTCACCCCCTTCACCCTTAGATAGCGCTAGATTTTTTACATTTAAAATTTTTCATAGATTTGTTCGTGGTTTTTAATGGTTTGTCGCTCTAATATAGAACTTAGAGGTTTAATACTTATCACATAGTATTCCTACATTACAATTAGTACCAAGCAATACTCCCACGCCCAGATCAAGTAACTTAAACACCCAAAAAAAAAAAAGGTTTTTGAGCTCTTGTAGACTTTTTGTGTTTTTTGGGTACGTTTTTTATGTTGCGCTCTGTCGAGGGTAAAATCTCTTATAAATCAAATCATATTTGTTGAAGAAGGCTTGTAGTTACCCAAATTCATAGTAATTCAGGTTAACGGTGGTTGTATCCCTTATAAGGTCAAAAATACGACTTTTAAAGGCTACATTATACATCAGTTAAGGGTATAAATTTTTCAAGCACTTAGGTAATACATGGAGGCTTAAAATTTAACATACAATGTCTCCATGCCAACTAGTATTCATCAACAGGCATATGGCCAGATTTTATAGGTTAAACCATTACAAATAATCAAAGCCATGGATTAGTAGTAGAATTTAGGTCTGAAATAGAATTTGGACCAATTTACATTAAATTGAGGCCAAACAGTGACCTGGGGGCGAAACGCCATAAGAACCTGGGGGCGGAGCGATTTTTAAATTGATATATACTCGAATATTACTGTTAGCCCTTAATTTGTTCACTCAATAAGTCTACTTTATATTTTGAGTATACATAGAACCTCGGATTATTAGCGTAATTAAACAATGTGCCATAGGTACTACGACAGGGACCTGGGGGCGAAGCCCCCCACAGGGGTCTGGGGGCGGAGCCCCCAGCGAGCGAAGCGAGTAATAATTATACAATTACTATGGTTTTGGACGACAATATACACAGTATAGTGTACAGTCTATAATATAATAAACAGTCGTGGAGTAAAGGAAATAATTATTCAGGTATGTGTTACTTTTTTAATAAAATAACAAACTCTCAACTAATCTTTTAATATAATCATGTTTGTGAAAATCATTTATACTTCTATTCAAATTAACAGAATATCTTTAAAATCTATCCTAACTGATATATCAAATATTTGTAATGACACATTATTGTAAACAGAGCACATGATAAAGTAATTTCAACCGTATTTTATCAGGTATTAACTGGCAACAGTTAGAGTGCGGTCTCACCACGTAGTGGAGAATCTACTGGACCAGTCAGTGGCAGGCAGTTTAATTTGACCTAATTGATCTTATATAACTTTGTTGTCAATAAATACAGCATCTTAATAATTCATACATTAAAAGTTTCAAAAAATTATCTTTCATATTGAATCATCATTATGATCGAATATAATTGTTTCACTGCAGAAAAACTTCCGTAATCATTTGATGGATCAAATATATTGCACTAATATAGTTTAGGAAATATAATTAATAATTGGTGCAAAGGATTAAGATTAATTTATAAGGTATGGAGGACCAAGTTATTTAATTTTTGTTGTTCTTCTTGATTTAATAACTGATCTTCAATAATAGCCGAAATATTGATTATAAATAAATATTGTGAGTTCGTCTGACGATGTCGGCGTTGCTGGCGAAAGGCCTCACAAAATATACCAGTTTTTAGCATATTGGTAAATGTTTTAATTTTAAATTAATTTAAATTCTCATTAATTTCAATTATTATTTTCGATTTCTTATTAAGTAAGAGAAATACATTTTAATCAATATGGTACTAAATCTGATTTAACTTTTTTTACTGAAGGATCCTTTGGATTTCTCACAAAAAGGGATTGTTTAGTTGTAAAATAAAATAATAGTTAACATTATAGATAATAGAATAAATCCTATTTAGTAAACATAATAACCTATTTTATTCTATCTGGTGCAGGCTTTTATCAATTCGGGTGCACACTTCTACTAGTATTAAAACTGCTTTTATTACTGAGGTATTGTGGAGGTTGTATATGGGGATTTACATTTTCTAGCTTACGATTCAAATTTAGTTTTCTAATAAATATGATCTAGTGATAGATGATTAGAAACAAGATTAACATGTACCATGGTTTGTTACAAGAATAATAGAATGTACAGTACATGAAACAACGTTATTGACATCCTTCTAAATTAAATTCCCCTAAGGAAAGATTTCATAATTTAGAAGTATTAATAAGTCCTAAGACGTCTAATATTTATATTGTTAGACGGTTTCTCAACTTGCAGTAATTCTTTTCAAAAGAGTAATTGCAGGCGTGTTTTCTCGAATCTTTGCTTGCCTAGAGGTAGTTTCTTTGTAGGGCTCTTTTAATAATAAGAGATCTGACTTCATTTTGCTTGTTTTTTAATTAACTTTAGGAAAAAGAAAAATCGTATAAAAGAGTAGCTTATGATTAATGATGATTTGTTTTTAATACATGTTAGATGAAGAGTATATTGTAAATGTAAACGTTCACAAAAATAAATACGGGTTAATATTGATCAATGACGTTAAACAGTTTATTGTTTTATACACAAGTGTAATCAATATGCCTGGTACAGTTCCAATACTCTAACAGCAAATATTCACAACCAGCAAAATCATGGCTGCGCTCCGTTATTTTGTATCTGTTATCCTTGGATACGTAACAGGAATACAAACAAATACAGTGTTTCAGGATTAGTTTATGAGGACGGATGTTTTGTGTCATTTAAATAGATTTAGAAAATCCGCAATTTTTTAGTGACAGTATAAAACAATTCGGAATTTACAAATAAAACATGTACGTTTGAAAAACTCATTATATTGGCATATTATTTTTGAAACCTTTGGCAAAGAAATCTTGGAACATTTTCCAAGAGTATGGTTAGGATAAATAACGTACGCGCTGTATTTGATAAACGAATTAAGTACAAGACTCAATTTATAGACTAAATTGTTATCATAGAGTTATACAATTCACACCGCGTTGGGATGGTGAAGACTTATTACCAATGTGGGGAACTGTGATGACGAATGAGAAATTACCTGAAAGAGATTGTGATGACTAATAGTGTAGTATATGAAAGAAACTGTGGCCAATCACGTAAGTCATATGAGAAGGTGAAATGACTTATGACATGTTATCAGTTAGAGGTTTTATAAATAATAGCCGTCGTAGATTTTATGTTTACATTTTATTCATTGCATTAGCATTCTTAAGATAAACTTTAAAAAATGTATTAAGTAAGTTTGATAAACTGATTTCAAGGAAATTGTAGGTAACAATTATTTAGTAATCAGTCATTCATATGTATAAAACAATAGTAGTCAAGTCTATTTCTTTCATATAATGCCATTTATTATTAACCATATAATAAATAATAATTAATGAGCTATGAGTAAATCACAGGTAACTTTGGTTATTGATCACAGTACCTCACATTGGTGATACTTGGATGAGTTATCGTATTACCATTCATCATAGTCCCTCGCAGGTAATATTCGGAAGCATTTCGGCGTAGTGTGGACGGTCGTGTCCCTAGTTCAATCACCGCCAAACATTATTGGCTATTGGCTGTGAGGTAATGTCTTTGTATTATACTATCAAAGATTTATGGTACAAAGTTTACCAGAATTGTAATAACCGATGAAATTCTTATCATTACAATTTGCACTATCGACTTTCTTATCGTTCGAGGTTAAACGATGTTGGAGTTAACTGTGGGGCATCAAACTTGAGTCTTAAAATAAAAATAAAAACTATTCATTAAATTTCTGTAATTTGTGTTTTAAAAGAACCACTGTACAAACTGTAAAATAAACTTAATTAATTCCTTCTACATTTCAAGTGATATCGCGATGAGGGTTCAAAATGCAAAAGTATGTTGGGTTGAGTAAATTTTGGTCTGTGTAAAAGGTCCAAAATTTGAAATATTGTATAAATAATTAATTTTTTTAACTCTTGGTTTTTATTAAGTGAAAACTTAGATTAAAATACAATGTTTATTGGTAGGAATATTTTCTCAGACCGATATGATTAATATATTTAGTTGCATTTAATTTATTTCAGAATTATTTATTTTTTCTATTAAAAACCTAACAAAGGTTAAGGACAGGTATGACTAATCATGTATGTTTTCAGTCTTAAAGAACCCATCTCATTTTGCAAACTGGAGCCAAAATATATGTAGTGATAAGAAAAAACACTTTACGCTATTGTATGGATGAATTAAGTAAAGCATTAAGTAATGTATAGAACTAGGTTGCTCGTTCTATAGAACCTTTGCTTCACACTGAAAGTAACCCATATTTCATTACTAGAATGAAGACAGCGACGTATGTTTACCATCGGTTTATTGGAAAAGTTGGCAGAGTCATTGTTTATTGCCGAAATGCACGTTCTATTGGCCAATCCCAAACTGCTCTAGTACTATATATTGTAGGCAATTTTAATCATGAATATTTTTTTCATAATTTAAAAAACTCGTTCACTCCATGAATTTCTTATCTTGGTGGTTATTTCTAGGATCTTATGATTTTACATTCATTTTAGGTAATTTCATTTCATTTCATTTCTTGATACAAAAATGCTACAAAACAGGTTCTTAACACAATTACAAAGTAGCATTATCACTAACATTCATTTTAGGGATTTTTCATTCAAGTCCAGTTTCATGAAGCACTACTCAATGTCTTCCAAAATACTAATATAATACCATGCACATGACACATGCAATCTGCTATACATGCATTATTTAAAGTTTTAAACTACACACTACAATTAAATAAATATATAAAATTAAATTACTCCATACCAAACATACTGAGTTAAAGGTAACGTTCAGTCTAAATGCAAAAACTTAATAAATATTTATATATTATACCATAAGACGAACCTAATCTAATAAATGTTGTACAACTTGTTTTCTAAATTTGCCGAGTGTAATGATGGAGTAATCTCTTGGATTTCCTGATTATTATTAAATAGCTATTTATTCCTTTTACTGTTAAAACTCTTTTTGCAGCATAAGGCAACAAATAATAAAATGCGGGAACTATTTTCATAGTCAGTTGTTTAAAAGCATGACAACATTATAACGCCAACTCATTACAAACAACTAATATACCCAATACCGAGTTAAATTATATTGATTAAGCTGGTTAATTAACCATCTGCTTACAATTTCACTCCTGTAACTTCTATGTAGAGCCTGTTATCGTGCATTACTGCAGCAGTTGCTTGGCATAATCCGCTCTTGTCTCATAGCTAGCGATCACGGCTGGTGATAAGACAAGATTAATGGATTACCTCCTCTTATCAAGTGCGTCCCTCACTTATATGTCTCTATATAACCATGTGGAGATATATTGCTTAGTTATGTATGTTACGTATGTAATATGCCATCGTTGGTTAGTAATAGTGATATGTTTTACGAAAAGTAATTTTTCGTGTAAGTGAAAGTTTAAAGTACAAGTTTAGAATGTAAGAAGTTTAAAATTGCAAATTTTCTATACATCCACAAATCTTAGACTTCGGTATAATATTATCGGACTACGGTAACATCAAAGATGTCATCATAAAATTATTTAAAAAATATGCAATATATCAATGCGAAATATTAAAACACTTACTATTTCAATACTTTTGCCTAAACGTGTTGTCTTTATACTAGCACTTTAAAAGGGTAGTGCAATTTTGATAGCCGTTCGTCACCCTTTGTTAAAACGTAACGATACCTTAAATCAAATGCAATATATACACAGTGGCTTACCGACCAATACATTTGAGATGGTCCAAAAAGCAAAGCTTTTGATGCCCTAGTTTACATTAAGTCGGAGAATAATGAATACAATTATAATTCTCGAATTTCTACATAAATTAAACCATTCGTTAGAGATTTGTTTCTTGTATATTTTATTTCTATTGCTCCACCATCCAGCTGGCTGGCGTACACAGTGCCATTGACTGATACAATATTGAAACAGCAATAACCTGCTGGTCATTAGAGGGACACCTGCTGGCTTGTATCGGCATCAAACAACTAAACAATGTCAACTCTAGTAAAGCTTAAAGTGTTAATTAACCTAGCTTACCTAGCTTTTTTAATTGTACCCGTTACATTCCCCTTTATATCGCACCTTAAATATGCGAATGTCAGTGAATAAAATATTTAACTCGGGTGTTCTAACTCTTTCATCGTAGAGTAGTTTATTGTTTTAAATTAAAACCACGCAAAATCAATGTAAACTTACTTAAATGCGGTTTATAAACACTTTATCATGTGTTCAGTTTTTCTAACTGTATAGAAAGTTTCATGGTGTTCATGAATAGCGGAGTATAATATTGAACATATGAGAGATGATCTGACTGTTCTGTACAGTACTTCCAAAGATCTTGCCTAGGCGGACCCTCGTAGGCAGTGTTACTTACGGTTGAAAAAGAATATAGGTCATGTATTCGGGCATTTAAATCCAAAAATATGTTGAGATATACTGAAAAATCCAACTCTAAGTCCAAAGCCATTACGATAATTATTGATGAGGATACCAATTGGAAAAGTAAGAAGAAAGAATCATCATGCCAAATCATCATGGCAAACTTGTGGATGAACCATTCAAGAAATCCAGCGTATTTAATGAGTTCTTTACTGGTATTGGTGAAAAACTGAATGTACAACCGGATCCATCCGCTTCTACTTGCTTTCACTATTGGAAGTTCCTCTAGATCCCCTAAGGAATCGTTATTGTTATATCCAACTGATGTTGCAGAGATACTTCGTGTGGTTGAGTCGTTAAAAAACAGAAAGTCTTTTGGAGTTGATAGAATATCTTCTAGGTTATTGAAGGATTGTATTGATCTTCTTTCCCTTCCTTTGGTTCACTTAGTTAATTGTTCTTTTTCTTCCGGTAAATTCCCTTCCCTCCTTAAAATGGAAATTGTTAAACCGTTGCATAAAAAGGCAAACCCCCAAATGTGCGATAACTACAGACCAATTTCTTTACTTTCAACCTTTTCGAAAGTATTTGAAAAGGTTGTAGCTGCCAGACTGTTTACATTTTTCAGTAGAAAAAACTGTCTTTTAGAAAACCAGTTTGGTTTTCAAAAAGAAAAAAACACTTTAGATGCAATTTTTTGATAATACTGTGAATTCACTTGATGATAAGCAGCACTTTATGGGATTTTTTGTTGATCTGAGTAAGGCTTTTGATCTTGTTGACCATTCGATCCTTCTGCAGAAGCTTTATGGAATGGGTGTTAGAGGACGTGCACACGATTGGTTTTCATCGTACCTCTCAGGTCGAAAACAAAAATTTGAAATGAAATACATTGACAACATGAATTGTATCCGCAAAATGACTTCTAATGAGATGTGTGACAAAATGGGTGCCCCGCAAGGGTCTGTTTTGGGTCCAATTTTGTTCCTGGTTTTCATTAATAACATTCAAAATTGTATAAGTAAGGCTGATATCTGCCTATTTGCAGATGATACATTACTTCTTTTTCGGGAACCAAATGCAGTTGACATGGAGATGAATAGTTTTATTGAATCAAATTATATTTTTCAATAGTTCAAAGCAAATGGTCTTGCCGTGAACATAGAGAAAACCCATCTTCTGAACTTTTCTATCAGAAATGACAATACTGATGTTATTCAGCTTCTTGTGGATTAATCAGAAGTAATTTCCGCAGATTCTGTAGACTTTCTTGGACTCAAGCTTGATGCTCACTTAAAATTTGATGATTATATTAATAAGGTAACTGGAAAACTTATTTCGTGTCTATTTGCTCTTTGAAAGCTTGCTCAATTTGCCGACACTGATGTTTTGCTTACGCTTTATTATGGCTGTTTTTACCCACATCTTATATATGTTGTTCCTATTTGGGGTTTTGAGAATTCAAGGACAAAATCGATTTTTCGCCTAAAGAAAAAAGCCTTTCGGATAATTTTTGGACTCGAAAGAAATTAATCCTGCAAAACAATTTTTCGGCAGGATAAGATTCTTGCTGTCCTCTGTTTGTATATATTTGAAACCTTAATTTTTTACGAAAAACATTCTTCTACAATTTCATTCAATTGTTTTTCTTGCAAATATGCACTCCGCGCACGTTTAAACATTCCAATTCCAAAGCACAGGACAACCTTTTTTCAACGTAACATCTCTTTTAACTGTATTAAGCTTTTTAATTCTTTGCCTGCAGGCCTTAAAGTTGACCTCCCCCTGAACAAATTCGGAAAACATCTAAAGGAGTTTATTACTGATAAAACATATTAAAGTATGTACAATTTCCTTAACCAGTAAGATAAGTTTCGTTTTATTTGTACTATGTTTCGTTATAAGGATATTGCATTTTTAATTATAGTTCATGTTTGTAACACTGACTCATACCAATGCCGTTTACACTGTTTGATGGCAATAAAGACAATTTGATTTGATTTGAAGCGGTTTTACATTATATAGGATTTCATGGGGGAATAAAAGTTGAAATTACGAAATGTCGGGTAACTTACCGAGAGGTTTTCTGACTTTTATAACGAAATATGTCGTCGTTAAAGAGAGGTCAAAGTATGAAAATTTAGAGGGGGCAACTGCTACGGCAGAGGCCCCACCCCGCACACAGGTCATAGGGGGTTGTCGAGGGAGAACATTGTTTTGAAATTAGTTACATTTCACTGATTTCGTGTTTACTATATATTGCTGTAATTAATATAAAATTTCAATCTAACCATAACTAATAATAAATAAGCTAACACATGAGACGTTACAATGAAATAAGCTTTGCACAACCAAATAAATCGAGATGACACTTTAAGCGAATGAAAACACAACAATATATTACTAATTACAAAATGCTGTAAAAAAACAAAACTAATACATCATCTCTTATAAAAAGCTAGATGTTGAATGCAACATGTAAAAAAAACTAAACTAATTACTGCTTTTGGAAGTGGACATTAATTTTTATGTAAAATGTTCTCCAAAATATCATTTGTACTTGCGAATTATAAATTCCCTCTTGTTGAATTTAAATTCCAATCCTAGGTAAAAAAATCTAATTGTTAAAAATGTAGCATTAATTGTAGTCAAAACTTGTTTGTGAATTATTCTTATACGTAGAACACTTTTTTGTTAAAAGAATACACTGTAGGCTACCTTTGCTTTATTTGGTAAATAAGTTTCCAGGAATGTGAATGTATGTTTTTAGTGAATTTCCCCTATAGGGAAGAAGCTATTACCGTAGTCGGTGTGGTAAGACCTAGGCACGGGGCCATGATAACTTTTCGTTTTGAGGTCCCCAGACCACAAAAACACCTTTCCTTCGAAAAAAAATTTAATATATATATATATATATATATATATATATATGTGTTTGTGTGTGTGTGTGTGTGTGTGTGTGTGTGTGTGTGTGTGTGTGAGTGTGGGTGAGTTAACTCTCTTAAAAATGGTCCGATTTTGATCAAATTTGGTACAAACGTGTAAAGCAACATTTATGACTAAGTTCGAAAACCAGACAGATCGACCCATCAGAAGTGGTATTTTGGGGGGGGGGGTTTGTACCCCAATAATTTTTTTTGAGTTTTTACTTGTAATATTTAAAAAAGTCAAATTTTAGGTTTCACCATTGGATTCAGCTTTAAAAACACACAGTTCGGTGTTTTGATCATTTCTCTACGTCAATTGGTTACAGAGATATTGAAAGTGCTAAACACAGTACTTGTTCAATACTATTCTTATGGAGAATAAGAAAAAAATTATAGCTCGCTTATTTATGAACGTATACTAACGAAACGATGGTATATGGCTTCATCTAGTTGTGGTCTATTGTTATTTGCACAAAAAACGCAATTTTTACCGATAATTCCCGCAGCAGCAAACCTGCGTCCTCGGCCTCCCTGTTATTCTTATGGAGAATAAGTAAAATGTAATTTTTCCCTTAATTATGAACATAAAGTAATAAAACTTGGTATGTTGGTTCACCTCGTTGAGTTATATTCATATTTGCATAACAACACATTTTTTGTGTTCCTTGTTGCAGCAAACCTGCGTACTCATCCCCCATGTTTATCTTATGGAGAATAATCAAAATGGTAAATATTGCTTTTTTATAAATTTATATTGATGAAACTTGGTAAATGGCTTCACCTAGTTGAGTAATATTGATATTTATATAAAAATAACATATTTAATGTTCTTTTTTGCAGCAAACCTGCGTAATCATTCCCAATGTTATTCTTATGGAGAATAATTAAAATTTGATATATGACTTATTTGTGAATATATTTTTATGAAACTTGGTACTTATGCGGTTTTATGTGGTATTAAGACATAAATTTTGCATTAGAAATTCACTGAGTACGCAGGTTTGCTGTGACGGGGGTATTTTATAAATATCTTTATAATATAATTTAAATCATAACAATACTATCTAACTTGCCTTGTTACAATTAAGACATAAATATAACAATTTGAATTTAGTTTAAAAATTAAACAGATTTTATTTCCTAAACAAATATATTAATAGTAATCATTTTAAAATTTTCCTTTAAATTAATCCTAAGCATTGGTGAATAAAAAAAATATGTTTAAAATTTGTGTATTGCCGTTTTATGTGCGCTCTAGAAAGTTCTCAATACGCCAAGAATTACGACAAAACGATATCTGTAAAAGAAGGAATGCTATTGGTTTAGGGAAGTCCCTCGACACCCAACAGTGAAAGAGCTCGTCAGCTGTTACGAAACAGTGACGTATTCAATCATAGGTTCAATGTGCCGTCACCATAAATGCTCACAATAAATACATTGCGGAAGAAAAGGTTTGTTGATGTAACCATAAAACCCGACAAATTGATATTTCAATCATAAAATATAAATTGTATAGACTTAAAATAGTAAAATAGTAATTTTAAATGTAAAATACTTATTAGCGAATTCCCCCTATAGGGAAGAAGCTATTACTGTAGGTCTCATGGTAAGACTTAAGCCCGAGACAATGATAACTTTTTATTTTGAGGTCCCCAGATGTCAAAAACAACATTCGTTCAAATTTATATATATATATATATATATATATATATATATATGTGTGTGTGTGTGTGTGTGTGTGTCCGTTAACACGATAACTTGAGTAAAAAACGTCCGATTTCGATGAAATTTGGCTCAAATGTGTAAAGTGACATTCATGACTTTTAAGTACGAAAACCAGAAAAATCGGACCATGGGAAGGGGTGTTTATGTGGGTTTTAAATTTTCCAAAAATCAGTTTTTGCACTTTTCACCCTAAAATTTGTAAAACTCTCAATTTTGGTTTTAAGCATTTTATAGAGATTAAAAAAATAATATAGTATTTTAAATTATTAACCTAGGTTAAGTGGTTGCGGATAAAATCTAAAAAAACAGCTCATAAAATCTCCCATGTTAATCTTATGGGAAAAAGGTTTTTGGCTTTTCCTCAGATCATTTTAATATAAACTTCACATTTGCTTTTACCAATCAATCCAGCTCTACAAAACAATCATTTTGGTGTTTAAATTGTGATTCTACGTCCAACCGTTGCAGAGATATTCAAAGTGCTAAACACTGTACGTTGTCCAATGTTATCCTTATGGAGAATAAATAAACTTTTATATCTCGAAAATTTATGAAGTATATTGATGAAACATGGTATGTGGCTTCACGTCGTATTGTTATATTGATATTTGCACGAACAATTGTTTTTGTTGATTATCCCAGTAGCAGCAAACCTGCATACTCAGCCCTAATGTTATTCTTATGGAGAATAAATAAAGTTTTATATCTCCCTTAATTATGAACATAAATTAATAAAACTTAGTAAGTAGCTTCACCTGGTTGAGTTATATTGATAATTCCATAAAAACACAAATTTTGTGTTCCTTGTCGCAGTAAAACCTGCATACTCAGCCCTAATGTTATTCTTACGGAGAATAAATAAAATGCTATAGATCACTTATTTATTCACGTATTTTTATGAAACTTGGTAAGTGGCTTTATTTGATAGTGAGAAACATGTGCATGCACTGGAAATTCGCTGAGTACGCAGGTTTGCTGTGATGGGGGTATTTTTATTTAATAGATTTTTTCCAAGATAAACTATAATCCCCTAGTTTCAGACACCCTATATTCTGTAAACGTCTTAAAACCCTAAACCACCTTTAGTGAATTTCCCCTATAGGGAAGAAGCTATTACCGTAGTCGGCATGGTAAGACCTAAGCCCCGGTTCATGATAACTTTTTAAATTAAATGTAATGTTTTGAGTAAATACCAATGTTATTATAATTCATAAAAAATTATCTGAAACTTTGAGTAACAATTAAATAATAGGAATATGTATGTAATTCAAATATTCGATGATTTAATACAATTATTATCTTTTTTTACATAAACAGCTGTTTGTAGGATGGTTAGAATAAAATGCAATTATGAGATTTAAAGAAATTTGACCAATTTTAACGATTTGAATTTTTATTTTATTTTGTTTTTTACCAAAATTTACGTTTTTATAAATTAAGTTAAATTGGTAAATATTATATAAATTCAGTGAAGTGTCAACCAACCAGAACCAACCATTTTAGCTGTTAACCAATAAAAAAATTACAGAGTTAGAATATTGTTCGAAGTGCACCTCATTGGATTGAAGTGACCAATTTCCTGCTTCTTCACCATTTTGAGCGTGGTGACGCCATCCAGTCCCAAGGAGGCCACTGAGAGGACCAGTTGAGCAAGGTCCATTTTGCTCAATCCAAGGATGAAATAATTAGATAAAAAGAAGATTTTTGATTTCAGTACGTATTAAATATCATCAAATATTTGAATTAAATACACATTCCTATCATTTATACTTTACTAAAAGTTTCAGATTATTTTGTATGAATTTATAATAATTACATAATACTAATACTAATTACTTAATACTAATAATGTAATAATTAATAATTTATAATACATTGGTATTTACTCAAAACATTTAATTTACAAACGTAAATCAAGAAATCTCAGGGAAACTCATTATTATTTGAATTGCGATCATAGTTCCATTGGCAGCCGCTAGGTTGCAGCAATAGACGGTGAGTATTACTAAGCAGGGAACTATTAATAAGCGCATAGGGGTATAAAAGGTAATTGTACAATTCACAAATATTCGTAACCTTTATGTCTCCTACTATTGGCTGGAAAGGGAGCTAGAAAGGGTAAAGTTTGATTTTAACTACAAAATTAAAATTAAGTTGGATAGAATAAAGACTACTCCGAACAAGCACAAAGAAAAGTTGGTATTTTGTTTGTAGTTATTTTGGGGTTTAATATTTCTTTTGCTAAAATATCGCAAAGTGTATTACTGTGGAACAATAAAGATATTTGGAACTATAATTTATATAATAAGAATTGGGCCATAATTATATGCATTTACACATAGCCAAACAACATATCCATTAATAGAGCCAAAGGATTTTACGAACAACACATCCAAGAGGAAGTTGTTGAGGAGGTGTAGCCCAAGTTGGGGCACAACAATAGTTGTGAGCTTTAACATAATTGACAATCGATAAAATCATATGGCAAAATAAAGAGCTGGTCCTATAGTAATTTAAATTTAAGATAATGGAATTGGGAGATAATTATATTCATATTAGCCTGGGACAACAACATATGTAATAATCAATTAAATCTTCTAAAGTTAGTAATATTTTGCAAAAATATAGTTACATAGTATTGAAATGGGGATAAAACATGGGCTATAAGATATCCGAAAATTAAATCGGATGGCACTATAGTAATTTTTAAAATATTGTTTAAATTGGATTTTAGAGCTTGTAGGTTGTATCTAAATATGCTTGGGGTTAGGAAAGTAACTTATCCTAATATCAATTGATTCGGACTATAAAGACAAAAGTTGGTATTTTATGGATATGTTATATACAAATCATTGGAATATATACAAAGTATTGGAATTGGAAATATTATAAGAAATTATACTATAATAGCAAATTCGGATGGTAAAATAAATAAGCTGGCACTTGACACTATTCTAGTTTATGTTTTTTTTTTATTTGACCATAATATTAAATTTGGAAATTATATGGGCTATCTACTTATTCAATAGCCTAGGATAGTAACATATCTAAGTTACAAACAAATCAGACAGAAAAAAGAATTTGGCAATTGACACTATATTAATTTTACAAAATATTGTTTAAATTTGGAAATTATAGGTTGTATTTACTTATGCAATAGCCTAGGACAGTAACATGTCCAACTTGCAGACAAATCTTACCATAAACACCAAAGTTAGTTTTTGACTGATTACGACAAAATAAACAAACAACAAATAAAATATCGACTGCATTAAAGGGGTGTTTGGAAATAATATACGGTAATTTTTGATATAATAGTTGGGGGCTATAACATATCCGAAAATAAATCAAATCGGACAGTAAATAAAGAAGTTGGCATTTGGCAATAATTTACAAAGTATTGTTTAAATTGAATTTGGAACGTGTAGACGATATGTACTTATAGATCAGCTTAGGACAATAACATATCCAAATTGCAGACAAATCGGATCCAAAACACCAAACTTAGTTGTTAGTTGATTGCAACGAAATAAACAAACAAAAAGCAAAATTTGGACTGTATTATAGGGGGTAGCGGAAATTATAGTAAAGTGGTTATTCTTAGCTACATGGGGATATAACATATCCAAAAATTAATCAAATCGAGCTGCAAATAAAGAAGTTAGTAATTGGCAGTATTTTTTAAAATATTTTTTAAAATTTGACCATAGGAAATGAAGGAAATGTAGGCGGAATTTATTAATGCATTAGCTTTGGACAGTGACATATCCTAAAATCAGTCATATATGATTATAAACTCCATAGTTTTTTTTTTGGGGGGGGGGGTATATTCGCTGAGACAACAACAATAAACAAAGTATCAAATTTGGAATTTATGTATGGTAATTATACATACAATAGTTTAAGGCTATTGGACAGTAAATAAAGAAGTTGGCAATTGGCAGAATTTTCAAAATATTTTATAATTTGGCCGTAATAGTGAATTTTGGAAATGTAAGTGGAATTTATTAACTCATTAGCTTAGGAAAATTGGATATCCAAATTAGAGACAAATCGGACCATAAACACCAAAGTTAGTTTTTAGCCTGATTTTGAAAATTAATAAAAAAAATACAGGGGTCGGATTGGGGTTGGGAAAATGTATTTAATATAAGCAGAGGTTGCACAGTAGTTTATGCCAAAGAAATATTAAATTAAACGAGTTCGCACGCAGCACGCTGACGTGAGGGAGGTGAATTTCCAAATAAAAACTTGTAAAACTCAAAATCAGTGTAAAAACATACATTTGCCCAATTTTTATTGAAATCTGAAAACATTGATTTTTTGGCTGTTCTGATACTCCTGGTTTAATTTACTTGCAAAGCTGGGAATACAATTTTGCCCAATATAAGGTTAGGAGAAGGTCCAGACAGGCTTGAAAGTAGGGTGAGGTTGCTGGGGATGATAAAAGTACTCTAACAAAGGAATAACAGGCTTTTCTCGTGAAAAACCCCCGTAAGACAACGTACTGTGTTTAGTCTATACACATTTTCTTTAATAACTCGGTAAATATTTATGCTAAAATGACGAAAGAGGGCTTTAAACTTTCGCCTCTCTAATTCCCATCTTTTTACATTCATTTATTTTACATCTGGGGCTTTAATGACCATTTTTGGGCCCAAAAACTCGAAATTTTAAAGATTAATCCCCCAAAAAATGGGTTTAGAGTTTTCCGATTGTTTTGCCCAACGAACTTGTCCAACTGATTACAGAAAGGAACGTCCCTACCAAATTTGAAGTAAATCGGACAAAAATTGCGACCGCTAGAGTGCAAACACACACACACACACACATATATATATATATATATATATATATATATATATATATATATATATATATACAATTTTGAACAACCCCCCAAAACGTGTTCAGGGGGTCACGTTAGGAACTTCTATGGTGGTCCCGGGCTTAAGTTTCACCGTGCGGGTCATGCTAATAGTTCACTTTCCAAAGGAAATTCACTAATAAACAGATATAGGATCGGGCTTGACCCTGCTTGACTTTTGATCCCAATGTTATTCTTATGGGGAAAACAGGTCAAAAGTGATTTCTCTTTTCTAATAAGCTAGTTTCCCTCTTCTAATAAGCTATTGTATTAAGTAATAGATTGAAAGATCTAAAGCTCTCCTAAACCTAATTGTATTCCTTAAGATATTTCAGTTTACGTTTGTTTCTATTATCAAGTTGTATTAATAAGCTTAAAAATAAAATTATTGTTACCGTGTGCCTGGCTAATTCTATCTAGTGTTGTACTCGTATCAATTCCTAGGAAAACTACTTGCACCCTCGTGTTGGTTTACCTTACAGGTTTAGTTGCAACATTTGTCCAGAGAGTATGACACTTATCTACTAGATGTACGCGCATTCCTCGCGTATAAGGATAATCGAAACATATGATAACATTTTAATTTAGTCTTATTTAAAATTGAAGATCTCATTTGAGTACTGCAACCCCATCAGAAGTTTTTCTTTCATTCAAGGGCCGCCAGAACCCGTTGCATGAATTTAGGTATAGTCTCCGCGAAGACATATCCCAGTAGCTCAGTTGATATTGTACTCACTCCTGACTCACAGAGCCGAAGGTCACAGGTTTGAATCCCGTTGCTGCACTAACCTTTTAGCCGTAGACAAATTTTCAGTAATGTATTACATGTTTTTATCTAAGAACATATTGGATAAATCCGTTGGCTTATTTATTTTTAAATTCAACTGTTAGGCTTTAGGCATGGTTTTTTGGTAAGATTGGCATGTGTAATATTACGTAAAATAGTTTGGGTTAAGCAGTGTTTGTGTTATTAAGTTACTTCTACGAGAACCGCGAGTTTCTAACAAAAAGTAATGTAGCTTTTATATTTCTATACTGGAAATATCCTTATGAAAATAATTTACAAATTCACTAACAGTAATCGCCAGGTCTAATTATTTGGATGACAAAAGGAGGTGTCAAAAATCTTTTCAAAAGCCTAGGCTATCATGAAATTAAATGTCATAAACGTGGGTTGATCTATGAAGCATTACTTTTAAAACTACAAGTAGCCTAAGTGTAGGGCCTACAGGCCTACAGGCCCAAGTTGTATAATGAAACCGGTTCATTTTGATCCAAACATAGGACCTAGGCTATGCCAAATCGCTTCAGATAACCTCAAAAAAGCTTAGTTTGTTACCAATTTAAAATGTTGGCTCACTGTAATCCAAAACCATGCTGTGTCGACTCATTTCAGATAAACTTTCAACAAAGGCTTGGTATGGTTAGAATAGTTTAAAGCTTTTGTTGTGGTTAGCTAAAACATCTATGATAATGTACTTAAAGTATTGTATAACAGTTGTATTACCAATTTAAAATGTTGGCTCACTGCAATCCAAACCTAGGCTGTTTCACATAATTTCAGATAACCTGCCACTGTCACCGTCTTCCACTTCCACTGCAACTAGTCGGATGTCACCCTGTGACTGTGTTGTTTTAACGGATGCTAGAGGAATATTGTATTCTAAATAGTTTTGTTTAATAACTACACCTAATATTTTAATGAAATATATGTTCAACAGTTTAAAATCCACTTCAATTGATCTCTTCCTTTGTTTGTTTGTGAGTAAATCCCTTTTACTATCTAGTATTAAAAGTATGAACTATTGTTACTCCGTTGTCGAAGCATAGTCGTTGGCTAAATTTTAGCGACTCAAGTGTCTCTAAAATGACTTCCTATGTTAGTCTTATGGGAGGAAAAATCAATTTGTTTTTAAGATTAATAAGTTATTAAGTTCTAAGTTATAGGTTGTTTTTAAGCTATTAATACCTGAAAAATTATCTGAATAACGAACTCGACCGAGATTTTGTACTTTTAAATATATCTGTAAAATTTGAAGTTTATCTGTCTTATCTGTCTTATCTTATCTTTATCTGTCTGAGGCGTTGTCGAGTTATTTATGTGCACGCTACTTGAGTTGATTCTCTTACCACGCTAAACATTGAAATCAAGTCATGTATAGAGTTACTCTTAACTTTGTTCCGATCATCCAATTATCTCCAATAAAGTTTACGTCAGAGGTGTCCGAAACAGTGGACCGTGTTACGTCATAGTTACTATACTTGGCCTTGTTTTAGCGAATTTCCCCTATAGGGAAGAAGCTATTACCGTAGGTCTCATGGTAAGACTTAAGCCCGAGACCATGATAACTTTTTGTTTTGAGGTCCCCAGATGTCCAAAACACTATTCGTTTAAAATATATATATCTATATATATATATATATATATATATATATATATATATATATATATATATATATATATATATATATGTGTCCGTGAATGCGATAACTTGAGTAAAAAACGTCCGATTTCGATGAAATTTGGCTCAAATGTGTAAACTGACATTTATGACTTTAAGTTCGAAAACCAGAAAAATCGGACTATGGGAAGGGGGGTTTATGGGGGTTTTAAATTTTCCAAAAATCGGTTTTTTGCATTTTTTACCCTAAAATTTTTAAAACACTTAATTTAGGTTTAGACCATGTTATAGAGCTTAAAAAAACAAATAATATGGTATTTTAAATTATTAACCTAGGTTAAGTGGTTGCGGAAAAAATCCAAAAAACATGCTCATAAAATCTCCCATGTTAATCTTATGGGAAAAAGGTTTTTGGCTTTTCCTCAGTTAATTTTACTTTAAACTTCACATTTTCTTCTACCAATCACTTCAGCTCCACAAAACAATCATTTTGGTGTTTAAATTGTGATTCTACGTCAAACCGTTGCAGAGATATTCAAAGTGCTAAACACAGTACGTTGTCCAATGTTATCCTTATGGAGAATAAATAAAATTTGATATCTTGATTATTTATGAATGTATATTGATGAAATTTGGTATGTGGCTTCATGTTGTACTGGTATATTGATAATTGCACAAAAAATAAATGTATTGTTGATTGTCCCCGTAGCAGCTACCCTGCATACTCAGCCCTAATGTTATTCTTATGGAGAATAAGTAAAGTTTTATATCTCCCTTAATTATGAACATAAATTAATAAAACATGGTAAGTAGCTTCACCTGGTTCAGTTACATTGATAATTGCATAAAAAATCATTTCTTATA
Source organism: Allygus modestus (assembly GCA_963675035.1). Taxonomy (NCBI): domain Eukaryota; kingdom Metazoa; phylum Arthropoda; class Insecta; order Hemiptera; family Cicadellidae; genus Allygus; species Allygus modestus. The sequence continues at coordinate 180,031,091 of OY776111.1, read as the reverse complement.
TTCCTCGTTGCAGCAAACCTGCGTACTCAGTCCTAATGTTATTCTTATTGGGAATAAATAAAATGTAATAAATCACTTATTTATGAATGTATTTTTGTCAAACTTGGTGAGTGGCTTTATGTACTAGTGAGAAACATATCAATGCATTGGAAATTCGCTGAGTACGCAGGTTTGCTGCGACGGGGGTATTTTCTTCTTGTTTTATATAACTATTTTTATATTATTCAAACTGGTTCATAACATTTTCACTAATATGTAAAATAAGTTAATCTCTGTAACGATTGATAAAAATTAATAATAAAATATAAATAATGTACTATGTACTATGTTCTGTTACGTAATTTATATATTTTACATTATAAAATTTGTCATAATAGCCCTCAACAGAGATATTTTGTTCTTTACATGTTCGGTTCTCAAAATGTGGTGCCTAAGAAGGGTCTAGTTAAAGGGGTTGGTGGATGGAGGGTAGGGATGTAAACGGGCGCTCAGGTAGATTACGCTACTTGATTAACCATGTTGTTTATGAGAAAGTTTTTATTTTAGCGAATTTCCCCAAAGGGAAGAAGCTATTACCGTAGTCGGCATGGTAAGACCTAGACCTGGGACCATGATAACTTTTCGTTTTGAGGTCCCCAGACCCCAAAAACACCATTCGTTCGAAACTGTATATATATATATATATATATATATATATATATATATATATATATATGTGTGTGTGTGTGTGTGTGTGTCCGTGAGCACGATAACTCTCGTAAAAATTATCCAATTTTGATGAAATTTGGTATAAACGTGTAAAGCAACATTTATGACTTTAAGTTCGAAAACCAGCCAGATCGCTGTATCCCAAGGGGTATTTTCGGGGTTTTTTTACCCCAAATATGTGTTTTTTGAATTTTTTACATATCATTTTGGAAATAGTCAAATTTTAGTTTTTACCATTGGATTTATCTTAAAAAAACACACAATTTGGTATTTTGATCATTTCTCTACGTTAATTGGTTACCGAGATATTGAAAGTGCTAAACACAGTACGTTGTCTAATGTTATTCTTATGGAGGAAAAGAAAAATTTTATATCTCGCTTATTTATGAACGTATACTGACGAAACTTGGTATACGGCTTCATTTGGTTGTGGACCATTGATATTTGCTAAAAAAAAATTTTTTTCCAAAGGCTCCCGTAGCAGCAAACCTGCGTACTCAGCCCCATGTTATTCTTATGGAGAATAAGTAAGTGTTATCTCCCTTAATTATGAAAATAAATTAATGAAATTTGGTATGTGGCTTTACCTAAATGAGTTATATTGATATTTGTATAAAACCCCATTTTTTGTGTTCCTTCCTTCAGCAAACCTGCATACTCAGCCGCCATGTTATTCTTATGGAGAATAATTAAAATGTCATAAATCGTTTATTTATGAATGTATATTGATGAAACTTGTTATGTGGCTTTATGTGGTATTAAGATACATATATATATATATATGCATTGGAAATTCGCTGAGTACGCAGGTTTGCTGCTACGGGGGTATTTAAATTTGTATAGGAAAATTATTTTTTTAACTTATTTCTTTTATGCTCACATTAATAACAAACAATTTTATAAATAAATCAAATATTAGTGAAATTAGAAGGTATGATTTATTTTATCTAAAATATGTTATTAGCGAATTTCCCCTATAGGGAAGAAGCTATTACCGTAGTCGGCATGGTAAGATCTAGGCCCGGGACCATGATAACTTTTCGTTTTGAGGTCCCCAGATGCCAAAAACACCATTCGTTCGAAACAGACATATATATATATATATGTCTGTGTGTGTGTGTGTGTGTGTGTGTGTGTGTGTGTGTGTGTGTGTGTGTGTGTGTGTGTCCGTGAGCACGATAACTCTCGTAAAGTTCATCCGATTTTGACGAAATTTGGTATAAACATATAAAGCAGCATTTATGACTTTAAGTTCGAAAACCAGACAGATCGACCTATCCGAAGGGGTATTGGGGGGGGGTTTGTACCCCAAAAATGTTTTTTTTGAGCTTTTTACATATAATTTTTGAAAAAGTCTAACTTTAGTTTTTCCATTGGAATCAGCTTAGAAAGACACAATTTGGTGTTTTGATCATTGCTCTACGTCAAATGGTTACAGAGATATTGAAAGTGCTAAACACAGTACGTTGTCCAATGTTATTCATGGGGAAAAAGATAAATTGTATATCTCGCTTATTTATGAACTTTTCCTGATGAAAATTGTTATATTGCTTCATATCATTGTGGTCTATTGATATTTGCACTAAAAAACATTTTTCGGCCGATAGTTCCCGTAGCAGCAAACCTGCGTACACAGCCCCATGTTATTCTTTTGGAGAATAAGTAACATGTTATCTCCCTTAATTATGAACATAAATTAATACAATTTGGTTTGTGGCTTTACCTACTTGAGTTATATTGGTATTTGTATAAAACCCCATTTTTTGTCTTCCTTGCTTCAGCAAACCTGCATACTCAGCCGCCATGTTATTCTTATGGAGAATAATTAAAATGTCATAAATCGTTTATTTATGAATGTATATTGATGAAACTTGTTATGTGGCTTTATGTGGTATTAAGATACATATATATATATGCATTGGAAATTCGCTGAGTACGCAGGTTTGCTGCTACGGGGGTATTTAAATTTGTATAGGAAAATTATTTTTTTAACTTATTTCTTTTATGCTCACATTAATAACAAACAATTTTATAAATAAATCAAATATTAGTGAAATTGGAAGGTATGATTTATTTTATCTAAAATATGTTATTAGCGAATTTCCCTTATAGGGAAGAAGCTATTACCGTAGTCGGCATGGTAAGATCTAGGCCCGGGACCATGATAACTTTTCGTTTTGAGGTCCCCAGATGCCAAAAACACCATTTGTTCGAAACTGTAAATATATATATATATATATATATATATATATATATATATATATATATATGTGTGTGTGTGTGTGTGTGTGTGTGTCCGTGAGCACGATAACTCTCGTAAAGTTCATCCGATTTTGACGAAATTTGGTATAAACATATAAAGCAGCATTTATGACTTTAAGTTCGAAAACCAGACAGATCGACCTATCCGAAGGGGTATTGGGGGGGGGGTTTGTACCCCAAAAATGTTTTTTTTGAGCTTTTTACATATAATTTTTGAAAAAGTATAACTTTAGTTTTTCCATTGGAATCAGCTTAGAAAGACACAATTTGGTGTTTTGATCATTGCTCTACGTCAAATGGTTACAGAGATATTGAAAGTGCTAAACACAGTACGTTGTCCAATGTTATTCATGGGGAAAAAGATAAATTGTATATCTCGCTTATTTATGAACTTTTCCTGATGAAAATTGTTATATTGCTTCATATCATTGTGGTCTATTGATATTTGCACTAAAAAACATTTTTCGGCCGATAGTTCCCGTAGCAGCAAACCTGCGTACACAGCCCCATGTTATTCTTTTGGAGAATAAGTAACATGTTATCTCCCTTAATTATGAACATAAATTAATACAATTTGGTTTGTGGCTTTACCTACTTGAGTTATATTGGTATTTGTATAAAACCCCATTTTTTGTCTTCCTTGCTTCAGCAAACCTGCATACTCAGCCGCCATGTTATTCTTATGGAGAATAATTAAAATGTCATAAATCGTTTATTTATGAATGTACATTGATGAAAGTTGGTATGTGGTTTTTTGTGTTATTAAGGTACATATATATGCATTTGAAATTCGCGGAGTACGCAGGTTTGCTGCTACGGGGGTATTTTACTTAACTGGAGGTTGTAATGTAAAGTCCCTCCTACCTTCAGAATTCGTATATTGAATAATTGCAAACAATCCAAACAAAAAAGTAACAAGTATTGTTATTACATTACTAAATTGATTACGGAATTTAATAATATGTTATTATTAAAAAAAAAATGTATTGGTATTATAATGTGTGCCGTCCAATGACTACATTTAATGTTTCAACCACTTACGTCACGACAATTTTGGTCGCTCATTCACACGTCCTAGGATTGGCTTGACTGTACACACACATCAACAATATACTCACATATCAATGCTGCTATGCAAATATAAGCTTAGAGGTCCATTTTTTCACAATTTTTTTACTGATCCGATTTTCTACTTTCACAGAAATTAAATACAAATTGTGTATAGAGCTTATAGCTTGTGCGAGCAGAGACTTAACAAGCTATCCACAATTGTATTACACTGTGTTAGGTACAGGAATTTTAAAACTAGTACCTTTAAAATCTTGACATGGTCTCAGTTTCTTGTTTTAAACATAAATTTAACTGCGAATAGTTACTCTGCGACTTTTAATACACTAACAATTTGTTTATGAATTATTGAGGCGATGGCACAACCGGTTTAGTAAATGTTTGATTGTAACTAGTTAGTTAATTATTTTAAACTTGATCTAAAACATATTCTCACATCTAATGATATTTAATCCAATCTAATTTTATCTAATCTTCATTTAATCTTATTTAAACGGAAGTATAAATATATGTCCGGCATATTCAAAGTTTTTGTAGGAAACTAAGGAAGTAGCCCAGACTGAAAAGCAGTTGATTTAGTTTTTTTCCGGTGCTTAATGACTACTTTAATTAGTCACATCCGGGAGTTGAAGTAATTTAAGCAAATCTGGTTTAATGTCAAGCTCAGACAGTGACTTTCGTTGGCGCTTTTCTTTCTTGTATTCAGGGTGAGATTTGAATGAGCCCCCCTACTTTTTCTATATTTTCTAAGAAATCGACTCAGGACATCCACCGATAATTGTTGAGCAACTTATACTTAATTTTGACTTAGTTCATAATTTTGGCCCCCATCTTGGTTTCGCATTATTGGATTCAAATAAGTTTTTATATGATAAGTTGGGGTTATGACCCCATGAAATGGATGTACTTTTTTACATATAACACAACGTCGCAATCCGTTTTTGAAAATAATTTGTCGTTCTCAAGATATTGGTGACAAATTAGTTTTGAAGAGAAATTTAAATGCCCCAACCTTAGAACGTGTCTTTTTCTCATAATTACGTCAATAGTTACGTCATAGTTATAATAACTATGAACTACTACCAATCATAACTAAATGGCTTTTGTTTCACAAACAAAATATTATTGAAGGACTTTTGTTAACATGGCAAAAAGTGGCAATACCATGAGAACGAAATATGATATTTAAAAACGGATTGCGGCATTAGTTTCAGCGCGGAAAATAGTTGGAAACAATGGGTCACAACCCCACCTTTACATTTAAAATTAATTATCTTATTGCAAAATGGTGGATCCAAGATGGCGGCCGTAAATGATTTTTTTATGAAGCATTTGCCACTCAAAAATGATTGGTAGTAATTTATGGTAATTATTTTATTTAATCATGAGAATATTGGCATGTTTTAAGGTCGGGGCATTTATAATTATCTCCAAATTAATTTGTCTAAATCACCAATATCTTGAGAACAAATAATGATTTCGAAAAACTAATTGCAGCTTTGTGTTTACCGTAAAAAAGTACTTATATAAGGGTCAAAACCCTACCTTTACATTTGGAAAACAAATATTTGAATCCAATATGGCAGATTCAAGATGGCAGCCTAAAATATGAACTAAGTCAAAATGAAATATACATTGGTCAACAATGATTGGCGGCTGTCTGGAGTCGATATCTTAAATAATTTAGAAAAAAGTAGGTGGGAAATACTCATTTGAAACTCACCCTGTATATAACGGGAAGATTTTAGAAAGTAAAAAATCTCTAGTAGTCTTGAGTTTAAAGTTATATTTAAATTTAAAATAAAGGTAGTTTATGAGTTTTCTTGCCATCACAAATATATGCACAGCACCACCGGAAGTTGCGGTCCGTCACCAACTCAAGGGCGTTGCCACAGAGAAGAAAGAATAATTATTATAATTATCAAGATCATCTAGAATATGTTTCCAAAAACCTCACCCACAAAAGTTGTAGTGAATGATGAAGGAACCAATGAGCAATAAATGAACATAACGCTTCTGCCATAAGTATTTTGTGTACCTAAAATACTAGACATTGAAATATAGACACGGGATGATTTGATACACTAGAATAAGAGTTTTGACAATAGTTGTTTCTATTAAAACACACATTATTTTGTAACAATCATTACAGTTAATGTAAATCTTCCATATGGCAGACTACCTCCTGTGTCAGTGAAATTACATATTATAAATAACAATGCTTATTTTCATTATTTTATTAGATGCAATTTATACTTTGGTAATTACGTTAGTTTACCCGAAGTTCACAAACAAGAGGACCTTTACAAAGAGCCATCAGACTGCGGCCAGACACGCAACAGCTGCTTCCTTCCTCTAACTTGTATTGCTTCCTCGTTAACTACGCTTCACCATTAGAATGGTAAAGCATACGTTAAAATGACAACTCCCTTTACTATTTATAAAAATCAAAACATCGTACATTTTAAGTAAGTTTTACTGGTAGAAATAGATATAATTTTTAAGTCTAATTTATACTATTTTTGTATTTTATGCACAAAATTACAAAACGATTCATAAGCTTCTAAGATTTAGACCTATTCATTATCTATAAACAATTTTACAATTACATTTAGGTTGAAAACCTTTGATTTGTTGTTTTACTGATTCTCGAATGGATTTTAATTTTTAGTGGAGTTTTGAGTTCTATTTACGCTAACCCACTATGAATGTCATTCAGTGTTTCATAAAATTGTTAACTCAAATTCATAATTTATCAATCTAAAAAAAAATACTAATCTATTTACAATGGTTGGCTATATAGATAACGAAAAAGTGGGCACAATTAATTGTAAATAATTTAGTTTGTGGAATAAAAATAATCGTTGGCATTACAAAACGCTGAAAACCGTCCTGTTATGTCATTACAATTGGAAATATATTTATTTTTTTATTTATTTGGGCTTTACCTATCGCTTCTAGTGTTTAAAACTACACTACGTTTCGGGAGGTAAGGAAACTCCTCACGTTATCAAGTGAACCCTACTTACATCTAAATATCAAGTTCTTACACCTAACTAACCTAAATTTTTTTTGGATTTTCTTATCTTTTTCTTTTACATTTTAGTTACACTACCACAAAAATAACAAATACATATACAAAAAATCAAATACAATACACTAACACAACATTTATAAACACGAACAAATGGAAAACTGACAATACATTACCTGGTCTGCATCGTTGCCTCCAAGCGGACGGCAAACATGGAAAATTCACGTCGGCTCACCATCAGATCACGCACTCGACTAGTGGCTAGCGGTAGTGGAAGGGAGAGAGCCGTTACCCCCACCTACCACCAGGGGCACGTGGCGACACAGCTGTGGCTACCCACCCGTCTATGTCGACGGGAGAATGACACGGAAACCAAAAACTGCACGATACCTCCCAGAATGCTAAAGTCCTCCCAGATAGGTAAAGTACAAATAAATAAAAAAATAAATTAAAATCCATCGCTATTATGAGTTTCAAAAATACAGTAGAAATATATGTTCTGGTGCACATTGATACATTCTGCTCACGAGGGACTAACAATTGCTAAGGTAAATGGACGATCTTGTTCATTGGATTCCGTTCATTCTCATTATTACTTTTACTGAAGCTTAAAATATCTTGTGCTAGAAAAAATTAAATGCGAATTCGTTTTTTTGGACTGAGAACACGATTATAATGACAAATAAATTTGGAAAATTATGAATAATACGAACAACTATTTAGTGAAGGCGTACAATAAACAAAGACCATCTTCGTGTAACAAATCCCCAACCTCTTTTTTAGCGAATTTCCCCTATAGGGAAGAAGCTATTACCATAGGTCTCATGGTAAGACTTAAGCCCGAGACCATGATAACTTTTCATTTTGAGGTCCCCAGATGCCAAAAACACCATTCGTTCAAATTTGTATGTATGTATATATATATATATATATATATATATATATATATGTGAGTGTGTGTGTCCATAAGCACGATAACTCTCGTAAAAAAGGTCCGATCTTAATGAAATTTTGTACAAATGTGTAAAGCACCATTTATTTGAACTAGTTCGAATCCAGACGAATCGCACAATCCGAAGGGGGGTTTTGGGGGAGGTTTTTTACCCCAAAAATGGGCTTTTTGGGATTCTACATGTAATTTTTATTTAAATCAAATTTCATTTTTTTCCCATTGAATTCAGCATAAAAAACAAATAATTTGGTATTCTGATCATTTCTCTACGTCAATTGTTTACTGAGATATTAAAAGTGCTAAACACAGTACGTTGTCTAATTTTATTCTTATGGAGAAAAAGACAAATTGTATATCTCGCTTATTTATGAACATAAACTGACGAAATTTGGTGTTTAGCTTCATCTGGTTGTGGTTCATGGTTGTTTGCACAAAAAAATTTTCGCCTATGGTTCCCGTAGCAGCAAACCTAGGTACTTGGTCCCCATGTTATTCTTATGGAAAATCATTAAAATGTTATATATCGCTTATTTATGAATGTATATGGATGAAACTTGGTATGTGACTTCACTAAGATAAGTTCTATTGATATTTGCATCAAAACCTATTATTTTGTGTTCCTTGTTGCAGCAAACCTGCATACTCATCTCCAATGTTATTCTTATGGAGAATAATTAATATGTTAAATATCGCTTGTTTGTGAATATATTTCTTTTAAATCCTGTTAAGTGTTTTAATGTGTTATTTTATATATTCATTAGAAATTCGCTGAGTGTGCAGGTTTGCTGCGACGGGGGTATTATATCGATGACATCTTTGTATACGAATGAATTCAGTTTATTTAGTGCGGTGTATGTTCATATCTATCTTATACTGATATAACACGTATAGGAACCCCACATCTGTCCGAGTTTGGGTGATTAAACCTTTACTCCAAGTTAACCTTTTAACATTTCTTTGGACATTTCGTCTAAAATTTCTTAAACTCAGGTTTGTATGTGGTTTGTACTTATTGAGAAATCAATGTTACTATATTTGTAGGTTTTACGTACCGTTGTAATATTTTTCTCTATACATTATGAAAACGACATTTAGAAATCTATTTAAAAACTGAATTAGAGCAGGACTAACACTGACTTCACTGACTAACACCGTGTTTATTTGCCTAAAATATTTTGAATAGATACAATATCAAACACGTGGTTTGTTTTAGTCTTTATTGACTTTGACCTTATAGATAATATACTTACGTATTATAATTTTAATGTGTTTTTTAAGTAATTATTGTATAAATAGAATTTGCAATACAATTGTTTTTGTGTTGTAATTGTAATTATTGTATTATTGTATTTCTACTATGATTTTGTATTTTGCCGTAATAAGAACAACTGTTTTGTTTGTAAGGAGTTCAATTGTTTTTAATGTCACAGATTAGCCTATATATAGATAATTATTTACATTTTGTTGAACTGTACATACAATTTTTTATTTAAATTTAAATACTAGTTTGGTGCCATTACGTATAATCCTATATATTAATAAATGAGGGTTTTTTATTCGTAGTCATAACACGATAACTCTTCGATAACACTATGTAATTGCATAAGCTGGACGGATTTTAACGTTTAAGTTGCAAAAATTAAAGATATTTATACTTAGATTTGCCAATACGCCTCAGAATTTTAAGACAGTGCATCACTTTAATACAGTAACGGGTTGAATTTTCGGAACATTGACGCTATCCGACGGTGGAATCTAAACTACGAGTTGATTGAAAGTACGTTGTTTTCATCCGTTTTAATATCAGATTTTTTATATTTTTTAACAACTGAAGAAACCTTTCGTTGGGTACAAACTTGCTCGGATTCGAGCAACAGGGCAACTAGTGAATATACACATCTTTAAACATAAACAACACAACGCAATATGCAATAGATAGTACTTATTGTAGGTAATTTGGTGCTTAAGAAGACTTATTTAAAAAGCCATTTGATTGATTGACAGGCGGTCTAATATTTACTCTTGAACCATTTAGATTGGGAGTGTACAAGTGATATATTGTATTATCCTTTTAATTAGTCTGCTTATTTATAAATAGTTCTATAAATTTATTATTATAGGTTTATAATGACAAGGTAAAACCGTAAACATTGAACACTGTCCAGGGTTTACTGGTATGGTTTGTATACGAATTATAGGAGTTTAAAATTTAAAGCCACTTTAATATTTTAAACTGATTAATTAAAAACTATCCGTTGCAGTACCTGGTTAAACATGGGAAAAACAGTTAAATGTGCTCCATTATGTCATTCCATTTTGAAACTATTTCAAGTAGTTAACATCTGTTTATGTTCAATTTTGACAACAAAATAAAGTCCAAAAGAATAACGATAAAACTTTAAAGGCCCGTGGAGCTCTACGGTACCATTTATAAAATTTAAACCCATTACTTTCAACCTAAAGAATCAGTGTACAATCATGTACCTCTTAAGCATATCACGAAGTTGAAAAAGTAGCGTTAGTAACCGATGGCTTGGGCATTTCATATGAAGATAATGACAAATTAAAGTTATGCAATCTGTGGAAATATTTGTGAATTACCCAAGGAACATATTTTTAAACATGTGCACTATGTTCCTAGGCTAATTTCTAAATAAGTAAAGACACTTCATGTTATATTATTAGGTTATATCCCCTTGTTAAACAAGGAAAAAATAGCGCTGTCTATTTCTGCAACAGCGCTGTGGCCCCCTTGCTCATGTTGCTGTTTACCTTTAAAACGTCAAAATAAGTATGTTTGTTTGTAAAAATACCAAATAGTGACAGAATCTGTTAGTATATTTAGCCAACTGTTGGAATTTTAACAACTCACGTCCTCTATAAACATTAGATTAAAACTTATCCTACATGAGTAAGGTTTGCTTGCTTGCAACTCTGATCCCAAAAACGGCACCAACCTTTCAAATGTTGGGCATAACTAATTTCTGGGGTAAAAACAAGTTTTAGACAGGTCTCATCCCCAGAAAAACGAAAATGAAAAGTTAAAAACATTAAGTTTGGGTTTATGGAGTTTAAAATCAAAACAAATGTAACAGCTTTTCATAACTAACCAGAGAACTGAGAAAGTAATACTTGTGTTGTTTATCATTGACGTGTGGTTTCGTGAGAGCAGTGACTAAAACTGTTGAGTGAAGATTTCATTCATAGAGTGGTCATATCCGAAATAAATCAAAGGGATATTGAGCTATAAATAACAACTGGAGGGACATTAAAATTCAGAAAAGAGGCAAATGAGCTTTACAAATCCTATAATCAGTTGGGGGAAGAAGTAAAATATCACTCCAAGTCATCTTAACAGACTAACTGGCCTTCCCCGAGCAAAGCTCGGCTCCCCAGGCTAGATTCAAATACGACGATTATGCCTATCAGTGTTTGGCAACTAGCTTCTTACATACTAAAATTCTCATCTGGGGTAAAAAAGCGAAGCCTCACTGGAGGATATTTTTGTAAATAAACAATTGAGAACAGGGATGTCCAGCAAAAGTTTTATCGAGAATATGTGTGATATCAAAGTTATAGTTTAAAAGAAAATACATTTTTTTCTTTTGTAATGTGTTGATTAACGATTTAAATTATTTAATATTAAAACACTTTCAATTATAAAAATGTGTCCAGTCAACTTGTTATCGTTTTCTGCATGAAAAACGGTAGGCCATAAATTGCAGATTACATAATTTTATAGTCTGCGGTTAGTTATGTTGCCATTTCAACGGAGGGTGCAGAGGGGAAAATGGCAGCCACCATATAGGCTTCACTTTTTCTTGGAAAATAACATATGTATGAGACCTCTAGTGCGTTTGTTGGTGTTCAGGAGGTGACGGTCTCACCAGAAATCGTTATCCCATATGCGTGTTCTTACTTATAAAGTATACATTTCCAAGTACTAAAGTAACCAGGTTATTAAATAAAACAGCACCGTAACATAAATTTGGGCATTACATAAAACGTAGTCATAAAAGTTTAAATTTTCAAATCCCAAAATAGAACACAACTTAATACTGATACAAAAATATGCCTACAAACCGGAATTCTAAAATACCGGATTTATCATTTCTTATAAAAACAGAAATAAAACAATAAATTATCGTAACTATTAGAATTGTAAAGCTATTAGTTTCATAAAATACTGTCACTAGATGTAATCATAACATTAATAAACTCATTGCTAGTGTCGATACATTAAGTACGTGAAAAAAAAAAATAAACTGATCATCTGTCACTTTTATTGTAGTTAATGTTACCGATGTCTTATTATTGATTAGTTGTTGAATTTAGCATTTAGTTTAATTTTCATTTATTTATTTTCTGGTGAACGCTTAAAACGAAAAACTATTCGATTTCAGGTGATGAAAACTGTTTGTTCCGTTCACTTTTTAGCGAATTTCCCCCCTAGGGAAGAAGCTATTACCGTAGTCGGCATGGTAAGACCTAGGTGTGTGTGTGTGTGTGTGTGTGTGTGTGTGTGTGTGTGTGTGTGTGTCCATAAGTGCAATAACTCTCGTAAAAAAGGTCCGAATTTGATTAAATTTGGTATAAACGTGTAAAGCAACATTTATGACATTATAAAATATTTAAAAGTTCGAAAACCAGCCATATAGCTCTATCTAAAGGGGTATTTTGGGGGGGTTTGTACCCCAAAAATGGGTTTTTTGAACTTTTTACATACAATTTTTGAATTAATCAAATTTTAATTTTCACTATTGGATTCAGCTTGAAAAACACACAATTTGGTATTTTGATCATTCCTCTACGTCGATCGGTTACCGAAATATTGAAAGGGCTAAACACAGTACGTTGTCTAGTGCTATTCTTATGGAGAATAAGAAAATAATTATATTTTGCTTCTTTATGAACGTATACTGACGAAACTTGGTATACGGCTTTATCTGGTTGTGGTCTATTGTTATTTGCTCAAAAACCAATTTTTTGCTAAAGGTACCCGTAGCAGCAAACCTGCATACTCAGCCCCCATGTTATTCTTATGGAGAAAAATTAAAATGCTATGTCTCCCTTAATTATGAACATAAATTAATAAAACCTTGTATATAACTTCACCTAGTTGAGTTACATTGATATTTGCATAAAAACACACATTTTTTCGTTCCTTGATGTAGCAAACCTGCGTACTCACCCCCATGTTATTCTTATGGAGATTAATCAAAATGGGATGTATCGCTTATTTATGAATGCATATTGATGAAACTAGGTAACTTCACCTAGTTGAGCTGTATTGCGGTTTGTTGTTGTTTGCACAAAAATATTTTTTCCTGTATGGTTCCCATGGCAGCAAACCTAAGTACTCGGTCCCCATGTTATTCTTATGGAGAAAAATTAAAATGTTATATATCGCTCATTCATGAATGTATATGAATGAAACTTGGTATGTGACTTTACTTAGATGAGTTCTGTTTGTATTTGCATAAAAGCCCATTATCTTGTGTTCCTTGTTGCAGCAAACCTGCGTACTCATCCCCAATGTTATTCTTATGGAGAATAATTAAAATTGTATATATCGCTTATTTGTGAATATATTTTTATGAAACTTATATGCGGCTGTATGTGGTATTAATACATATATTATGCATTGGAAATTCGCTGAGTACGCAGGTTTGCTGCGGCGGGGGTATTTCATTCATTTTACGTCGTATTGTTAAATGGAGAGCATTGAAGAGAGTTTCGAAGTAAAGTCGTGAATCACATTGTGCAAGATTAGGAAATACTCGAATTTAACTGTTGATAACTTTTAATACAGGGATATCGTCGGAATACCCAACCGTAATATTATATCCGTATAATTTCAACACTCACCAACTATTTTCTATCAATATAGTTTGCCTTTTTTATTATATCAAGCTAAGATGTAAAATAATAAGTAAACAAACTAAGGAATATATTGTGGTCAGCCTTAACCTGAAATGTTTCCTAAGATTCAAGTGTAAGCATCATTAAATGAGTGTACTCAATTTTGCTATTTCTAAAGAAAAACCGTTTTTGATCATGTTAATTAGCGTGAAAATAAATAGATCAAGCTTGAAAATGTTATTATTACCTGGTTACTTTTCAAAACAATAATAATAATATCAAATCAAATATTACAATTTATATACTTATTTATGACTACTTTGATTACTTAACCAGGGGTTGGACCATATTTTATGCTTCTAAAATTACGACTAATACAAGTATAATGGTGTAAAACAACGTAAACTTATTTGCAGGATATTTTTTGAACGTTCTTTGAAATTATAAGGTAAAATTATGTATTCCTTCATAGAATTTTACCTTGAGATAGCAAGTACCTTGAGAACCAAAACCTATACTTATCTTTTGAAACTCTACATGTTTAACTACAATGGTGGATGGATTCAAAACCCCTCTGCATTGGCACTATGAATACATGTATGTTTTTTTTAGTTTTAATGCACTTATAAAGTATTTATCATATTTTCCCTCAAATTTCTACATAAAAACGAGTTATCATGCATGCCAATAGCATATATTTACGATTTACGAAATGTGACAACAAATTAAACAATTAACTCTTACGATTTTGTACTTACAGGTAAAGGAAAATAAAGAGTTTGACATTATATAGAGTATTGGGATAATATCCAGCTGATGAATTCGTTGTACGTAGTTAGAAGGAAGTCAAGCTAAATTCGTCCGTATACATAATAGAGATCCGTCAAACTGCTGTCCGTCACGCTAAACTGCTTTTACCAACTCTGTATTCCTCGGTGGCCAACGGTTATCTACTAAAGAATTACAACGAGGAACCGTCGAACTGTGGACCTGCATATTCCTTCGAACTTGCAAATTTTGGTGAAGTGTTACTATTGTTCTTTGCAGATCGTCGAGTGATGCGAGGTTAATCACCTTACAATGTAATTTCAAAAAAAATCTATTGGAGAATGAGCCGAGACACTGTAGCTTGACAGGCGTCGACTGGTTAATCACGTGACAGATTATTTTATCAATTGTCGGTAAGCGAAGTGAGCTGTGAAGCTCTTCTCATGACAGCGTCAAATTTCAACTTGTATTAGTTGGTTACAAACTGTATTAACTAAGAGAGATTGAAAATAATTTTTAATTCATTTTCCTACAGCTGGAAATTGATAGATAAATACAAGTTTTACGTTTTAAATATTATAATGGTAATTTGCGAAACAACACATGGCAACAGTCACAACTATTTTGGCAAATATATGTGACTAGTTTCAATTAGATGAATTGATTGATATATTAGTGAATGCTATAATGTTTTACTCACAGTATATTGTAATGTGTTTATTTTAGTTTTTACTCTGCATCAAATTAGTGATATGAAACACTGAATTTTTTGGTGTTATAATGTAAAAAATGAGGTTATTTAAGAATACTGTGAAAAATAGTGAAGACCTATATTTTAATCTAAAATCCTCTCTAAGCCGAATTCATTAGTTACTTTAGGTTTCACATACTGTTGATTATTATTATTATTATTTGTTTATTTAATTTACATTAAATGTAAGCGTTTTGAAGTATTGCTACGCCACAACGATTGGTTGGTTTTCTGGTGTTTTTTATTTTTTTCTGACATTTTAAGCGAGTCATGCCTACCTAACTGCATTTAAAATTGTCCTTAATACATCATTTATTACTTTCCATGCAAAAGAGAAATATCTAAGTTTTTATAGTCCCTACATCAACATCATTCAGGTAGAGAAAAAGTGTACATGTTCCTTGACTCCTCGTCGGTTTCCAGTCACGACAGCGAGGCTTGTAATATTTAATGCAAACTTCAGTGGAAAACACCTGCTTTTCCTTATAAATTCACTGTCTGTGATGACAAACGGTCTAAACATTTCGGAAAAATTTGTTATTATGTATAACCTTATGATAATTTATAAGTTAGAGTAATAAACCCTAATAATTGTTACCGGATACGTACTTAATAAACTAATTTATAAAAAGCATTAAATTAAATAACAAACGATATATATTGTCACAATAATAGTTGTATGTTCATAACTCGTAATGCATTATTGAGTAATCTATTTGCGCACGTTTTATAGTTGAAAAGTCAGTATTTAAAATAATGTTAATCAAATAAATATTAACTAAATAACCATTAATTTTAATTAGCCCATATTAACAACACAACACTTATTTTACTGGTAGTTCTGTGCACCAGTATAAAGGTTGATGGTTTCCAATATCGTATAGGATAAAAACTCAAATTGGTTGATTTAAAAAATACTTTATGTAAAAGGTTTACAAATTAAATCAACAAAATCATTTTTTTACGTTCCAAAAAAACCCGCCGCTAAGTACATAACTTTGTTAAGACAAGGCGTGTAAAATCACACAATAACCCGTTTAAATGACGATGTGTGTGTGTGTGTGTGTGTGTGTGTGTGTGTGTATCGAAAAGGCAGTCATAAATGTATATCTCAGGAGACCTAAAATAGTTTTTAATAAAAAACTGACTGCTCTGATCAGTATATTTATGTTATGAGATATTTTTACTAGAATCCCACATTATAAATATACCAATATATAATAAATGTTTTTAAAATTGCAGTAGAAAAACAGTATTGTTGAAAACAAGTTGAGTTTACCCAGTTTGTGGCACTCTATTGAAGTGAAATTAAACTTGCACTTTGGCCTCTTGTAACCTGAATTTTGAGCCTAAAATGAAAGTGGTCTTTGGGTAAGAGAGTTTATCACAATAGTAAATGGAACCTTAATAATAATTAAGTTTGAGATAAAGGGAGACCATAAGATTTCCGTAGTGGTTCTTAAATGTATCAAGTTCTTTGATCGTAATCTTCTTGGATACATAATTTATTAATTAATCTCCTTTCAGAGGCTCTATCGATTAAAGAAAATTATTTTTTTTATTGCAACATTTTCTATTTCAACTACCTCTAGACTTGAAATTTTTGCTTTTCCTTCAAGTGGCAATTCAGTGTCATAAGTAAGAAATACCATTTAAGACCTCGCAACAAGTTTCAAAAGTAAAAGGGAATCAGGTAATAATAACTATTGTACTAGTTGATTACAACCCCCTCTAATATAAACTAGTTGATTCAACTTTAATATGTATTCCATACGCTGCAATTTATTTCATATTGTTATAATAATCAAGAGTACATTATTCATCATAAGAAGCTTTTCTAATTGGAACTACATTCAATTTAAGATTAAACACTTCAAATTATCCAATAAAGTGATTAATTGGACAATTTTAATTGTTTAATTTAAATTGAAGGAGTACATTAGTTCTAAATTATATCAGACAAGGAATAAATAAAAATAACGCTTTTGGTTACTGGCCAATACACGCTTCCCTAACCTACATTGTACAAAAAATCCAATCCAAGGTTAGGATAGTATTGGATGTGCGTACTGGTGGCGTGCGGCTTGTGGCGGCATAGTCTGCCAGTGATGATGGCCGTAAAATCTGATAATAATTAAGTGTGGAATATATGTGACTTTTTAGACTATTAATACCTAGGATAAACAATTACGGAATAAACATTCCATGTAAAGTTTAGACAATATTTAGAAAATAGCCATTGTTAGGGATTAATTAACAGAGAGTTATACATTGATTATCCCTTTTTGGTCCCTCCCAATGCTTAAAAGTACGGGTTTTAAAGTGAAAATCGTATTCGTTTTTTCGTAAACTAGTATTTAGTATAAATTGTGTGAAATTTAAAAACTGATGATTAGAGGAGGGCTTTTAGTATATGTTATGTATTTATTTCAAGCGACAATACATCACTTTATATAATATTAGTACTTATGCATATAACAACAAATCATATGTAATTAGTTGATAAAATTAGTCCCTCCCAGGTTAACTCTGTACAAATGCTCGAAGGCTGTACGTAAACTCGTTCATCAAAATAATACATTTATATATTTTGAAATTATTACAAGATATTATATTATTAGTGAATTTCCTTTGGAAAGTGAACAATTAAAATGACCCGCACGATGAAACTTAGGCCCGGGACCACGATAGAAGTTCCTAACGTGACCCCCTGAACACGTTTTGGGGGGTCGTTCAAAATTTGCATATATATATATATGTTTTTGCACTCTAGCGGTCGTATTTTTGCCCGATTTACTTCAAATTTGGTAGGGACGTTTCTTTCTGTAATCGGTTCGACAGGTTCGTTGGGCAAAACGATCAGACGACTCTAAACCACTTTTTTGGGGATTAATCTTTCAAATCTTGAGTTTTTGGGCCCAAAAAGGGTCAGAAAAGCCGCGTATGTAAAATTAATGCATGTCAAAAGATGGGAACTAGTGAGGCAAAATATTTAAGCCGTCTCTCGTCATTCTAGCATAAATATTTAACGAGTTATTAAAGAAAATGGGTTTCGACTATACACAGTACGTTGTCTTACGGGGGTTTTACACTAGAAAAGCTTGTTATTCATTTGTTAGAGTACATATATCATCCCCCAGCTACCTCACGCCTACTTTCAAGCCTGTCTGGACCTTCTCCTAACATTATAATGCGCAAAATTTCATTTCCAGCTTTGCAGGTAAATGAAACCAGGAGCATCAGAACAGCCAAAAAATCACTGTTTTCAGATTTCAATAAAAATTGGAATAAATGTATGTTTTTACACTGGTTTTGAGTTTTAAAAGTTTTTATGGGGAAATTCACTTCCCTCACGTCAGCGTGCTGCGTGCGAACTCGTTTATTTGTTAGCATATAAGTTTTGCATATGCAGCATATAAACGTATAATTAGATAGTTTTTATAACATATATTTGATGCGAAAATTGGTTTTGACTAGTTACTTTTAGACGTACTGCATGAAAAAGAAGAAAAAATATATGGTAATGCGAGTTTTTTAAAGATACATTTTTTTATTAGAGTATGGTAATAACCCTAACACACCATATTTTTGTAGTATTTGTAGCAAACTACTCAAAGTATGATCCACCACCACCCCTCGGCACCCGCAATACAGATATAGATCCGATTTGAAAAAATATGGGTACGCCACATTATGTCCTGATCATTTTTGAATATTTTGCAGCTCTTCAAATAACAATATTTTAATAACAACGATATTATATGGTACATTTATAACATTTTAATATACACACCTAAAGGATATGCTTTAAACCGATCGATTTAGAGCTTGCGTGTTCTGACGTTCAAAGCGGGCAATCACGCACAATTGTTTACAGTGGACTTGTTGAAAGAACAGTTTGTAGCACTTAGCTTCGTAATCAATATTCAAGTAATGATCCTCACTTCACCCAGCAAAACTTCTCAACCACCGCTTTGTGTGCAGGAGGGGGATTAACGGGACTTTCCCCATCCTCTATACTGTGTAAGGATTACTTTTGAAAAATTTACGCAATCCACGTGGCGTTAAATTTATGTGTCTGGATTGTGTAGACACCTATTCCATTTTTAGAATTACATAGAGTTTAATAATCTTATAATTTCAAATTGTCATTTATGAGCAGCTATAAATGAGAAAACATAAATGGTAAAACATTCCGGTATTCAGTGAATGTTTTAGAGCTCACGGCTACACATTCCAGTCCTTTAACGGTTTTACGAGTCCTTGGATCGGAGTGTGTAATCCTGTTATTTGTATTTATTAGGGTGCAGATTTCAAAGTATTTTAAATAAGGTGAGAATCTCAAATAGGTCTTTCCATGTATTATTTTCTGTTTTTTTTTTTTTTTTTTTTAATTATGTATCTCACATTAGATCTTTTCTGATCCGTCAGAATGGTTAGTTAGTTGGTAACACTGGCATTGAGATTACCAGTCTCATTTGCATGGCATCTGCATGATGAAAAACTAGTACACCTTAATTAATTTAGTTTTTTAGATAAATAGACATGTTTATTATATCTATTTTATATGACAGTGATAATATTGCTGTTATTAATAAACGTAATAAAATAATTATAAGAAAATAATTTTAGCTTTTTATGAAAACTGCTGAAAATTCTAGTGTATGTTGTTTTAGATAATTAGCTCTGGTAATGTTTAGATTTAAGCTCGAGACCATATATTCCATGTGGATTCATTTCGTTGTGGCCCAGTGATTTTTTCCAAAAACCTCTCTTTTTAGGTTTTCTGTTGCAGTAAAACTTGCGTCGCATCGTCAGCTGAATGCTATTCTTATAGCGATCTGATAAATTGTTAATGACTTGCTATTAATGAATGCTATTTATTAAAGCATAGAATGTAGCTTCATGTGGTGGTTAGGTATTTATAGTTGCTAAATTAAATTGTCATAATCAATCCATAGTTACAAATAGCACATCGCATATATATCTAGTTGCATTTGAAATTTGCTGAATATGCCGGTTGAAAATCACTTGGAATTTCCTTTGCTAACCACTAATTTACAATTCGATTAATTTCAAAAAAGGTGTAGTCTCAATCAGTAACCAATTAGTGAGCGGTTTGAGAATCTTTTCTCATCAAATTATAGAAAATGTCACTAGGTCCATCTTTTTTTCAGTCCTGCTCTTGATAAAATATAAAGTTATCACGTTTAATAGTTATAAAGCTTAAACAGTTTTTTTTGTTACTTGGCTCTAAAGGATGTTTAACAGTATTTTAGATGTTGCTAAAACAAAAAAAAACACGAATTAATATTTGTATTCCTGTTGGGCACTATTAACTAGACAACTTTAATCCTGTTTTTAATATGATTAATAAAAATAAATTCCAGAGCTCAATAATCATCAGAGTGCCAATGTCACTTCAATTCCGGACATCTGCAACCATTAGTCTTCAACATTCTAATTCCAATCTCCTGATATTAATGATTAGCACTGAAAAGGAGAGATACGTTTATAAATCATGGCAGAGTAGGGCATTATTTATGTTATGTCATGTATTCAATTAAACGAAGACAAAACTAAATCTATGTCTTTAAACCTGCTCTAAAGGAGAATTCGTAAACGTATGTCATGTGACTGGTCAGATATTCCATTGATATATCTCAAAACTTAAACGCCAGTAAACAAAGTATTTTGGTTGCAGTTAAAGTCAACTTCTGAACTAAGAACTTAGATAAACAAATTAATAATAACACTGAACTCAGATTGAATCACCTAAGCAATTAAAATTGTTAGATTAGTTATAATCTATAGTGTATAGTTAATGTAATTGGCTCAATTGACGAGAGTAAACAAATAATTTAAACGGTTAAGTATAAGGAATATATTCAAAGATTATCATATTTAATAATGTCGTTTCTAATAAAGACTTTATAATGATTTCCGAAGTGGAAGGAGATGGAACTCCAACAGGGTATTTATCAAGTCTCGCAACACCTGATACGATGATGCATCACCTGCGATGTCTCTGTCGCGCGGCTGATGTATGGAGCTCATACAGGAGTGATCCGTCTACACTCTACTAGCTGTAAGTCACTTGTGACACTTGCTGTGAAAAGATTTATTAAACGTTAACTGGATGGAAAATCCATTAATAGACTATTCAAATTTAACAATGTTACTAAGGATAGTACATATTTACAGTTAACATTTTAACATGTCTGAAACTAAGTTACAATAAGGAACTTCAAATAAATTACTCGTTTCTAAACTTTAATAATAGATCTTAAAAGATATTTACGAAAAAACTATATTTTTCTTTTAAACAAGTCAAGTACACATGGAAACAGTAGAGAGTAATCATTGAGATATGCAAAGGCCTACAGCCACCTATAGCCACTACCGCTGTGTATTGTATTTTTTTCACAGTCTTGTCTTTGAAATTATACGAAACTGATTCGTTTCCTCCGTAATCTTTAATACTAGCAAACAGCAGGCTTTTTTAAATTAGGTAAGGTTTTATTGACATATAAAACGCTATAATTTTTAAATGGGCACTTTTTATTCTTTGTTGCCAATATATTTTGGAACATAAGCCCATGAAAATAAAATAATAACTAGAAATTCTTGTAAATTTATTGAATGCAAAATACTATCAATCAACCATAACCTAATAAAGTTTCCAAATGAATATCAACATTGTTTTCAAATGAAAATTATTGTTGATTGTAAAATGTTCCAAATGATACAATTGTTGCAATTTTGTGATAGTAAACCATCCCTAGTCCTTCCTCACTGTAACATTCAGCTATTGTACTGTGTTCCATTACAGTAGAAGCTCTTTGATCCGGCACGTCCGGAACCGCTGCCGTGACCGTGCCGAGTTGGTGGTTGGCCGGATTATCGAACGTCAGGAATTCTGACAGAATATCATAGATAAATAAAATACAATTTACTATTAAATTATGTATTTACCGTAAGACTAAGCACTTTCAAAACCTGTTCAGAGTAAATATTGAGAAAGGTTCACGAACGCACTAGTCCAAATATCTCATCCATCAATCTCGTAGAAAAGGCAGTACAAACATCCAAATGGCTATGGTTGTGCGTGCATTACCTTCAGTCATGGATATCGCCGTTTTCTCCTGCGGCGTGTTCTGCCTGTTTATCGACGTGCTGCGGAATACCGTTTGACGTTAATGCTGCTGGACTTATCTAATATCAACATTATAAATTTGGTAATTCGTGTTCAGAATTACAAGTATATGTTCTTCTTTACACAAGTAAATCCAAGCTAATTGTTCAACCAGCTACACAAAAGGGATTGTAATTTTTCATCTTTTAGACAAAACCATCTGGTCTGCCCTATATATGTTAATTTTTAATATATTGTAGTATTCGATATGGTGCATTAGCCAAAACAAGGTTTTGAAATTTACGTGTTCTTAACATGTAGAAACGAGCCATGGTAAATTGATATACATTGCAAGTAATTTAATACATTGAAACCCTCAGTAAAAATAAATGATTTTTTTGTGAATGTCGTGTGTGAAAAGCCCAGTAAAGCTACACCGGCCGAATCTCGTTAAAATGTAACATGGTTAGTTTAGCAAATGTTTAACGCGATCTTGGAAAATATTTATTTCTCTTTTAATGTTTATCCAAAACTCGTTTATAGGAAGTAATAACAGGATAATAACCAATTAATAAGCATTTTATTCTCTTTTAAAGAAATAAGAAAACAATTGTAATTGAATCCTAAATACAGTAAACGAATGATATTACTTTCCCGTCTTAGTGGTTACCTTCAATATGGCAAGAATACTTCCAAAACTTTGCATTTCTAGGTGTAGAGATTTGGCATTTTGGAAGCTCGGTTTTTCTTCTTTTTATATAAAGAGTGGCAAATTTATCACGAGCCACAGGACTTTAGATGTTAAATTAGGTATACTCATACGAAATAACATGTACTAGCTAAATCCTGGATAAAAAGCTTACATTTGGCATTTATAAATAAATATCTGATAACAACGAATAGGCC
This sequence comes from Allygus modestus, assembly GCA_963675035.1. Classification (NCBI taxonomy): domain Eukaryota; kingdom Metazoa; phylum Arthropoda; class Insecta; order Hemiptera; family Cicadellidae; genus Allygus; species Allygus modestus. Next base: position 180,007,645 of record OY776111.1, on the reverse strand, counting down.
TTCTTTTTATTTTGATTTATCAGGGATCTCGGGTTTAGTGATATTTTTTCCAGCCAGATTTTGGTGAAACTTGAAATACAGGGACATATTACACAACATAGGCAATTCTCTAAGATTTGTATTACCATTGTTTTTGGGGGTCTCAGGTTATAATCTAGGTAAATAAATTTAAATCAGTAGAGTTATTACATCAAAAATGCATTTATGAAATAAGAAAAATGTTATATCGTAATTTTTATCATCACCTAATTTTAGAGTTTTATTATTAATATCCAATGAAATACAGAGAAACTGGTTTTTAAATGTTATTTGGAATTATGACATTTTCATATCCAAGCATTATAATAAATATTTCCAAAACCTTTCCAGATTTAATGGACCGTTTTACCTTTCAAACTAAAAAAAATAGTAGTTCTATAAATACAACTGCTGTATTAACTGGCAATATGATACGTATTAAAATTGAAACTACTAGAATGGTTAATAGATCATTTGCATCTGATTCTGAAACAAATTAGTCATTATGGTACTAGTATTATGTTTACTTTAAAAATTCAGAATACAATTTTAAACTGCAAAAACAGTTAAAATTATAATGATATTAACAGTTTAATGAGCAGTTTGTGTTAATTTGGCTCTTTTAGCTTGCAAATTAAAATTACTGTTATTTTGTTATAGGTTTCTATTAGAAGTGTGGAGCTAAGCAAAATGTTACGCTTATGCTGTTATGAAACAATACCTAAGCTTCTATTTAAGATTTTTCACTAAGTTCTCTGGGGTTGTGCCCTGAGTGAGATTTTTCTATATCTATTCTTTGAAGAGATATTTAACCATTCAGGGACTTTTCAGCACTCCTGGCCAACTTCAGGGTACTGATGAATAATGATGTTGGTGGAGCCCCAAACTCTAAGAGACAGCTTTATGGTGTTGAGATGCTTGGATATTTATAAAACGTTTGCGATAAACTGCATTTTGAACTGCAACTGCAAACAAAGTTGTTAATTAGTTTTCTTATAATATGTAATTTAAATACATAATAAGTAAACTACAATTGTAAATAATTAGGATTTTGAAAAATTGTGATAACAATAAATAAAGTGGATGTTTCAATGGCTAATGACATGACAGTTCCTTTTTTGATGTTTTACTTCTCTATCTGTTGCGTAAGTATTAATATTTTACTATAAATAAGTAATAAACGAGTTCACACGCAGCACGCTGACGTGAGGGACGTGAATTTCCACATAAAAACTTTAAAATCTCAAAATCAGTGTAAAAACATACATTTATTCCAATTTTTATTGAAATCTGAAAACATTGATTTTTTAGCTGTTCTGATACTTCTGGTTTCATTTAATTGCAATGCTGGTAATACAATGTTGCGCATTATAAAGCTAGGAGAAGGTCCAGACAGGCTTGAAAGTAGGCGTGAGGTTGCTTGGGATGATAAAAGTACTCTACCAAAGGAATAACAGGCTTTTCTAGTGTAAAACCCACATAAGACAACGTACTGTGTTTAGTCGATACACGTTTTCTTTAATAACTCGGTAAATATTTATGCTAGAATGACGAGAGAGGGCTTAAACTTTTGCCTCTCTAATCACCATCTTTTTACATGCATTAATTTTACATCCGAGGCTTTTCTGATTTTTTGGGCCCAAAAACTCGAAATTTGAAAGATTAATCCCGCAAAAAAGGGGTTTAGAGTTTTCCGATTGTTTTTTCGAACGAACTTGTCCAACTGATTACAGAAAGGAACGTCCCTACCAAATTTTAAGTAAATCGGATAAAAAATGCGACCGCTAGAGTGCAAACACACACACACACACACACACACATATATATATATATATATATATATATATAATATTTTGAATGACCCCCCAAAACGTGTTCAGGAGGTCACGTTAGGAACTTCTATGGTGGTCCCGAGCTTAAGTTTCACCGTGCGGGTCATGCTAATAGTTCACTTTCCAAAGGAAATTCACTAATACGTTATAGTTAACTTAATTCCAAAATAAGTTCTGAAACTCTGGATACTTTATAAAATATGCAGTAAATGATAAAATTCGAGAATTCTAGAGTACATTAAATTACAATAATATCACATTGATAACCACACAGTACAAGTTGAGCATTGAAGCGGTTCGCATGACTGCTTCTTCTTAGCAGGGATGCCAGATCTTCTTATTCCATATAACGTTGATGTATAATTCATGAATACGTTATCACTTACCCCGGTTTCATTGCATGTAAATTAAATGTTTCATAAAATAAACTAGTTTGTACGTTAACTATTAACAGTACATGAACGTGTGTCATATAAGCACAGAGACATCACATAAATGTCCCGTACACACTAAGAGTACAGGAAAATAATGAAATAAGTTTAAGTGATGAAAATAAAAAATAAATATTTATATTCACACTTAAATTTATGTAATGATAAAATAAGAAAATACATAGTTGTAACAAAATAGCCTAAAATCCTCATTTGAACTGAAAATTGACCAGTGTATGATATTTTGTTGTGTTTGACAAAAGTTTATCTTAAACATAAATCATGTTATCTGCTATGGTGGTTGTAGGATGTAATGGAAAAAGTCTTAAGACTCTTTATGATAAATTAATACCTACACTGTATTCATAAAACATTTGTTAAACTTGCATAAAATATACATATATCATACGGCAATCGATTTCGATAGCTCAAACAAATCTCATAGCCGACTGAGAAAATGACTTCAATTGGACAAGTGATTCAAATTGAGGAGTGACTTCAAATTCAAAGTGATTGCAAGTACCACAAACTAATTCATGTCTTTATTTAAATTGTAGTAAAATATATTACTTGAAACCACGATTTCAACTGTTCTAAAATCACACATTACCACAAGAAAATATAAAATAAATACATTGAATAAATTAGGTTGGTAGTAATGGGAGTGTTCCGTGACTTAATAGTGAATTTCCTTTGGAAAGTGAACTATTAGCATGACCCGCACGGTGAAACTTAAGCCCGGGACCACCACAGAAGTTCCTAACGTGACCACCTGAACACGTTTTGCGGGGTCGTTCAAAATTTTATATATATGTATATATATATATATATATATATATATATATATATATATATATATATATATATATATATATATAGACATATATATATATATAGACATATATATATATATGTGTATGCACTCTAGCGGTCGCATGTTTTGTCCGATTTACATCAAATTTGGTAGGGACGTTCCTTTCTACAATCTGTTGGACAAGTTCGTTGGACAAAACAATCGGAAAACTCTAAACCCATTTTTTGGGGATTAATCTTTCAAATTTCGGGTTTTTGGGCCCAAAAAGGGTCAGAAAAGCCCAAGATGTAAAATGAATACATGTAAAAAGATGGGAATTAAAGAGGCGAAAGTTTTAAGCCCTCTCCCGTCATTCTAGCATAAATATTTACCGAGTTATTAAAGAAAATGTGTATCGGCTAAACACAGTACGTTGTCTTATGGGGGTTTTACACTAGAAAAGCGTGTTATTCCTTTGTTAGAGTACTTTTATTACCCCCAGCAACCTCACGCCTACTTTCAAGCCTGTCTGGACCTTCTACTAACCTTATAATGTGTAAAATTGTATTCCCAGCTTTGCAAGTAAATGAAACCAGTAGTATCAGAACAACAAAAAAAATCAATGTTTTCAGATTTCAATAAAAATTGGACAAATGTATGTTTTTACACTGATTTTGAGTTTTAAAAGTTTTTATGTGGAAATTCACTTCCCTCACGTCAGCGTGCTGCGTGCGAACTCGTTTATGTTTTACCCCGTTTGCAACAGTTTAGATAACCACAACGACCACAACAGAAACATCCAAACTGCGATACGTCACGCACCAGCTGTGTTTCTCGCAGCCACGTGACATAAACATGACATAACCTGCCCGCTGCCACCACAAGAATTAACACCTTGACGAAGCACTTACGTAGCATGCGTCGTCCCGTTGACCATGAGACTAGTCAACTTCTTGATCGTAGATGATTTTGTTCTAATCAGGTTTCAGATTGCTAACGTGAAGTTAGGTTGGAATATGAGGTCTAAAACGTGGGTTAGTAAATTGGTTGATTTAGCTAACGGATTGTTTAGATTTATCTAAGAAAGTTATCGATATTGTAGTATTATTTATCGATAAGATATTGTTTTAGTTCTATTTTGAGTTTAAATATTTCTCTGTTGAAGTTAGGCGGAAGAGGATTTCTTTTTAATTTTTTTCCAAGGTAAGAAGGGTTGACTTTGTACAATTTAAGGTTAGAGCTATTCATTTAAGGTTCAGTGTTATTTATTTAGTAAAACCAGAGTGGTGAGTTGGAACCTTGGTACAATTGTAATTAACAGCATACATGCAATTTATAAAATAAAATGAGATGGAGGAAATAATGTTTGGAGGTTCTGGAAATCCACTTTACAATGCCCTCTGAAAAGAGGGACTCCTCCTGGTGGTAGCAGGTCAGGGTTTACACGTAAATTTGATACATATGTATAACATTTAGTTTATGAAAAATGTAGGACACGGCATGGCTAAAAGCAAGTCAGGAAGTTAAAGACCATCAATTATCCACTTGACTGACAAATGCTGCCTGGCGTGTGTGATGGCTTCGTCAGATTTCGATCATGTTGGGACAACGATGAATTAGCCAACATCTCCTGACAAACACTCCGTGTGACAGGCTCCGTAAGTTTGGGATATCTGTTGGAGTAATATTTTGGATTAACATGGTTCACAACTAACTATATATATAAGATCGTGTAAATTGAGAGTGTCAATTATTAAGGGATTAATACAAATATACTCTAAGTAATGAAAAAACGCCATGGAATATAGTTTTAACACCAATTGATACTGTACAATATTTATTAATTGATATTTTGTACAATAAGTTGCTTCCCTAAGACTGCTATGGTGCAGACTTGGCCGAGACTGTTAGTGGTATAGTTATGGAGCAAGTCAGTCATCGAGTTTTTCCAAACAAATTTGGCTCAAATATGTCACCAGGAAACCCAAGTAAAGATTTTACAAAAATAAGTGCGAGATCATCAGCATTCCACCTCTAATCAGACAAAATTACCTTATAATCATACTAATATAATATTTACTGTGTAATTTTATTGCCCATATTTTAGCGATAAATTACAAATTATATATATATATATATATATATATATATATATCAGTTCATCAATGTATATATCAGTTTGCGAATGTTAAATATACATGGTTCCAAAATGGAGTTTTAAAAGTTATAAAAACTGAAAAGCTATTGGGTTTTGATTTGTTGCTGCTTTTATTTTTTCTGAAAATATGAGCTCTTTTCTTTTTTATTATGCCATAGTATCACTTAAACAAAATTCACGTTACATATGTGTTTATTGAAGAACGTATAAAATGTTAATTAAAACGTCCCTCCAATTGGCCTAGAAGAGTAACTCCAATTGAATGGTAGAGTAACACTCAAACAAACAAGTAACGAGACAGTTACCACCTCATTTTTTAATGAAAAATATACTGTCCATGTCAATAACAATAATATTTATAATGGACTCCTTTAAATACGTATTTTTAATTGGTCTTTTATTACATTATAAGTACATTGTTCATAATTTCATTTAACAATTGTAAACACAACTTTCACTAAACAAGCGCAAACGTAAGCACGTGGCCATCTGCTGCGTACATCACTGTCGCGGCGTTTAATTATACATAATTAATCTCAGTGTCCTTCTCTCCTGACAAATGCTGTAATTATCCTTTGCGCATAACTACAGAGAATGAATAACTATTTACAACACAACGTACAACACTTCTCACTTTAACTCACAAAAGTTAATTAGAGTTTATTAACAATTCGTGAGAAAACCCACACATTTAGGTATGAGTTTAATGTTAATTTGATTATCATATTCAATATTAGCACCGAAATAATGAAATATAATTACTATGTTTAAAACGTTAAAGGAAAAATTATCCTTTCGATTAAAATACAAAAATCCTATATCCAAAGAATCACGAATCTTAACAAAAGTGAAAAAAGGTAATGAGTTACTATTTTTCTTGTGTAATACAGATTTATAGAAAACGATATTTAATATTTGAATTTAAATTCTTCAAGTATGAAGGTTTGTAGGACGCGGTATTCTGGCCCATATAAAAAGCCACTTTGACAGACCAATTATGAAATTGAATTATATATATATTATATTATATAATATATTATATTATATATGCTTAGTGAATTTACTTAGGAAAGTGAACTATTAGCATGACCCGCATGGTGAAACTTAAGCCCGGGACCACCATAGAAGTTCATAACGTGACCCCCTGAACACGTTTTGGGGGGTCGTTCAAAATTTTATATATATAAAGACATGTATATTGTGAAATTATTATTCGATTCACTGGTAAGGGCTACTATTATATTAAAAATTAATAAAATAAAACAAGGGTACTCAGTTTTTATTTTATTAATTTTTAATTTTAAGACATATATATATATGTGTAGATATATATATGTATATATATATATATATATGTATATATATATATATATATATATATATATATATATATATATATATATATGTGTGTGTGTGTGTGTGTGTGTTTGCACTCTAGCGGCCGCATTTTTTGTCCGATTTACTTCAAATTTGGTAGGGACGTTCCTTTCTATAATCAGTTGGACAAGTTCGTTGGGCAAAACAATCGGAAACCTCTAAACCCCTTTTTTGGGATTAATCTTTCAAATTTCGAGTTTTTTGGCCCAAAAAGGGTCAGAAAAGCCCCGGATGTAAATTTAATTCATTTAAAAATATGGGAATTAGTGAGGCAAAAGTTTTAAGCCCTCTCTCGTCATTCTACCATAAATATTTACAGAGTTTTTTAAGAAAATGTGTATCGTCTGAACACAGTACGTTGTCTTTTGGGGGTTTTACATTAGAAAAGCCTGATATTCATTTGTAGGTGTACTTTTCTCATCCCAAGCAACCTCACGTCTACTTTCAAGCCTGACTGGACCCTTTCCTAACTTTATAATGCGCAAAATTGTATTCCCAGCATTGCGGGTAAATAAAACCAGAAGCATCAGAACAGCCAAAAATCAATGTTTTCAGATTTCAATAAAAATTAGAATAAATGTTTGTTTTACACTGATTCTGAGTTTTAAAATTTGTTCTGTGGAAATTCACTTTCCTCATGTCAGCGTGCTGCGTGCGAACTCGTTTATTCTCTAATGTTATTATTCTTGTGAAATATAATTATCAAGCTACTAAGAATTACAACCTAGTTAATAAGTATAATCTACTAGATCATTGCTCTGTTATCACTCACGTTTGAGAGTGCAGCAACCTCCAAAAGACCTTATCAATTATCTTCTTAATGGGACCTCGGCTTCGCTGCTGACCAATTTTTGCAGAACTGGGCATTCGGGCGATCTAAAGTATATTGATAAACTGATATCTGGTTAGCTCTTCTACTTGGAAAGTTGTCTGGCTAAAAAACAGCTTTTTAAAGCAGCTTCCCTAAGCTTCTAGTTTAGGTAATTTATTCAACAATCCTATTTCAAAACGTCTTGCACAATGTCAACTAGTTTATAATATACACTTTTTTGGGTCTTGGTTAAATGTTTGTTTCAATATATTTCAATTTTGTAAATTGAAATGTTCATAATTCCTCTAAAAACTTTAAATACTTAACGATGTTTATTATTTATTCTCCTGGACCTATTAAGCTTCATAGCATTTGTTTGTGTTAAACGTAACTCAAGTTTTGTTTTTATACTCGTAATTTAATAAACATGAATATATGTGTTAATTATTTTTAGTTAATGATACATAGTGTTCGTATATTTATTATGTTGAAAATCTTCTCATATGCCATGTGTCAAATAGGCTCAATTTTCAAGACGCATAACCTTAGTTGACCCATTACCATGTTCTTAGTTGTAACATAAGCGGTGTACTGGTTTGTGCTGAATAAATTCTATGGTGGTATGCAATAATTTATTTCCACGATTTGTTTGTTTCGTACGATTTGTTTCCAATTCAATCCCTCGCCACGAAAAAGTCCTGTTTGGGCGCAGACAAGAGTAGTACTAGGGTAGAGGGTGGTTTGTGAAGATATCTTGCCTCATCGAGTCCTCGTGTGTTTTGTTCCCATTTGCAAACCAATACCTAATCAAGCTCGTAGTTGGATTGAATCAAGCTAAGTACTGTTTCTTGCAGAACTAATCTGCGGCACTCTGCGAATATCTCGTTCCTCCTCATTTCTTCCTCTGCAGACTTCTCCTGGTGTATCTCCCCTCCTGCCCCTCTGCCTCCAGCTTCGGAATCCCCTCACAATCAATGACTGCGACTGTCTGCTCTAGCCAGTATAGCTCTCCGACTAGCTTCCCCACATAACTAGCTCGTTCGAGTGGCCTGCTCTACCACTACAACGCCCCTGCCACGCCAACTACCACCCTCTTGACTTTCGGCCACACTTGGAACAGTTAAACAGTCTTTTTAGTAATTAAATTGTGTACACTTTAAAACACTACTTGCGCCCGCGAGTGCATTTTAAGTTCAAGGAAAAATAAAGTACTGATAATATTGTTGACGACTAGCATCTTGAGATTTTTTCTGGAAATATCAAACAATTCTGTCAGTCCAAATATTTTAAAACATGTTTAGCTTTTACATTACATGTTCAAGTAACCCTTGTACAATAATTGTGTTTGCATTTATATATATATATATATATATATATATATATATATATTTCTGGATAAATCATTTAAATTTAAATAACAACGAACTAAATTACGCAAAATATTATAAATCGTTAAAAATTCATAAATTCTTGAATTTTATTATTTAAAGAGAGTTTAGCTACTATCACTTACCACACACTCCTAAAAACGTCAATAGACTTGATCAGAGAAACAAAAAAGCTTAGGGGGCAAAGAGGAGTCAAAACAGACCAGAGTCTTTTCCTACGTTTTTGGGAAATTAAGTAATAGTAGTTTTTATAGTTGTTTATGATTTACGGCGTTAATCCTATATATTAAAACATAAAATTAAAAATCTTTCGGAAGAACGTGTGAGACTTCCACTAGACCGATTGATGTGCGGGTGGTGTCAAATGAAAGGAAATAACTCCTATATTTGCACATTTTACCTTAAATTTTTGTATCTGACCAATAACTATTTAAAATATCTCCGTCACAGCAAACCTGCGTACTTAGCGAATTTCCAATGCATATATAAATGTCTCACTTCTATATAAAGCCAATTACCAAGTTTCACAAAAATACATTCATAAAAAAGTGATAGGCTATATAACATTTTATTTATTCTCCATAAGAATAACATTATGGTTGAGGACGCAGATTTGCTGCAACGAGAAAGATAAGTAATGTGTTTTTTTTTTCATTATTAATATAACTGAACCAGGTGAAGCTACATACAAATTTCTATTAATTTAGGTTCTTAATTAAAGAAGATATAAAACTTTACTTATTAAATAAATAAATAAATAAATAATATATATATATATATTATTCCTAAATAATTTTATTTATATGAATAACATGGGGGCCGAGTTTGCAGGTTTGCTGCTACGGGGACTATCAACAAAAAACTTGTTTTTTGTGCTAATATAAATATACCACAACTAGTTGAAGCCACATACCAAGTTTCATCAAAACACATTTATAAATAATCGAGATATCAAATTTTATTTATTCTCCATAAGGAAAACATTGGACAACGTACTGTGTTTAGCACTTTGAATAACTCTGCAACGGTTGGACGTAGAACATCAATTAAAACATCAAAATGTTTGCTTTGTTGAGCTAAACATAATAATACAAATAAATATGAGGTTTCTAGTAAAATTATCTGAGAAAAATCTAAAAACCTTTTTTCCCATAAGATTAATATGGGACACGTTTTTTGGATTTCCTCCGCAACCACTTAACCTAGGTTAGTGATTGAAAATACTAAATTATTTTTGTTAAGCTCTATAAAATGGCTATAAGCAAAATTGAGTGTTTTAACATTTTTGGGTAAAATTTGAAAAAGACTAATTTTTGGAAAATTGTAAACCCCCATAAAACCCTCTTCCCATAGTCCGATCGATCTGGTTTTCAAACTTAATGTCATTAATGCTACGCTACACATTTGTGCCAAATTACATCAAAATCGGGCGTTTGTTTCAAAAGTTATCGCGGTAACGGACACACACACACACACACACACACACACACACACACACACACACACACACATATATATATATATATATTTACATTTATATAAATTTGAATGAATAGTGTTTTTGGCATCTGGGGACCTCAAAACGAAAGTGTTATCATGGTCTCGGGCTAAAGTCTTACCATGCCACCTAAGGTTATAGCTTCTTCCCTATAGGGGAAATTCGCTAAAATGAAATGAAAAGTTTTCTTATTGCAATTTAACATGGAGTAAAATTTAAACTTTGCACTCCTTTTGTAATTTTGAGGTTTCCACTGAACCGTTTTACACGCGGTTTGTTTTAAATAAAAAATCAATCTCTCTATAGTTGCACAATCTACTTCCATTTTTGAAATAATTTTAATTTATAATACAAATAAATAACTTTTTAAAACCTATTTTTATCGCTACTTTAACTTTCTCTAACCAGCTGATTATTAAAAAACGTATATTGTGTATCTAAGAACAGACAAGTATAAAATGGAATCAGCTGGCTTATATAAAATCATTACTGGCCAGTATCTTTTGACGATACATATATTGTAATTACTGAAGTCGATTCAGGCTGACCAAAGAAAAATTTAATATTTTTTTCTCATATGTTGCAATTATTACGGTATTAATTGACAACATCTACAATGTATACATAACCCTTTAAGTAGTGAATCCCTTTTTATTCATTTTTAGTTTCCCTCCTTGAGCTGAGAGTAAATAATAGCCCTGATGTTCGTAGGCCTATTATTTCTCCGTGGCTCCATGAGGGGCTTCATTGAACCCAGCAAATGTCAAAACAACGTTTGTTTTGTAATAAATACATGAAAAACAAATCCAACAATTGGTAATGTTTCAGACAGGCGACTGGATTATGTCCGTAAAAGCTATAAAACGATAAAATTAGCGTGATTACGTCGAATCGTGGCTCTATCATGTTCGAGGTGTGCAAAGAAAACACCTTTAAGTTTAGCACGTGGATTTTTCATTTGATTACATATATTCAAAATTAGCTTTTTAAATATAGAACAACAAATCTAGCTACTCAAATTCAAGCAAATTCTTTTTCAATTTTGGGAATATCCAGCTCGTAGCACAAACCGTCGTATTAGTTTACATTGAGATTCCATTCCAGAAGTTTTATTAAAACAGCTGATCTTCCTTCCGTACTTTTTTTTAGTATCAACAGCTGTTCTTAAATTAATGTTAAATTACATTTATTTCTATTGTTCCATAAGATTAACATTGGAACTTTGAATTCCCAGGGGTCAAAGCCCTGAAGGTTGATGTTTTCCAGCACCCCAAAAGGCACATTTAGACACCAACAAAATTCAAATAATACATCAGCCATAATTTTAAACCTAATAGTTTTGCCGGTAGCGCGTTCACGAAAGCTTTTCCTACACATTGCTGGTAATAAGGTCGGTAAAATATTTAATTTATCTTTAAAAGTGCGTGGATAAAATTTCAACAGCAACTGTAAATAAACGACTAAAGAAATTAGAAAATTAACTTTTATTTACGTTCCTTAAACAACGTTTTTCCTTACTGTTAATACTGTTGAATTCCCCGCCATTTTACAATATGACGACCATTTATAGGAATTCATCGAAAATAACCAGTTTTTACGATATATCCGCAAAAGAAACGTCATTTTAATTAATTTTACATTTTGTTGAATTTTTAATTCACCTCACGCATTTAATATTCATGAAGTTTGAAAAACACATTTCTTAAAGTTTACTTTTACTAGTTTGGTTTAACTAGTTTAAAAATAATAATTCAAAATGTATAAGGTTATGCCTTTGTTCTAAAAAACAATAAAACGTAGACTTTTGTATTTAAATACTTCAAGCTGAACACCATATTGGAAACTGTGTACCAAAACAAACCAGTTTAACCTACTATACTGCAGTTCATACGGCAACACTAGCCAGTAATTAAAAAATAAAAGTACTAAGTATGGTAATATATAAGTAATTATGATAGTATAAGTAATAGCGTTATAGAGGTTACGCAAAATAAACACCTTAAATGTATGGTGAAATTAAATAAAACCCTGTTTAAAAATAATGAACCAGAAGACGGTTATTAAATCGTCTGTAGATAACGTTTGAAATGCAACAAATTTGTTCGTTTGAAAACATAAAAATAGGGACTAGAGATTTTCTCTTAAAACAAGCAAAAAGCATTAATTCTAAATATACCTTTATACAAAGAAGGAACAAAGTTTAATTAAGAATTGTAAAACATTTTTTACTGCTTTTTAATGTTTCCACTTCTAAAATAAATCCTGAGTAAGGTTTTTTCTTTATTAGTATTAAGTCTAGTATTGTTCCTAAAATTTTGAATGTTGAAAAATACTACATATTTATTGTCTAACTTAAAACTCCCTAAGACTATCAGTAAACTCTGGTGATCAAGTAATGCAATTTTTTTATTAGCATATTACGTGTTGTTATTACTTACGGGATGTAATAAAAGACGTCTTACCACTTAAGATATATTTACACTTATACTCATTCACATACAGACGGTAAACGTATATAAAAGAGAACTCATTGGCCTGATGACTGGTGTGACTGCTCGAAATCTTTTATATACGTTTACCGTCTGTATGTGAATCAGTATAAGTGTAAATATACCTTAAGTGTTGTTAGGCGTCTTTTATTACATCCCTTAATCAAAATACAATGATCAAATGATCAATGATCAAAATACATTTCTTTATAATCAGTCGGGGATACGATTTATTATTACTTTTCGTTAATATCGATATACTGCATGAGTTTTAATCTTGTTAATAGCATGAATAATCAAACAAGACTTATGTTGGATGAAGTAAGAGTAAGACAATTCTGTAGCCACGTTGTCTAATTATTACCCCAGCACGAGAGCGGCTTGTTAATAAAGTTGGAACACGTTGAGCTTGCGGGCTGTTTACCTGAATATTGATTACTCGATTCAAAGCGTTGTAGTTTGTCATTCAAGTCGGGTAAGACCCGTGTAACAGGTTTTAATTGATTTTGTATATAAGCTGTTTACTTACGTCATGGATATCCCTGGCACTTACGTGATTAGCATCCTATATTAAACAAATATTTGTTTAATGATTTAATTAAAATGTACGTAATTTTATAAGGTTCTTTTGTTGACTGAAAAAAAACAATATAAAAGCTGCATTCACCTTATGAAGACACTCTATCAGAGTGTTTCTAACAGAAATTAATCTATGATATTTGGCAAATCAGTATAATTAAAAAAATAAAAGCCCCTCCAGAATCTGTAAGTTCGCCTGTCATATCCGACTTCGGTTTCTCTCAAACATCTCAAATTTTTCAATTGGTATTGGTTAAAGTCCATCTTAAAATGTATTCTATATATACAAATTACAGTCGTAGTGTCGGTTTAAAAGTAAAATCTGAAGAAACTCTTTGCATTCTTTTTATAAATATGAAACTTTGGAAACAAATGATACACACGAACATAGATATATCTATAGATACATCCGGTTTAAAATAATCTGAGCTAAAATAGCCAACTAAATATTAACAAGGTTTTGCTGCTACAATAATATTTTATAAACTTCCAAAACATTAAATAGGATGGGAATTTATTCAGTTATGAAAATCAATCTTGTTATTATTATTAAAGCAAGTACTGCAAATCCTAAAATCATTGCACAAAAGCTCCAATACTCAGTTTAACACTATGCATCTTTACTTTCGTAGAAGATTATAATTTATAGCACTAATCGTTGGGTAAAACATGTTTAGATATTCACAAAAGCATCCAAAGGATGTTATGTACATGCAGGTCGTAGTGGCAGCCGTGGCGTGACGCGTGACATACTACAGTTGACAGCTCAAATTGAAGGTCTTCTAAATTAGGTAAGCGTTACAATAAAGTAAGGGGCTTTAAGAATAGCAAGCTTTTACAAACACATTTACTCAAACACGAAAGAACATTGTTTACTAGTAGAGTAATTGAAATTCATTGTTACTTTAGATTTAGATTATCAAGCATCGCTTCGTTAATCATTTGCGGCAAATGATTGTTCGTCTGCAAAACGATTATCGCGATAGCACATGCAACTGTAAATATGTAAATGATTGGTTAAGTATATAAAATTGCAGCCAGGTTTTGAAAACTGAAAAACGTCTAGTAACTACTAGAGAAAAAATAACATTTTGGTCTGATATTTAGGATGAATAACCTTGTAGTTTTTTAATTTTAATAATATAGTTTTTGTCAAGGTTAGGTTAGTTTTATAATTAGACAATACTACCATCGCTCGTTACAGATTAACAGCAAATGCATTCAAATGCCGTTTTAAACTAGTATATTATATGTAGGGAACAGGCCTTTTTTACTTAGTTAATACTTAAAACCCCTGCAATGACCATTCTGTTGTATTTTAAAAGTATATATCCTAGACTGTATAAAGATCCTACATCCTCAGTCAGATATTTGGCATTAACATTCAGTTTATAAGTTAATGGACAGAGTGACACTGGGTTCTCCTTTGTAAAATGTAAAACGTCGAAACACTTCTATACAGGTGTGTTATTTATATCCAGTATTTTCATACTTTGTGTTTATATATAAAGCCAGATATACGTTTTCTTCAATTCACTACTATAGGTAGCTATATAATACTATGTATTCAGATTAGTAATATAATTAGGGCGGAATAACAGTCTCATAAGGCGGTGAAACAGCCGTCGAAGATTTGTTGTAGTCACACTCGACGAGTCGTGTTTCAACAGACTTTTGTGGCACACTTCTTCAATTAACGTTTCATAAAAAAATAATAAGAGTTCTAGGAAGAACTAGCTGATTGAAGGGTCACAGGTCGATGGTTCTCGGTTGGAATAATTTTGCAGGTAACCGTTGGCCGCCGGTGGACGCAAGTTGGTAGAAGCAGTTTCGCGTGACTGACAGCACTAAGATGGTTCTTTGTTATGGTATGTTGGTTTATCTTAACTTCAGAAAATTACGTACAACAAAGTTATCAGCTCGAACAGCAGAAATCTCTGTAAAATGTCTCTTGTCATTTACTTATTTTATATCTGCCAAATGGAAACTTACGAGGATTAAACAATGTTTTCTCAATGTGTGGTCAATCTGATTGTAAATATTATGTGCAATTTGATTGTGGGATATATTATTCTCAAATATAAATTAGTTGAACATGGTTGAACATAGTTTGAACATAGTTGGCATGGAACCCAAACAATCATTCTAACTTAATTATATGTTCTAAAAAACAAACTTAAAAATTTGACTTTAAACAGTGTATTGTCGTGTCAGGTAATAACAAATAGTACGGAACTCCTTCACGTATTTGAACATAAAGCTATATTAGTTTTGTATCTTAATTAAAAACTTTTTTATGTCTGCTATTCTATCAAGACAATGCTTTAGCCTTAGACGAGCTGAGATGAACAACAGACTAAATTCTGAACATGAAATATCAAATTCGTAATATTAGTATTAGACTAGTCCAGAAGTATCAACGTCAAACGGAATCCTCCCCTGTCACCCTTCAAAAATGTAGAGGATGGCGAAAGCCCTATTAATCGCTTCTGCACACAAAGCAGTGGTTGAGACGTTTTTCTGGGTGAAGTGAAGATCATTACTTGAATATTGATCCCGAAGCTAAGTGCTACAAACTGTTCTTTCAACAAGTCTTTAATGTAAACAATCGTGTGTGATTGCCTGCTTTGAAGGTCAGATCATGCACGCTTTAAATCAATATTTTTAACGTATTATTGAATTGTTTACATTTAAATACGAGGAATTGTATTGCGTGTATTATTAATATTATTATTTATATTTATTAAATAGAATATGCTGGGTCACCTTTTAAAACATATCAAGGTATCAAGGTCACATTACAGTACATTACATTTTCATAGAGTCCCTTATTGGATTGAACATTTCCGTACAACAACATTTATTTGTGGATATAACACCTAATAGACGTTACGTTTGATTAAACGTAAGTGAATTAAACAGGATATAGGATTCTTATAATGTGTTCAAAACTTGGTTAGCCATATGTGCCTGTTGTAAATAAAACAACATTTTTCTGTTTTTTTATGAAATAAATATTATAAACAACTTTATTGGATAATCGAACGAACTGAAGAGTATCCTTATACATGACCAATGCTTAGAGTGGTTAGAGAATCAACTCAAGTAGCGATTCTGTGACCAAAATAACTCGAAAACGCCTCCACAGTTAAACTTCAAATTTTTCAGATAAACTTAACTGTACAAAATCTCGGTTGAGTTCTTATTCGGACAATTTCGTTCAGTATAAATTTATCTTAAACCAAATTAATACTTTTCTCTATAAGAATAACATTGGAAGCCATTTTAGTGGTTCTTGAATGGTTAAAATTTTGCCGACGTCTATGCTTCAACAACAGAGTAACAATAGTTATTTTACTAGAGTATACTTTGTTATTCGGAATAACAAAATGTTTTTGATTAAAAAAACAAACCAAGAGAGATAAATCAAAGTATATTTTTAATTTGTGAGTATATTTCTTACAAAATTGTTTATGTATATATTATTTTTATTTATTTAATTTTTAATTATATTTATATATTATATAAAATTATTAAGAGAACCTTATTAAACAAATTGTCATACAGTTAATTTTCCCTTAGTATGCCTACTCTGTGTAAAACATGGTCAGTCGTCAGAGGTGGCGAATACCAGTGGCAGACGACGAGTGGCAGTTCGCAAAACTCAAAATAACTTTGAAAAATAGACGACTGACGATACTGAGATATTAACTTAACTTATAAAATAGTTTGATAGCGAATTTCCCCTATAGGGAAGAAGCTATTACCGTAGTCGGCATGGTAAGACCTAGGCTCGGGACCATGATGACTTTTCGTTTTGAGGTCCCCAGACCCCAAAAACGCCATTCGTTCGAAACTGTATATATATATATATATATATATATATATATATATATATATATATATGTCCGTGAGCACGATAACTCTCGTAAAAATTATCAGATTTTGATAAAACTTGGTATAAACGTGTAAAGCAACATTTATGACTTTAAGTTCGAAAACCAGCCAGATCGCTTTATCCGAAGAGGTATTTTTGGGGGGTTTTGTACCCCAAAAATGGGTTTTTTGAATTTGTTACATACAATTTTGGAACTAGTCAAATTTTAGTTTTTACCATTGCATTCAGCTTAAAAAACACACAATTTTGTATTTCGATTATTCCTCTACGTCAATTGGTTACCGAGATATTGAAAGCACTAAACACAGTAAGTTGTCTAATGTTATTCTTATGGAGGAAAAGACAAATTTTATATCTCGCTTATTTATTAACGTACACTGATGAAACTTGGTATACGGCTTCATCTAGTTGTGGTGCATTGGTATTTGCTAAAAAAAACGATTTTTGTCAAAGGCTCTTGTAGCAGCAAACCTGCATACTCAGCCCCATGTTATTCTTATGGATAATAATTAAATTCTATGTATCCCTTAATTATGAACATAAATGAATAAAAACTGGTAATGACTTCACCTAGTTGAGTTATATTGATATTAGCATAAAAATCAATTTTTTGTGTTCCTTGATGCAGCAAACTTGCGTACTCAGCCCCAATCTTATTATTATGAGGAATAATTAAAATTGTATATATTGCTTATTTGTGAATATATTTTTATGAAACTTGGTAAGTGACTTTATGTAGTATTAAGACATTTATATTTCCATTGTAAATTCGCTGAGTATGTAGGTTTGCTGCGACGGGGGTACTTTATTACGTTGTCTTAGAATATTGGTAATATTGTAATTGTCTTGTGTAAAAGGTACAAAGCTTTAATTTATCTAAACAGCTTTGATCACGTTAGTTACCTTAAGCGACAAACCTTAAATTTATTTTTTAGCACAGTTATTTGCTAGATTATATTTACACTAAATTATTAATACAACTATTCTACATTACTTAAAATACATTACGAGTAATGTTGTGGGTAACGACAAAGCGTTAAACTATTCTAACCAAACCAAGCCTTTCCAGCAGGTTATCTGAATTGATTTGACGTAGCGTAGGTTTGGATTACAGTGAGCCGTTTCCATCAACAACTTGGGCCTATGAAATGAAGGCATATACTCTTAGGCTACTTGCCATTTAAAAACTTTCATGTACGGTCATGGACCAACCCATGTTTATAGCATTTAACTTCATGACAGCCTAGGCTTTTGAAACATATTGCTCATATTTATTGCACTAAAATTTTTACATTTTGCTGTTATTATAATTTGTTATATTTCCTTGAGCATTCGATCAATTCTTTCTAGTCTTAAGTATTTTGTTATGATTTAATGTTTTTGCTATCCAGCATGATTGTATATTTTGTAAATTAGCGCTTGCCGTTGATGAAAAAAATAAAATAATAAAATAAAAACAATATATTGAAATCTCATTTTGTCATCTAAATAACTAGTCTTAACGACTTATTGTTGTTAGTTCTTAAGGAAATTTTTAGTATACAAATTGTAAGTAATATTAGATTATATATGAAACTCGCTGTTCTCTAATAAGTAAATTAATCACACTGTTAAAATCACTGCCTAGCCCAAAATACCTTTTGTAATACGCACCCATGCCCATCCTAACAACGAAAATATATTTTAAAATAATTATAAAATTTATTAAAAAAATAAATATACTACCAGTTTTGTACAAAATGTCCTTTGATAAAACAAGTGATAAATGTATGAATATTTTTCTACGGCTCAAATGTTAGGTTAGCGCCGTGATCCGAACCTGCGACCTTCAGCTCTGAGAGCCAGTGCGATAACAACTGAGCTACCGCGACATGTTGTCTTCGCGGAGAAGTGACTATGACTAGCCGTGACAACCGCTTTCTGGCAGCGCTTGAATGATACCGGAATGTATTCTGATGACATTAATCAAATCAGATATTGAATTTTTAATGAGACTCAATTTAAGTTTGATCATGTGTTTCGATTATTCTTATACGTGAGGAATGAGCGTGCACCTATTTGTGTATATTTTGTACCTGTTTGTAAACAATAAAAAAACAAGTTAAAGCAATCGGTTAGTTTTAATAGTACATACAAATTGCATTGTACTGAGTTACAATATTTCATCATCCTCGTTTTAGGTGCAGTGTATTTGGACTGAAATGAAGCTCAATGATAATTCAACGACGTTAGTTTTATTCATCATAATTCGATTGAAAAACCTTTGTACATTTTATGTGAAACTACATTATTCACGTCAGTATTAGCTTATTTAATATATCATTCCCTATACATATTGAAGGTCGAAAGGCTATAGCATAATATAAGCTATCATCTTAAAATATGTTGTTTGTCTATAAGACTTGTTATCATTATTTATTTTGGCCGCCTCGTGTACGCCCCAGCTCTGTACTGGGAACACCACACGGATGCAGGTCACGTTACTGCAGGCCTGTGAACGTGGATTCAGCGCAGCACTCCGCATTATAAACATGCACTGTTGTTTAGTTTGTAGATAAATTACCTATAAAGTAAAAGCTGAGGCAATATATAAGGTCAAATATTAAATTGATATTCGTATTGATAAATTACAGAGACCAATCTTCATTTTGATGTTGTATTTGATTTTTTTTTCGAAATCACGAATGTAGTTGACCTGTCTCCTTTTAATGTAAAATATACCAATCATCATTAATATGAATTTTGGAATTAATGATAGTGGCACCATGGAAAGTTTCAGGGAATTTGCATGAAAACAAATAAGAGATGTACATTATGATGAATGTTGCGTTGGTCAGATAATACATTTTAAGTATTATGCATAAACAGCACTTATTATGAATTTAACATGGGTAACGAATGTTGTTTGTCGATTGAAAAAAACAAAACAAAAGAGATATAAATCGAGAAAAATAGGGAATCCCGTAAGTACCAATATATTTTACACCAACAGTTATTTTAAACGGATAAAAATAAGTGAATTCTGTTTTTGAAAAATTGTTTTTTGACGATACCTTTAAAATTATATATAATTGTCCTTGTGTTTTTTACCAAAAGTTTGAGATTTGAACCTGCCACCATCAGTTTTGAAGGATTCTGTACATATATTTTTTACAAGAAAGTTGTTAATATATTGTCCGATTAATGGGTAAGAATTGTGTTTGATGACTAGGCTATACCGTTCTCCCGTTTTACATGCTGGATATTTTATTTAATTATTGCATTGCACTTGCTCCGGTTGCCGTTAAGATATGTGAATGTAACTATCATGCATGAGCTTTGTGCTATGTCGTTTTTGTATTTGCAATAATCTTAATAAACTTAGTTAGTGTCTATTATCCTAATTATTTTGAAAATAAAATACAGTGGTGTATATAAAGTTTGACAAAAATAAATACAAAGTTTTTTCTTAAATCGTAATCGTAAATACTATTGTGTAATTGATTGTACTAATTGCAACTCAAATTGTGTGATTGAGTAATATAGATACTACACATTTTTTGTAAAAATAAAATAAAAGAAGAGTTTCTCACCTTAGACAGTGAATTTATAAGCAAAAGACAGCAGGTGTTTTCCACTGAACTTTGCATTAAATATTACAAGCCTCGCTGTCGTGACTGGAAACCAACTAGCAGCTTTCGAACATGTACGCCTCTCTCTTTACCTGCATGCGGATGTGATTACTCACACAATTGGATATTCATTTATTGGGAAATAAATCTATTAAATAAAATACTAATGAAAATTTGAATTTAGTAAGAAAGACGAAAACTAATAACAATTAGGATCTCTGTAAATGTTTGATACCGATTCATAACATATCATCGAAAGAAAATTAAGTAGTTAAGATATCGTTTTAAAGTTAAAAAATGGGGTTGGACTTAAAAACAAAAACAAAAAACCCTTTATAAGGGAGGGACTTGGAGGGGACTATATCTAATCAAAAGGGCTTGGAAATAATTGTTTTGCTATAATTTTATGTAACCTAAGTTTTTAAATTATAAGATTTAGTGATTTAATTATTCAAACCTTCGTTTTACGTTACTTTTTTTGTGTGAGTGTTTTTATAGAAGTTTTAAATTTGGTGAAAGGATTGGCATGTATTCTATTCGTCAACATTATATTTCAGTTGTACTAGAATGTATGTATAACAAATGCTTAAGTCGATTTATATAGTTGTAATTTGTCGTGTTTCAGAGAAATTGAGTATCTATTAAAAGTTTAACTGTTTTATTTTCATAATATTTTTTTACTATGCGAATGTTAATTTTGTTCGATTTTAAAGATTTACGCCATCGTTTACCACAAACCAAACACGCGTAGGGAGTGTCAGTTTGTTCGCTCTATTTTGATATCAGCTGACCAACAGGCAACGCAAGTTAAAAAAAATGCTATATGCCTGGTTTGCATAGTTAAATAACTCACTTTTGAGGCCCAACTGTTAACAGTTTACCACCAAGCAATACAAGCTGATATAATAAACTGCCGAGTGTAAACCGTAGTTTAAAATTATATTTTCTAGTATCTTTATGTTAGTTGACAACCAGCTTACGAAAAGTCAAAACAAAAAAAAACCGGCTGGCAAATATCTGGGATGTCATTGATCGCTTCCTGTGACCCTTTTGTTGGTGACTTTAAACTAATAATTAAGTCACACTGCGGTAAATAGCTGTAGGTGCTCCGTACTTGAGTGGCTATTTGCTGGGTACCTTTTCTTGGTAACCCTCGACCTCTATGCAATAAAAGCTGAAGGAAGGAGCTGCCGCTACAGTTCCACTGTTTTCTATTAGTTTCCCTTTGTAGTCAACAGTTGGCTGTAGAGGAGCACTCGTTAGTAGTAGCTTTCCGTGACGGACAGCAGTTTGATGGCTCTTTGCTGTGTTGTTCTGGTTTATCTTAACTTCAGAAAATTACGTACTACCAAGTTATCAACCGGATTATCTCTGTAAAATATACCTAATAATTAACTTTCTTTAAGCCTATATATATATATATATATATATATATAATCATATGAGGACTATTCGATAAATAATTATTTTTTATTAAATGTCCATACTAAATATGTAAGCTATGCGCATGATATTGAAATAAGGAATGTATTATTTTTAACTAATAAGTTTATGTTTTAATTTCCTTCTATTTTTAATTATATCGGTACGCACTGATGTCCTTCTCCTTACTTGTAAACTTGAGAACTTGATAGCAATATTGTTTAAGTAAACATTTTATATTAACCATGTACACCAAATAAATGTAGTTTATATAGTGGTATTTCTTAAATGTAAATTATTTGAAAACTTTGGGTATCCTCCAAAAATGGGGGATTTTTGGGGGCAACACTAAAGTATATATATTTTGTTAATACCTTCAAGTTGCACCTTGTTTTAAAGAGCTTTAAACATATAGAGGAATGATGACAATTAAAATCGTTATGCCTTCTCTAACAAAACTTGTGACCAATCAAGATTAAAACTTGGTGTAGTTAAAATGTTATGTTAACCATAAAAAAAAAAAATATATTTTTGATAGCGGTATAATGTAAAGGGGGAGTATTTGAAAACCCTTAAATGTCCCTCATAAGTGGGGGTAAATCAAAGAAGAAAAATAATTATCCCTGGTTTGAAGAAACTTAAAACGTTAGACGGTTAGGTGAAACCTAGAGTTCTTCCATAAATAAAATGACAACCATTTCGATCATAGAGTCATAGTTTATTTTGAACGGATCTAATCACCATTCCAGTTAGTGAAGGTTGGATCACTTGATGGTAGTTTACATTTGGAATATTTTACTTGTCCTAAAAATCCCCAATTTTAGGGGACTATCAAGATTTTCAATATTTGTCCATTACATGAAGGTAATTTATTTTGTATTTTAACGAATCAAAAATATCATATGGGGGTCCGTACGCTTTTTACACACATTATGCATAACCTGTTTACTGCCACCTGGGAGTAATGAGGTCAAAAGGCACGATTACATAAGGCTTGTAATGTTATTGCCACAATTTCGTTGTATTTCTATTGGATACATATGATAATAGTTGTATTACTTGAGAAACGAATTTAATTGAATTATGGACTAAGATTGATCAAAATAAATTGGAAAAGTACAAACTGTATATAACCAGTAAGGTATAAATAAAGATATTAATATACCTGTCTTAAAACATGAAGTGACTAAACGCTTGCCTCGTCGCAGGAGACCATCGATTACCCGGCGGACTGACAAATGTCGCCTGGCGTGTGATGGCCTCGTCAGATTTGGCCAGTTTGGGGTCAACGATGAATTAGTCAACATCTCCTGACAAACACTGCTCTGTGTGATATTCAGTTTATGTCAAACCAAGATATCTTTATAGTGATTTCTAATTCGAATCATCCACCAGAGGTAAACATCTTGGCTCATTATCAAATCTTATAATTTTACTATGTACTATATATAATTGAATTAGAAACACTAAATTAAAGAATATTAAAATTAAAAATTATTTATGGTCCAAAATAGCATTGAAACACGTCACGTGTTGCTTCATCTAAAAAGAAAGATAAATGGTTAGATATTTTAAATATTTAATACACATTACTAGTTTAAACACACCAATCCTGTGACAGCATATAAGCGATTTCATATCAGAGTCTATTTTAATGTTTTCATAACAATACCTACAACTATTTTTGTAAGAAGGCCCAACTATTTATGCATAACACCTCCAAGTACTCTGTGGCCTCTTTCATAAATGAGTAATGCATAATTTACATGCATTTTATGTGAACAAATTATGATTTTTTTATTGCTAAAAGAGATACGAGGTTAATGTAATTTAGAAACTTGCTAGGATTCCCAAGACCTTTAAAATAATGTGCTTTTCGACATACATTACTATTTGACTTTTTTATTTAAGGCATATAAACAGTACCAAAAAAATTCATTAATTTTTATTTTGTTCTCAATACGTAAAGCTGAGTTTAATACAGTTAAGAAATTTGAATCAGAACAAAGACATGTCTTGTGGTTTAGAAGATACAGAATATTCCGTAAATGTCAATATTTTTCACTAAAATGGCCGCCATTTGGAAATGAATGAAGATAAGTAAGTCATGTTTTCACCAAAGTGTTTGTTGTAGAGCTCGAAAATTATGTATAACAAGACATTTGTTTACATTTGAAAACACCAAGATTCCAATAAGTTGCACTCAGTTTTTGGAAAACCCTGTATTTTAAAGAAGTTAAAAGATATTTTAGCGAATTTCCCCTCAGGCTATAGGGAAGAAACTATTACCGTACCGTAGTCGGCATGGTAAGACCTAGGCCCAGGACCATGATAACTTTTCGTTTTGAGGCCCCAGACCCCAAAAACACCATTCGTTCGAAACTGTATATATATGTGTCCGTGAGCACGATAACTCTCGTAAAAATGATCCGATATTAATTAAATTTGGTACAAACGTGTAAAGCAACATTTATGACTTTATTTTGAAAATCATGCAGATCAACCTATCCAAAAGGGTTTTTTAGGGGGGTTTTGTACCCCAAAAATTTTTTTTGAGTTTTTTACATATCATTTTTGAAAAAGTCAAACTTCAATTTTCACCATTAAATTCAGCTTGAAAAACACACAACTTGGTGTTTTGGTCATTGCTGTACGTCAATTGGTTCCAGAGATATTGAAAGTGCTAAACACAGTACGTTGTCCAATGTTATTCTTTTGGAGAATAAGAAACAAATTGATATCTCGCTTATTTATAATTGTTTACCGACGAAACTCAGTATATGCTTCTTCTGGTTGTGGTATATTGCTATTTTCACATAAAAACATTTTTGTCGAAATAGTTCCTGCAGCAGCAATCCAGCGTACTGAGCTCCCATATTATTCTTATGAAGAATAAGTAAAATATTATGTATCCCTATATTATGAACATAAATTAATAAAACTTGGTATGTGGCTTCACTTAGTTGAGTTATATTCATATTTGCATAAAAAGCCATATTTTGTGTCCCTTGTTGCAGCAAACCTGCTTACTGAGCTCCCATGTTATTCTTATGGAGAATCATTAAAATGGCATATATCGCTTATTTATGAATGTATATTGATGGAACTTGGTATGTGGCTTGACCTAGTTGAGTTATACTCATATTAGCATAAAAACCCATATATTGTGTCCTTGTTGCAGCTAACCTCCGTACACAGCTTCCATGTTAGTTTTATGGAGAATAATTAAAATGTCATGTATTCCTTATTTGTGAACATGATTCCTTTGATTAACTTGATGCGGTATCAAGATATACAGTATATATATTGGAAATTTGCTTAGTACGCAGGTTTGCTGCGAGGGGTCGATGTAGTAGGAAATAATGTTATTTCCTCTTTCTAAGTCAAGTGCTTCATTAGCAATCTGTTTGAGACACCTTACGTGTGACACCAAAATACTCTAAATTTCAATCAGGTATTGTGAAGGTTTTATTTTCTTTCCCCCTTATTGGTGTTACAATGAGTATACGTATAGCTCTTAAAAACATTGTGTCTTATTTGATAAGTAATGTTAATTTACAATGTTAGGGTTGGCCATTATTATTCGTATATAATAATCGCCATTGTGACACTATTGTACGGATTTATTCTGTAGTCCAGTAAAGATAACTGAATTTATTTGATATATTTTATGATTAAAAGCAATTATTAGATGACAAGTAATAATTTATATCAAAAGTTCAATCATATTAATAGCTTAAAACAACAAAACCACATTAGTTATATTTAACATCACAGATATCGCTCGGTAAACTGCTAAGTACATTAATATAGCATAGTGAACATAAGCGTGGTAAACTGCTACTACAGCGTAGTGAACATAAGCTTGGGAAACCGCTTAGTACATTACAAGAACGTAGTGAACGTAAGCGCGGTAAACCGCTAAGTACATTACTACAGCATAGTGAACATAAACGCGGTAAACCGCCTAGTACATTACAAGAACATAGTGAACTTAAGCGTGGTAAACTGCTAAGTACATTACTACAGCATAGTGAACATAAGCTTGGGAAACCGCTTAGTACATTACAAGAACGTAGTGAACATAAGCGCGGTAAACCGCTTAATACATTACAAGAACGAAGTGAACTTAAGCGTAGTAAACTGCTAAGTACATTACTACAGCAAAGTGAACATAAGCGTGGTAAAACGCTCAGTACATTACAACAGCATAGTCAACATAAGTGTGTCAACCTGCTCAGTACATTACAACAGCATAGTGAACATAAGTGTGTCAACCTGCTTAGTACATTACAACAGCATAGTCAACATAAGTGTGTCAACCTGCTCAGTACATTACAACAGCATAGTGAACATAAGTGTGTCAACCTGCTCAGTACATTACAACAGCATAGTCAACATAAGTGTGTCAACCTGCTCAGTACATTACAACAGCATAGTAAACCGCTTAGTACATTACAATAACGTAGTGAACATAAGAGCGGTAAACCGCTCAATACATTAAAAGAACGTAGTGAACTTAAGCGTAGTAAACTGCTAAGTACATTACTACAGCATAGTGAACATAAGCGCGGTAAACCGCTTAGTACATAATAATAACGTAGTGAACACAAGTTGTCCAACTGATTACAGAAAGGAACGTCCCTACCAAATTTGAAGTAAATCGGACAAAAAATGCGACTGCTAGAGTGCAAACACATATATATATATATATATATATATATATATATATAAATTTTGAACGACCCCCAAAACGTGTTCAGGGGGTCACGTTAGGAACTTCTATGGTGGTCCCGGGCTTAAGTTTCACCGTGCGGGTCATGCTAATAGTTTACTTTCCAAAGGAAATTCACTAATAACGTAGTGAACATAAGCGCGGTAAACCGCTCAATACATTAAAAGAACGTAGTGAACTTAAGCGTAGTAAACTGCTAAGTACATTACTACAGCATAGTGAACATAAGCGCGGTAAACCGCTCAGTACATTACAACAGCATAGTCAACATAAGTGTGTCAACCTGCTCAGTACATTACAACAGCATAGTGAACATAAGCATAGTAAACCTCTTGGTACATTACAACAGCGTAGTGAATAAAAGCAATACATCATTGTATCGTTGTTAAATTGTTCTAAACTAATCCTAGTTATCGTGTAAAAATTATTAATTGTTTTAATATTTTTAAATACTGATCAAAACTATATAGCTGATGTACTTATTTTCCCGCAAACAATATCAATCCATGTGCAAAAAACTGTTGGTTAATTGGAATATATAGAATTGTTTATTTTAATACAAAACCACTGCCAAATCTAAGAAGACTTCGTAGTAATAAAAACTATTAAACCTTTTATAATTACATAAAATAATCTTATATTTACATCTTACAAAATTTATACAAAACAAATTAACACAATGGACAAAAATACACATTTAAATAGTATAATATAAACCTATTAACCTGTATAACCGAACAAATTACAACATCTGCAATCTAATGATTATAGAAAATAATATTAAAAGTAATGGATCTGATTTTTAGTAACGAAAAACCCTGTTATTATTGCTTACTTGAATTGGAAAAATACTAAAATTTAGGTTTAATAATAACACATGTAGCCATTACCATTGTACAAAACTCATGAGTTTTACTGTTAATAACTGTGTAAAGCTATTTCACGAGGAAGCAAGCAGCTGTTGCGTGACTGGCCGCAGTTTGACGGCTCTTTGTAAAGTAAAGGTCCTCTAGTTTGTGAACTTCGGAAAACAGCGTGAACCGGGGTGTTAGCAAAATATATTTTAAATAATATAATGAAAATAACATTTTGTTATTCGTAAGATGTATGTTTTAAACTCAGGTATTCAAATTACATCAGTGATTGGTTTTAACTGCCATTATTATTACGAAATAATGTGTATACTAGAAACAAAACTACTACGATCAAAACGCTAAATAAAAAAATCTCCCCGTCACAGAAAACCTGCGTACTCAGTGAATTTTAAATTCATGAAATTGGAGCTAACTATGAAAATTTTAAGGAGGATGAAAGAAAATGGGTTTTATGCTAACATCAAAATAAATCAACCAGATCACAAAGAAAAGTCTATTAATTTACGTTCATAACTATCAGAGACATAACATTGTTATACTGATTCTTTAGCCAGGATCATTAACTAATAGCCCAATGACTAATGGCAGTTCGAAACCTTGCAGGCCTTCTCAGGTGAGGTTTAATGGGATTATATTATTTTTTTATTCTAGAACAAATTAGTTTCAATTAGTTTGATTTAAATTAATCAATTACTTTATTTACGCTTTGAAAACATATTTAGACTTATATTTTTGCTTAAAAGTAATGCCAATTGTGTAACCTAATATAATTTTTAGAGTAACCCAATTAAGATTCAAGAAAATGTACAATTACAATGGACTGTAGGGAACTGAATAGTTAAGAAAAACAAACGAGTTGTTGTCAGACCGCACCTAACCTCGATATTCAGAATGAAATGTAGGTGCATTTGTAGATTTTTTTAAACCTTACCTTACTTTAATATTAGCCAACATATTAAGTGAAACAAAAATACCTCCGTAACAGCAAAACTGCGTACTAAGCGAATTTCCAATGCATATATATATGTATCTTAATAACACACAAAGCCACATACTAAGCCACACATTCATAAATAAACGATTCATGACATTTTAATTATTCTACATAAGAATAACATGACGGCTGAGTATGCAGGCTTGCTGAAACAAGGAAAAAATGGGTTTTTATCCAAATATCAATATAACTCAACTAGGTAAAGCCACATACCAAGTTTTAGCGAATTTCCCCTATAGGGAAGATGCTATTACCGTAGGTGGCATGGTAAGACTTAAACCAGAGACACTGATAACTTTTCGTTTTGAGGTCCCCAGATGCCAAAAACACCATTCGTTCAAATTCATATGTATATATATATATATATATATATATATATATATATATATATATATATATATATATGAATGTGTGTGTCCGTTATCTCGATAACTTTTGAAAGAAACTCCCGATTTTGATAAAATTTGACACGAATGTGGAGAGTAACATTTATGGCTTTAAGTTCGAAAACCAGACCGATCGGACCATGGGAAGGGGGTTTTATGGGGGTTTTAAATTTTCCTATGATCTGTTTTTATAATTTATTACCCTACAATTTTAAAAACATTCAATTTTGTTATAGCAAATTTCTCGAGCTTAACAAAAATAGTAATTTAGTACTTTGAATGATTAACCTAGGTTATGTGGTTGTGGAGAAAAGTTAAAAAACGTGTCCATAAAATTTCCCATGTTAATCTTATGGGAAAAAGGTTTTTGGATTTTCCTCAGACAATTTAACTAAAATCTTCACATTTCTTCTTAACAATAAGTTTAGCTCATCAAAACAATCATTTTGGTTTTTTCTACGTCCAACCGTTGCAGAGATATTCAAAGTGCTAAACACAGTATGTTGTCCAATGTTGTCAAAAACACTATTCGCTCAGATTGATATACATACATATATATATATATATATATGTGTGTGTGTGTGTGTGTGTGTGTGTGTGTGTGTGTGTGTGTGTGTGTGTGTGTGTGTGTGTTCGTGAATGCGATTAAATTTTAAAATAAACTATTAAAATATATATTACTTAATTAAGTTTGATTTAATATACTTAGTCAATAGTACTCGAATTATCCAAGCATCCGGGCTGTAGTGATGCGGACGGTGTATCAGAGACTCGAAACTCTACAACCTTTGGGTGTAGATAGTAGACGGTCCATTATTGTAATGATTGTTGATAAAAAATAATAATTTGATTTTTGATTTTTTTAATTTTATTACAACTTTAAATATGACATTTCAGATGTCATTTAATTCCTTAAAACTATACATAGTTATTTTGTTCACATGCAGTTGTAAAACAATGTTTATTATGTTATGATTTAACAATAATCAAAAATAAAAAAACAACAAAAATCATTACAAACAATAAACAAAAATTAACAAACAAATAAAGAGAGAAAGAACACTATAATTATATAAACAAGATAACAAATCAATAGTCAGATCATAAAATCTACTCCAATATTTTTTAATTAATGGAGTATGAAGATAATGAGAATGAAGAAATGATAAAAAAGAAAAGATGGAATAATACAGAATAAAATAGGCAAGTTGACAAAAAAGATGAAGAAAAATTACAAGATACCAAAATACCCCCCGTCGCAGCAAATCTGCGTACTCAGCGAATTTCCAATGCATTGATATGTTTCTCACTAGTACATAAAGCCACTCACCAAGTTTGACAAAAATACATTCATAAATAAGTGATTTATTACATTTTATTTATTCCCCATAAGAATAACATTAGGACTGAGTACGCAGGTTTGCTGCAACGAGGAAGATAAGAAATGAGTTTTTATGCAATTATCAATGTAACTGAACCAGGTGAAGCTACTTACCATGTTTTATTAATTTATGTTCATAATTAAGGGAGATATAAAACTTTACTTATTCTCCATAAGAATAACACTAGGGCTGAGTATGCAGATTAGCTGCTACGGGGACAATCAACAAAACATTTATTTTTTGTGCAATTATCAATATACCAGTACAACATGAAGCCACATACCAAATTTCATCAATATACATTCATAAATAATCAAGATATCAAATTTTATTTATTCTCCATAAGGATAAAATTAGACTACGTACTGTGTTTAGCACTTTGAATATCTCTTCAACGGTTTGACGTAGAATCACAATTTAAACACCAAAATGATTTTTTTGTGGAGCTGAAGTGATTGGTAAAAGAAAATGTGAAGTTTAAAGTAAAATTAACTGAGGAAAAGCCAAAAACCTTTTTCCCATAAGATTAACATGGGAGATTTTATGAGCATGTTTTTTGGATTTTTTCCGCAACCACTTAACCTAGGTTAATAATTCAAAATACCATATTATTTGTTTTTTAAGCTCTATAACATGGTCTAAACCTAAATTAAGTGTTTTAAAAATTTTAGGGTAAAAAATGCAAAAAACTGATTTTTTGAAAATTTAAAACCCCCATAAACCCCCCTTCCCATAGTCCGATTTTTCTGGTTTTCGAACTTAAAGTCATAAATGTCAGTTTACACATTTGAGCCAAATTTCATCGAAATCGGACGTTTTTTACTCAAGTTATCGCATTCACGGACACATATATATATATATATATATATATATATATATATATATATATATATATATATACATATATATAAATTTGAACGAATAGTGTTTTGGACATCTGGGGACCTCAAAACAAAAAGTTATCATGGTCTCGGGCTTAAGTCTTACCATGAGACCTACGGTAATAGCTTCTTCCCTATAGGGGAAATTCGCTAAAAGGAGATAAAAGAACAAATACCCCCCGTCGCAGCAAACCTGCGTACTCAGCGAATTTCCAATGCATTGATATGTTTCTCACTAGTACATAAAGCCACTCGCCAAGTTTGACAAAAATACATTCATAAATAAGTGATTTATTACATTTTATTTATTCCCCATAAGAATAACATTAGGACTGAGTACGCAGGTTTGCTGCAACGAGGAAGATAAGAAATGAGTTTTTATGCAATTATCAATGTAACTGAACCAGGTGAAGCTACTTACCATGTTTTATTAATTTATGTTCATAATTAAGGGAGATATAAAACTTTACTTATTCTCCATAAGAATAACATTAGGGCTGAGTATGCAGGTTAGCTGCTACGGGGACAATCAACAAAACATTTATTTTTTGTGCAATTATCAATATACCAGTACAACATGAAGCCACATACCAAATTTCATCAATATACATTCATATATAATCAAGATATCAAATTTTATTTATTCTCCATAAGGATAACATTGGACAACGTACTGTGTTTAGCACTTTGAATATCTCTGCAACGGTTTGACGTAGAATCACAATTTAAACACCAAAATGATTGTTTTGTGGAGCTGAAGTGATTGGTAAAAGAAAATGTGAAGTTTAAAGTAAAATTAACTGAGGAAAAGCCAAAAACCTTTTTCCCATAAGATTAACATGGGAGATTTTATGAGCATGTTTTTTGGATTTTTTCCGCAACCACTTAACCTAGGTTAATAATTCAAAATACCATTTTATTTGTTTTTTTAAGCTCTATAACATGGTCTAAACCTAAATTAAGTGTTTTAAAAATTTTAGGGTAAAAAATGCAAAAAACTGATTTTTGGAAAATTTAAAACCCCCATAAACCCCCCTTCCCATAGTCCGATTTTTCTGGTTTTCGAACTTAAAGTCATAAATGTCAGTTTACACATTTGAGCCAAATTTCATCGAAATCGGACGTTTTTTACTCAAGTTATCGCATTCACGGACACATATATAGATATATATATATATATAGATATATATATATATATATATATATATATATATATATATATATATATATATAGATATATATATACATATATATAAATTTGAACGAATAGTGTTTTGGACATCTGGGGACCTCAAAACAAAAAGTTATCATGGTCTCGGGCTTAAGTCTTACCATGAGACCTACGGTAATAGCTTCTTCCCTATAGGGGAAATTCGCTAAAATTAACAAGTCTGAAAATTAAAAATCAAAAGTTAAAAAATCTTTTAGAAAAAGATTAAAAAGAACATGGAAGATTTACAACAAATTATAAAAACGTGTTTTTGAGTGCAAATTAACAAAATATTTCAATTAATTAAAACTGTCTTAGTGGGTATTGTTGTTATTTTAATAATTTTTGTCAAAGAAACTGTTAATCTATATTCCAGTCTATTCAAGAAAAACATTTTGTGAAAAGAAGTCAAATAAAACTATTAACTAACTACAAAAGTTTACATAAACAATATAATATTATGTTGTTTATGTAATCTTCTTATTTTCAATATTAAAGTGTATAAAAATGAAATGTATAAATGTAAAAAAATGCAAACGAGTGAGGTAGTGATTATTGCACCTCACATTCAGGAGGTCTTGGGTTTCATCCCAGGCCGGCCATTCTGAGAAGAGTTTGTACGGTTTCTCATCTCATTTAGGCAAATGCCGGAATGGTTCCCAGAAAAGGACCGTACCCCGCCAGGAAGGGAAAGATAGGACTCAGGCCTACCTTACCAAGTTTAAAGATTTCCCCATAAATTTAATATTTTGTTTTGTAAATTCCAACACAATTGTTAAACATTGTCACGGAATAATAATAATAATTATTATTATTATTATAACTTGAGTAAAAAACGTCTGATTTCGATAAAATTTGGCTCAAATGTGTAAAGTGACATTCATGACTTTTGTTCGAAAACCAGAACAATTTGGTCAATGGGAAGGGGGTTTTATAGGGGTTTACAATTTTCCAAAAATCAGTTTTTTACATTTTTCATCCTCAATATTTTAAAATACCTAATTTTAGTGTTGGCCATTTTATATAGCTTAAAAAATATAGTATTTTGAATCATTAACCTAGATTAAGTGGTTGCGGAGAAAATACAAAAAAAGACTCATAAAATCTCCCACGTTAATCGTATGGGAAAATGGTTTTTAGCTTTTCCTCAGTTCATTTAATGTAAATCTCACATTTGCATTTACCGTTCAGTTAAGCTCTACAAACCAATAATTTTGGCGTTTAAATTGTGATCCTATGTCCAACCGTTGCAGAGATATTCAAAGTGCTAAACACAGTACATTGTCCAATGTTATCACTACGGGGAATAAATAAAATTTTATATCTTGATTATTTATCAATGTATATTGTATGTGGCTTCAACTAGTAGCGGTATATTGATATTTGCACACAACAACATTTTTCTTGATTTTCCCCGTAGCAGCAAACCTGCATTCTCTGCTCCCATGTTATTCATATGGAGAATAAGTAAAGTTTTATATCTCCGTTAGTTATGAACCTAAATTAATAAAACCCTAATTAATGGTAGCTAGCTTCTGGTATGTAGCTTCGGTTGAGTTATATTGATAATTGCAAAAAAACAAGATTCTTATCTTCCTCGTTGCAACAAACCTGCGCCTGCGTACTCAGCCCTAATTTTATTCTTATAGAGAATAAATAAAATGCTTATATCACTTATTTATGAATGAATTTTTGTGAAACTTGCTAAGCGGCTCTATGTAGTTAGCGATGATCAAAATACCAAAACGCTTGTTTTTTTAGCTGAATTTAATGGAAAAAGTATAATTTGATTTACTAAAATATGATGTGTACAAAAATAAAAAAAAACATTTATGGGGTAAAAACACCCCTAAAATCCCCCTTATGATACAGCGATCTGGCTGGTTTTCGAACTTAAAGTCATAAATGTTGCTGTACATGTTTGTACCAAATTTAATCAAAATCGGACAGTTTTTACGAAAGTTATCGCACCCACGGACACACAAATATATATATTTATATACAGTTTTGAACGGGTGGTGTTTTTGGCATCTGGGGACCTCAAAACTAAAAGTTACCATGGTCCCGGGCCTATGTCTTACCATGCCGACTACGGTAATAGCTTCTTCCCTATAGGGGAAATTCGTTAATAGGGGGTACATTTTTCTTTTAATTGTTTGACTGTTCACCAGGAGGAAGAATAACCTTTAAAATCAAGGAGTATGTCAAAGTGAACATTAAATGCAATGCCTCAAATCCGTCTTCGAACGGACCACTGATTTAAAAATTGCAACCGGACAAACATGTCTTTAAATACTGTTTGCAAGACGTATAAATCCGTTAAAACTGCTCATTTTTTGTCCAATTTTGTTGCATCGTGTTATGCTATATAATACCTTTAAAATAATCTATGTCGTGACCTATAGATACTTTATAGGTACTTTATACCTTGTAACCTATACGGTTACCTTAATACATACAATTCCTCCAATAATGGTTTTAGAAAGAATAATTGGAAAACCTTTTCAAAATTACTAGACTAGCGTTGAAATCGGGTAAGTTTTGCCATAAAAAAATTACACGATATTCATTGGAACTACATTAATAAGGCCGTTAGGGTGTCTCGTTAACCTGCCGTTAAAATGTTAAATTGCCTTATATGTCTCAATAGGCATGGGTATAAATTTCTGTGTCTAAATAATCACCTATCAACTATATCAATCAGTATTGTTCATACATATATGTTTTTTGCAGACTACCAAAGTTTTATTTTCAACCGATATTTTTAACAGTATAAGGGAATAAAAGAAACCCATCTACAAAATTCACGATCTGAGCTTGACATTAAACCAGATTTACATAAATTACTTCACCAACTTCAGGAAGTGACTAATTAAAGTGGTCATTAAGCGTCGGAAAAACGCATCAACAGCTTGTCTGTCTTAACTACTTTTATTATTTTACTTTCAAGACTTAATGTGCTATTTTGATTTGGATTACTCGATATATGTAATAATATTAAAACAATGAACACATGTGTTTAGTACCCTTTGTCATAAGTAAACTGTAATTTGACAATGGTATAGAAGCGAAATATAATATATGTTATATGGGAAATGGAAATATAATATGGAACAAATTAGATCATAAGGGACCGATACAGTTTGATTTAAACTTACTTGCAACCTTTTGCACTGACTCATCGACGGTAATCTATTGGTTCTTAACGGGATGTATTCTCTGTGATGGTGAAGGTGTTGCTATTGTTAAGTAAATCTTGGCTACATTAATAATGCAAACAACTATACGTACTTACATTTAAAAAAGGAAATATTACCTTCCCGTCAGAAGCCATATTTAGCCTTTTAAAACCATAGTGAGAATACAAATAAAAATGTATAAAAAATATATTTTTTATACCATACGCCATATACTGTTATGAAAATTTAGTAATAAATTGTTTATCTTGTAAATTTAAACTCGATATAACAACGTATTAAAGTATGTGCTATTTGATACAAAACTTCAGTATCATGGCACGGTACTTAAGTCTGATATGTGTTGTATTTTTAATTTTCCTTTACCTCACTTTTAGTCATTGGAACAAATGTTGGATGATTGCACTAGGTTGGGATATGCAGGTGTGGTCAGTCACCATACACGCTGCTTCCGTGACCATTCTACTGCTCCAGTTCTATCTTTGTTTATCAGTTGCGTATATGTCCATTTAATCCTATGACATTCCTTAAGAAAATTCTCACTTAAGCACTTATCTAGTTATTTTTGACGCTGTACTTTCGCTATTTAAATTGTTGTTCGACCTCTCTTGAAGCTCCTAAATTAATTAAAATTGATTAGTAGAGTAGTAAACTCATGAAATATATAATATATACAAATTTTCTGATTTTTCGGTTTAAGTCATCACTTATTTAGTAATTTATAGGCCTTAGTAATACTATCTTTATTTTTATCTTTACATTATCAAATTATTTTTTTTATATTTATTGGTATAATGATTTCAGTTGATTTATCGTAATCAAGTATACATGAGGCGGGAGTTTACTAGCACATCCATGAAGTAATTGGCGTCTTTTGTC
Organism: Allygus modestus; assembly: GCA_963675035.1. Classification (NCBI taxonomy): domain Eukaryota; kingdom Metazoa; phylum Arthropoda; class Insecta; order Hemiptera; family Cicadellidae; genus Allygus; species Allygus modestus. Next base: position 179,970,801 of record OY776111.1, on the reverse strand, counting down.
ATTTGAATAATTTGATATTGTGCGTGAGAAATCTAATAAGTAATTATAAGATTTAATTACAACATTGTTATATTATAATAAGGAACAGAGGAATTTAAAACGCATGAAATTAACGTACACTACTCCAACACCTCTATTCGGTGCTGGGAGTTACATTTAGTGCCTGTAAACTAAAATAAAAAATTTCCGGAATAAATTACAATACAATCTTAAATTGATACTATTGTAAATCATGACAAACTATTAAAACAAATACATAAAAATAGCTAATTTATATTTCGTTTTGATTAAGATATTTTGTATGAAACAAGGGCAAAAATTGATTTTTTCCGGCAGATAGAGCGTATTTGTTAATTTTGATGTTGTCTTTGTTAAATAAGATTGGTGAGTATACAAAAAAATTAAGATTAATAAAGTTTTAAAAACTAATTAACGAGGTAAAAAACAATTAATTTGTCACGCAGAGACGTGGTCTACTTTTCCGGACAGCTCTGTTGTAGAGCTTAGTTAGAGGTAATAAATCGGTGACATTATCACTTGACAAATGTTGCAATTACAATGTCTTTAACTACAAACACGAGTGCGTAAGTAATGGGCAAATATACAGTACCGAGTTAATGTATCCAGTCTTTAACTTGTGAAAAACTCAATTTGAACAATGCATGAATGGTAAAAGTATATTATAAAAAACAATCGAAAGTAATAAAAGGCAGTACATCCAAGAAATTAAAAATATTCGTAAAAGATATAGTTACAAAAGTAACTTAACTAAAAGATTTCTGTATTAAAAAACGTTCGCTTGGCAAATAGCATTGTAAATAGAAAATTAGTGTTAAATATTCCACATTTCTCGATTAGATCAAACACTCAGTAGTTGTTATATTCCTTCCTACTGCATACCGTTAATACCCCGTCACAGCAATCCTGCAAGTAATATGTGTGTGTGTGTGTCTTAATGCCTCATAAAAATGCTTAGAGAGTTCCTTAAAAAAATGCTTACCAAGTTCCTTAAAATTGTACTCACAAATAAGCGATACATCAAATTGTAATTAATCTCCATAAGAATAACAATGTGGATGAGTATGTAGGTTTAATGAAGCAAGGAAAACCCCTTGATATCATGGTCCTGGTCCTGGCCTTAGGTCTTACCATGCCGACTACGGTAATAGTTTCTTCCCTACAGGGAAAATTCGCTAAAAGTAAGAAAATCTTTGCTAAATTGTTTTCATTATTTTAATTGATAAATTTAGAATTTACGGAATATATTTTATAATCTTCCATACGGCCACCTTTTGCTCTTGTACAACATTGACCTAGTTCGGGAATTTTACTGCACCATGCACGAGCGGTGGAGTTATACTCCAATAAAATCCAACCTAAGCCCAGATTAGTTATGCTTGCTTAGGGGGTTATAGGAATTGTGTTTGTTCGCACTCGTTGGAATTTTCAGTCTTTTCCCACTTACTCTCTGGGTAACGCTAAACAAACGGCCTTGGCAGCTGGACAGTAAGAGACCGTGATATACCAGGTTATAAATTGTAAACAAAACAAAAGTGCATAAAGTCATAAATATTGCTTTACATCTGTATTACATTTAATCAAACTTGAACCTTTTTTACGAGAATTATCGCACCCACGGACATATGTAGATATTAATACAGTTTCGAAGCAATGGTGTTTTTGGCATCTGGGGACCTTAACACAAAAGTTATCATGGTCCAGGGCCTAGGTTTTACCATGCCGACTTAGGGCAAAAAAACAACAAAATAAAAATTAAATTAATTCTTTGAAGTATTTGGTGAATTATTTTCATCAGTTTTTGATAGAAATGTGCAGAATATGTAACTGTTCTCTGTGACAATGGTGATATTCTGTGATTATTTAAGAGTGCGTTTTGGATAATCAATATAACGTAAGATTTAGAAGTTCACGTTTTAAGTAGATTTTTCCGCAATTAAAGTCATAAACGTTAGGAAAAAAACCTCTTATGTCTAGGGAAGTAAAAGCATATTGTAAAAGTAGAAAGTAGGGCTGATATGCTACTTTATACGTTTTTGGGTAATAAAACAGCATTTCACCGGTTTTACGGTTACCAGTAAAGCACCTCTTCTCCACTTTACATGTAACGTAAACCTTCCAGTTGACGGCATGTTGAAACAAGATTGAATACGTCGCTATTTCGCAGCATCTGACAAGCCCTTCTACCGTCGGGTGTCGAGGGACTTTCCTAATTCTCTTACAGATTCCCTTTTATTGCGATTCTTGGTGTATCGAGATTTTCTCATGTACAATAGTATTTCAATTAACTTGCATTACCTTTTTACTGTCACCCTATAGAGATAAAATGTATATAGAAATATTATTGTTTCGTCAAACCGTTTTAGTTTAGTTATCGAAGGAGATATCAAAGGAGATGTTCGTTTTGGTGCTTCCTGAACCAAACAAGTGGTTTTTGAGTGATGTCTGCAATCGTAACCTTGTTGAATCTCCCCATTCTCCAAGTAGCGGCCTCAAGTGTTTCGATAAGTCATAGTTCTTTCAGTTTAGGAGCCTTTGAGGGATTTGTATACCACAAGTTATCTACTGCTTTTACCGATTGCCAAGCCAAGTTATGGCTTAAAATGTCCTTCTGAGCCTTTGAGCTCAGAATAACGTCATCGATTAACTCCATCAGTAAGTAAATAGCAAATTAAATAAATTAATAATCCCTGATATAACTGGTAAGCTTAAAATGGCAATCATAATGGCTACAAATTTAAGTAAAATAAAATCTGCCAATCTAAAAAATGTATTTTTATCGTGTGTTCAACATATTCTAATTACAGTAAATACGATAAATAAAAAAGGAGTGATACCAGAAGCTAAGACATGCCTGATAGAAATAACCAAACAATGCATATTTATTCTTAAAGATTTCAGAGCCACTCCGTTATTTTTAAATTAATACATCATATATTTTTGAATTCGTATTACAAAAGTACAAATCATTAATTTACAGCTTCTTAATAGTATGTAATGAAATTAGTTGTTTTATGTCAAACTATTTGGTAGAATTAAAACATTTTTTTATTTGTCAAATTAATATTGACATTAATTTTGCGTTTGTATTAAACTAGCGGCTTGAAGGGGCTATGGCCCCTAACCTTGTTCAATACTCGTCTCGTCTAATTTGTTTACTCTTTTTATGCTGAGGAAAATTAAAATATATAAGCAGACAAACATGTCAGTTTGAAATTAAAGTAGACACTTAATCACATGTTTTAATGCAAACAAAGCAGACGTTTTTAAATCCCCGTACTTTTCTTTTGGGGGATGTTTGACGTTATTTCTCGCTTCCTGGTAATTTTTTGGAAATACTACTATTCTTCCCGAGTCGCTAAAATCAATACCTTTAATTTGAGCCGTTTCCCATCATTGTGCAATTTGCCAAACTCCCACAATTTTGACTAAAATATTTCGCTTACAGAATTTTGTATAAAGATATATAAAGACGAAGGGCAGGAAGCTACGGCTTTAAACGTACGTATATGACTTAGTAAGAAAACGTTTGCTCGTGTTTACAAAAAAAATCTAAAAAAACATATCATTAATTCCTGAAGCGTTTTAAACACCCTGGGCAGCTGCAAGATAAGGTGAAAAATATAAAATTAAATGACGTTTAGTAACCAACACGTAGCATATCAACTATAAACCTAAATTTAAAATTGTAAAAGTTAGACTGTTCAAACCGAAACAATAAAATTACACATTTGCATTTAAAACGTTGGCAGTAAACGTAATTTGATGCAAATATTATAATCTACATTCTATTTAAAGGGTATAAAAACATGAAAAGCAAATTAGATATCAGGAAAATTTCATTTTAATATCAACTCAACTTAGGAATAATATTATTTTAATCAAAATATATTTTGAATATTTAAAAAACCGATACAAGGTTTGGCATTTATCAACACTTTGGTGTTTAAGTAATAGCATTATGTATAACTTGCGGCTATTGGAAATTAAATTGTTTTCCTGAATACCTCATAAGTGAAGCTTTTCATTTACCGAGAACATATTACACCAAACAATATTTCCACGGCCAGAGTTAAACATTTAATTTAGAGAATCCAAATTCAACATCTAATTTCTGTGGCAAGATATCGCGTTTTAATTTTTACTCCTTCTTAGCCAATTATAATTAGTTTTATCTCTTTGTACTGTTATCCACTTGAAATCTTAGCACGAAGTAGATTAATTTTAGTATAACTGCTTAATACATTATCTCAGTTTTATTAGTTATAATATTATGTTATAATATTTATATAGTAATTTCAAAGATATTGTCTATGTAATTCACCAGTATACAGAGACCCCTAAACATTAGTGGAGTATAACTAACAGTGAGACAAGTTTATCCTTCAAAACATTTCTCAACACTCGTACGTGGGAAAGGTCCTTCTTCCTAGGTGCTTCGTATGTTTGGACGAATCCGGGAAAATCCATTGAGAACTTTCCCAATTCCAACTCATTCTATCTACTTTCACCTTATGAAGAAAATAATACCACTATATTATTATTCCTGAACCAACACTTCAACTGTTTCATTGGCACAGCCCCACAAGGTACGTAGGTGGTTCGTTAGTAATTGAATGGAAGTAAGCAATGTTTATTTATTGTTTTAATTCTATAAAGCCATAGAAATACTTATATTAACACCTAATAAAATACGAAATTTTACAAACTGTCAACAAGATTTGTCTTAACATCCGATATTGCATAGTTTATATATGTATTTTGTTTTCAATGCACGTTGCAAAATTAATAGGGGTGTTAAATGTAGTATGATATGTAAGGCAAAAGCCTTATTTATAGTAAAGTAAAACCTAAATTTAGCCAAATACACATTCATATATAATTTGTATTAACACTTACATGTTTAAGAGTTTTACAAGAGTATGTATTGTTAGTAGTTTAATGCTAAGAGAAGCCAGCAGATATTCCTCCTCAAGACCAGCAAGTCCACCGTTATTGATGTTTCAATATTGTAACAGTCAACGTCACTGTGTACCTTGGCCATCTGAGTAATCACGCAATAATTATACGATACAAAAGAAACAGAAATGCCTATGATGAATTTTAGTTTGATAAGTCGTTAACAATTCGAATATGACAATGTATTATATTTTTGACAAATTTAAAAATTCTTAATGTAGACCTAAAATTTAATTCGGGGACCTTTTCTTTCACATTATTAATTAGACCGTCTGCGAATATATCTTCGGTGGGATAGCGTTAAGGCCATTATTTTATTTTTTAGCTTACAACGACTCTAGTAAAATATTTATGGTTGCATGTTTACACACAATCTTTAATGTATTTTAAGTTTATTTGTAAAATTCAAAACAATTGCGATCGTTAACAAAATACAGTTTCTCCACGATGCTCCACTTTTAAAAAGAAACAAATTTATAATACCAAAGCAAAAGTAACAACGATTTGATCGACCTAATATATTAGTCATTTTAAGGTTACTTCCCTTTTTACCTCGCAAGTTTGGTTATAAGTGTAATGAAGGCAGCTCCAAATATTCTTTGGAGGTATCCAATTCTAAAGAAAGCATTCGTTTATAATTATCTCGTTTAATTCTTTTAACTTTTTTTTACATATGTTTGGTTTAAACGCAAACAATTTGTCTCTAGTCTAAAATATCATAAAGTTAACTAACATTGGCATATTTTGATATAGTAATAATAGACGTATATAATTATATTTATCAGCAATATATCTATCTATGTCATATGAGAGATATAACTGAGAGGCACATTTGGATATGAGGAGGTAATACATTAATCTTGTCTTATCACCAGTCGTGATCGCTAGCTACGAGACAAGAGCAGATTATGTCAAACAACTGCTGCAGTAATGCGGCTTCGCGATAACAAGCTCTACATAGAAGTTGGAGGAGCGATCACCGTAGTGAAAATGTAGCAAAAAATGGCTTCTTAACGTCTCATTCCATATTTTTAGTTTATATTTACAAAGTTGTCCGTTATATGGTGTCGTGACATGTTGGCCCCAATTTTAACATATTGGAAAATGATTTTTTCTGCGAGAAGGTTTGTGACAATATAAAGTATAAGTAGCGTATGTAAGCAATAATTTAACAGAAAATGAGAGGGGACTAGAGTCAAATATAAATAAATAAGTAATTGAAGATTTAAAAACTAAGTCGGGAGCATAATATACGTTGATATTTGTTTAATGGGCATGCAAAACAAAATAGAAAGAAATTGAAAAATCTCTGCTTTAAAACGTTCATTAATTGAAAAACAAAGACATTTCATATATCTTTTAATATTACGATTTCGTAACAATTTACGCATTGATTTATTTACATTAATACCACTTCGAAGCTATTTATCATATGCCAAACTGCGAGTAAAATTTTGGTATTAAACTTTAAAGGGATGAAAGTATTGCGTTCAATAGTCCCCCTAAAGTTTATTGAAAAAGTAAGTGTATATTAAAGTAACCTAAAGTTCTAATACAAAATTACTTTTTATTAGATTGTTGATTTGGTTCCTTCATTGTACAGTTTCAAAGATTAAACATTGTCCTCGACTAAATCTTAGGGCACAAAGCATTCATGGAGTGCAAGTGTCTGAACCCTGGCAAAATGCTTCATTTAAACAATTGCCTGAGTACATAGATCCAAAGAATTCTGAAACTGGCCACAGAACGTGTATTTTGAACAATGACTCAGCAAACTTGTCAAATATACTGATGGTAAACACACGTATCAAAGATTTCATTTTAGTAATGAAATATGGACTGGGTACTGTGTGAAACAAAGGTAAATATGTTTAATTTTTCGGAAGTATTAAAATGTGTTTCCTCATCTTATTATACTTGATTCTAGTTGGTTGAAAGATATGTATATTATTTAAAAAAGTAAATCAGACTTTATTAATCAGACCTATATTTCATGTTGGTTATGGTTTTGTTAATTAAATGTAAATGAGACCTGTACACATTAAAACACAACGCATATATTGATCGTAGTGGACTGAAAACCCCTTTTGTAATAAAATTAATCTCAGTTCGCCTTTAAATAAAACCATTAATATAAATAGTTGTGTTTAAACTCTTGAAAAATTCTGGAACTTTTACGTTAACACGGGCCAAATCTATTCCTCCCAACTTATTTGGACCTAATAAATCCTGCTTGTGATAATTACAGAGGGATAGAAGGTATGAAGTTTATTTTCCGTTTTTACAAGGTTTCTTTTGTTTAAGTATCAGAAGCTCCAGAAATCGTGTTTCAGTTATATTTAAGGCTCAAGTTTGAAGCCATAAAGATAAGTCCGATATCGGCTTACCTTGTACGATAAGGAATTCGATAGTGAGAAAGTTTGGGTAGGAATTTAATCGCTTATTCGACTTCTGATTAGTATTGAGCCGGAAGTTTGTGATAACATAATGTAACTTAGACTTAGCCCAACTCCAGTACCACGCCTTACAAGATCTCTTAATATAAAATATATCGTATGTGTACCTAACAATTCTAACGACAGTCCTTGACAAGTAGTGTACACTATATATAAACTCTTTAACAACTTAAGAGTTGTCAATGTCCATCCTACAACTGGTAAATTAGTAGAATGCCAAAATATTAGTAGCAAGCTGGTCGTTCGGGCAAGGTTGTTTGGGTTTAATTCCTTTAACGGAATTACATTTTCAATATAAAAATGGTAAAGGTAGACTCATGTTAGTAAATGGTTGAATTTGGAATGCGATTAATGTGTATTTACTAGTAAATAAAATAAAACATGGCTACCAAAATAATCGTTAACTAAATTTATCATGATATTTGAATGTTTTTGGTGTCAAACAACATATTTTAGCGAAACCTAGACTCCATAAAAACCTTGAAAAACTACACAAAACTGAATATCTAGCCATATATTTAATGACGTGTGTCTAGAAATGCTGTAATCTTTCGATCTACTTTATAGAACTGATGCGTTTACAACTCGATACACAAACCATTCAAGTGGAACCGATATAAACGACTCACCTTAGGCGGCAATCGGTGCTGCATTGTAGGCGTGATATTGAATTTCGGGGACATGCATGCGAAGGACTGTTTACGTAGATATGGAAACAATGTCACGTTCAGTTTGAGCACTTATTCTAACAAATGAGTCTTAAGTTAATTTTTATTGCAATTTCTATTCTTTCAAAATTCTTTCTTAGTTCAAAACTTAAATTAATTCTCATAATATGCTCTTAGTAGTAAAGTAAGTCTGGTTATGAGGGTTATATAACATATTAATTAAATGTATATCTTCCCATTCATCTACGTATTATATTAATTAAATGAGATGGAATTTAAGCTTTTAGATAAATTATAAGTTTTAACGTAACAAAATACGTTCAAAAAAATAATTTGTTTAGAATTTGATTTTGTTTTTAACCATCCCATAAAGACGCGCATTTACGTTTTAATAATGTGTGCTGTTGACTTAAGTCCAAACAATGGCAATCTAATAAAAAATATGTTTGAAGACTATATTAAAATAACAGTTACAAAACGTTGAAAAAACACGTGAACCCGTGAGACCATCCGCTACGGATTACGGATGGTCTTATGGGTTCACATAGTTACTTATTTACACCGTCATGGTATTACGGTCTCCAAAAGGTTTTTTTTTCTAAATTAGATTTACCTTGTGTTGTTTGTATCGGTTCCACTTTAATAGTTTGTCTTGGGTTGTAAACAAGTAAATTCTATAAAACAAATTGAAAGATTACAATGAAAAAGTTTCTAGATACACGTCATTAAATATGTGGCTAGATATTTAGTATGATGTAATTTTACAAGGTTTCTATGATCCTATGTTTCGTTAAAGTATGCTATTTGACTCCAAAAACAATTAAATACCAAGACAATAGGCGCCTCCTCGTTAGGTTAACCTCCAAGTCTTAAAACACAGTGCTGTTAAAATAATCTCAGTTAATCATAATCACAGTACTGTTTACTGTCAGTAAGAATAATTAGTCATTTATGTTAGATTTTTAATTATGAAAATGTTGACTACCGATAATGTGTATTTGAAGGAAATTCAAATGCTATAGTTTTGAATTGTTTTATTTTAAGATAAAAATGTAAACGTATTGTAAGGAAAAATAAAAACAGTAAACTTTAAATAAAATTTGTGTTTGGTTAAATAATTTGTTCTTATTTGCGGTAAAATTTTCCACTTTGTTATTTTTAGCTATATACTTATTTTTTAAAAGGTTGACTTTTGTACAGCGTATTTCAATAAAATGCAAATAAAAACCTGAACTAATTAATTGTTATGTCATGTTTTGATTGATTGTATTTGTAATGAGTACAATCCTATATTTTTAATAAATGATTGCTTTTAGATAACTATTTTTTATATTGATTTAACGTTGAGAAACGCTATAACTGACGAATTAAAAATTCTTTTAGGTATTTGTTTCAGAATCTTAACTTAAAACAGGTTTACCAAATTTTAATTAAATAAAACGAATTTGTTTTTTTCCAAAAGTAAACTATTTATTTAATCCTTCGTAATAACCTGACTACGAAAAAGTATGTTAAAGGATATCCTGAGCATTTACCATGTACACGGAAGGTGTAAACTAGCAGTTATAAACTCGCACTTCTCACCATGTATAACGCATCCTGCTTAACATATTTAAGTGTCTTTTGTCATTATTTTATCCTATTTCGTAAATTCACAAATGTAATAGAAAATTCTGTAGACACAAATTCAGGACAACAAATATTGCTCTAAAAACAGATTTTAAACAATTCTAATAATGGGGTAAAGTATAGTAAAGATAATTTATTATAAATGAAAGTGGGACCATTCCGACCCTTTTTGTGGGACCTTTATTTGTATGGTCGACTTTTACTTACAGAAAGACTTCAGGGTCGTGAAGTACTTAGAGTATCATATGAGATTATCTAACTTGAATATTATAAGTTGGAGGGTCAGCACTTTTGTTTATACCCTTAACGTTGTTTGTAAAGGTTATGTTTTGTAAAAATAATTTATACAACACTAAGAGTCCAATTTCAAAGGTATAAGGTAATTTTTTAGTAATCGGCAATGACACTAACCAATTTATTTCTTTAAATTTGTAAGATTTAAAAAGATTATAGTTTCATTTATTTACAATTAAGATTTTATTTGGGAATCAGAAAGGTTTCTTTACTTCATTTAGTGAATCTTTAACCATTCAATAACATTTAAATATATCAGTAATATTAGTTGCAAGTGTATATAATTTAAATAATTCGATTCATGTTCAACTTTACCATAACAGTATTTAGCTGCTAAACGAAAAATAATAATTCCTTTCCTTTCCTTTAATGCATAGTTTCATAATCCCTAATCCTTCGAATGTTGACTTTTTTCTGGGTGCCCCAGCTTTATTTTTTTTCTATGAGGAAAATCTTTAAACGACAGTTGTACTTTTAACATTGTAAAATAAATAACACTAGTGTTCATTTGTTTGATCTAACATTCGTTCCCCTAAAAGTTTGCTTTTGTTTTCATTTGTAGCTATGTTTATAATAATGATACACTAATGTTATAACGCTAAAGCAGTTGTCCCATATGATATCCAATCCTGAGTTGGGTTTTCCGTTATGCATTCTTACACTAGTAACTTATTAAACATTATTTTTGAAGCCTAACTAACAATGGTAATACGTAGTACAACTTGAGAACTGTGGAAGGGTATTGGTCATAGTTGGCTGATCGATTTGTACTTCTTTATATATTTAGTTCGCATTGATATACTAACTGACCTACATCATGAACTAAACAATTTTAATAATTAGGTACTAGCGCTTGTTTTCCTTGATGTAGAACATGTCGTTGCAAAATATTATTTTCCTATAGATTTATCTGTCGAAAGTTAATACAAGTTGTGTTACTTTAATTTATTTAAACTACTTCTGAAATGATAAAATCGAATTAGCATTTGGAAATTAAAGTAATGACGATGACAATAACGTCTCTGTAACATATACAATTCCACACTAATTTAATTAAATAAAGCCATTTGGATGGTTTTCAATGACAATTAAATTGCCTAATCTTCGAATGTTGTGGATTTAATTAAACTATAGTTCTATGTTACTGTCTAAATTAGGTAAAAATAGCTTCATAATAAAAGCAATAAAAGCCAGTAAATAGAATATTAATCCTTTACATTTTATCCCTTTTGAATTTTAAAATGTTAAGAGGATTGAAGTATTTTAGTTTGCACGGGAAACTAAACTCAATTAAAAGATACGTTGTTTTGAAAGAAGTTAAAAATAGCCACCATAAAATAAATGTACAGAGTGGCTGAAAGATACTATCACACCATCACTAAGACCCTCCTTCTACATGAATTATTTTCATATTAAATAACCTTCTCCGTTATGAGAGACTATGTCAACGAGGTTCAGATTAAATTGTTTACCCTCAATGGACTGGTGGTGGGTGGGGGTTACAAATTTTAAAATAGGTTCTAATGGTTGGACTAAACCAACTGGATTACACTGATTATATTTAGTTGTAAATACGGTATTCTTGCTACGGAATAAATTCACATCAAAATATGTTTTACATTTTTGAGCTTTATTCGATATAGACTATGAAATCCAATAATAATAAATTTGGTCACCTTTGCTTTAATGTTTAGTTAACGTTGTTTTATGTTTTGTTTAGTTGTGTTACCATTTTTAATTATAAAAAACCCGTTCGAATTAATAAAACAAAGTATATATATTTTTAACTTTCTCTTGTTTGTGTGGTATCTATCACATGCATGAATATCAGACTAAAGGTATACTAACGAAATTATTTCTACATAAAAGTCCAGTAGCTAAAGTGTGAATAGCCAAACAAAATATGAAATTATCTACTGTAAAGTATTCGAGACATAAATTATGAGATTTCAATCAAAAATGTAAACAAATAAGACAAAATAACAACTAAATTAAATCTTTAAAGAAGCGTTAATGGTCAGATGAGAGGACAGACGGATTACAAATGACCGACAGAGAAGTGTCACCAGCACATGGGCTCAGCGCTGATGTATGATAAACTGGTTCATGAATACTTCATGTACACATCCGCAACACTAACACCAAACCGGTACGTTACAGAATATAACCATGTGACAATCGATGGTAAGTTATAAAACTAACATTTACAAAATTATTTCGCGAACTTTTGCAATTAATACAGTTTTTAGTCTGGTATAAAAATTAAATAGTTTTATTATTCCCTGAACTTTCCCTACCCCAAAACGTGCATGATTGCCTTTAAAGTGTGGTATCGTAGTAGTGCAGTGAAGTGTAGTATTGTTATCTCAAACAAGACAGAAGAAAAGTAGATGTGTTTTATAATATACTTAGGGTTTTTCAAGGACGCTTCAGTCTATTTCGTATGTGAATGTGAGGAGTTAGCTACCCTAGTCATAATCTCAGGCCAAGGATCTTCATATCTGATTACAAGCTGATACCCGTTCTTCGCACAGCTGATTAAAATTCCTGCTGCAGCTACAACTGTTTTAAGTAATTAACTTATCCATTACCCAGGTCTAGGCATATTGCATAACAGTGTAACTCTAAGGGCCTCTGGGATGGAGCCCTGAGGGATTGCAAAGATGGGAATAGGCCTATATATAGTACAGAAACATTATCTATCTACATGACAATTTTCAGCTCAATTGGTTTAGTAGTTTTTACTTCAAAATGTAACAAGTCAACTCCAACTTACATTTATAGCGGTATAAGATCCGGTAGAAGCCTCCACTAACCCATGGCCTTAGGACATTGATCCAAGAGCTATTGGAGAATAGACTTAGGAGTAGTTCAGGTCAAGTATTTATAGCATCAATGTTGGGACATAGTCCAAATGCAACGCTATGTGCGAAGCTGTGACGGACACTGGTAAAACAGCAACCAAGAGGATTTAGAATGGTGCTGTACCATGACATGCAATATTCTGGCTATCTCTCTTGCTCGTACTGTTTCTTTAGTGTCTCATCATAGAAGTACATATAAAAAATAAATAAAGGTGTATCTAGGTCGCTGAATGCAGTCTGTGCCGTAAGTGGATGATGAGGTGGTGGATGCCCTTGCCACGTAGACACGTAGGCCTAGGACCCATATGAGAGGCCCTACGCTGTGACCTACGAGAGGGGCTCCTTCATCCACTGGTTGTGTTGGGCATTACTTAGACTAGAGTATTCTATTCTAGGCAGAGGAGTGGATTCCTCATTCCCTTATAATCAGCTAAGTATTTCACGATTATGGTATCCTGAGTCCAAAGCTATGGAACAGCCTTGTCTAAACCAACTTTAGAACTGCTAACTGGAAGTGTTTTGACTCTTACTGCAGCTCTGTTTGCCGATATATTTTTAAAACATTTACAGTTACCGTAAAATTTACTGCCCGTACAATTTGATTAGTGAAATACTGGCGGTTAAATCTTTAAAAAGATTGGTTGAACTTGAATTCTCAAACCAAGGGGTTGTTGTTAGAGAGGTAATTATGCAAGGTAAACAGTAGTCGGTTATACAATTTGGTCCGCTGAATATTAACATCCATACAAAAATAGTGATTATCTCAAAATAACAGATCAAAAGACACACAACTTGGTAGTTTTATCATTACAACCGTTCGATTTATATTTGTCATATTATATTTATACTTGAATAACCTTGCCGATTGTCCGACCAGTTTATCTTGGTGCCCGAATTTGGATATTGTTAAAATTGTATACAGATTTGTATAACGGTATGTACAAACAACAGACAGTTGAACAGGGTTGGTTTTATGTAGGTATTATGTTATTTCATGTAGAACGAAATATACTTAAATGTAAGTTTGTTCAAATTATCACGAAAGGAAAAATATAATTTAGTTATTTATGTTCCATAATATTTGTTATAATGTTATAATGTGTATTTATGTTAAAGGATTTATCGAACGGAAGGGTATGTTTTCAGAAGCAACCTTCATAAACCTGTGCGTGACATAACGCGCACGTGTTGCATATATTGTTTTCATGCCTTTTTTAAGGTTATATTCTTCTTCGTATTTCAAAGCATAAAGTCTCTTTATGTTTTAAACTGTATTATACTTGTTTATTCTGTATGTTTTATTTTAAGATAGTATTAGCTTCGGCACAATATTTTAAGTTAAAGAAGTTAACAATTTAAATTCAAGAACTTAAATTATTTGAGTAATCTTGGGATTGTATTTAATCACTAAGCATTGTTTCCGCTTATCGAACCACTGAGGGGGAGGGTGAGGAGGAGGGGGTGTTATGTTTGTGGAGAGTATAAAGTGAGAAGAATATATTAACCGTGTTAATGATGGTTCAGGTTTTGCTACTAACATATAAGTGAATAAATCAACTTAATAAATTCAACCGTTTTTCTTATATTAATGAAACTTACACTTATTTTAGATGACTATGTTATTACTACAGCATTTCTTGAAGTCGCTATGTTAATGTACCGAATAATCATAAATCCACTTTGAGGTAATTGTTTCATTTTCAATAAGATTTTTAACTTATTTTACATAAACATTTTTCTACATTTATTTGTTAATGCTGAGCATAATTATCTTCCAATTTTATGTACGATTATGACTCATGGGTTTTGTAATGTGTGCCATTAAGTAATATACAGACCAAAATACAGCAATTTAAAAGAATGCACAGGGAGCACAAACTAACAGAATGCAATTTAAAGGTCAATAGACAATTGCAATATTAAAAAAATGTCTCTTCATATTTGGAGAAGATATGCAATACAATATTCTGCGAATGAAAACGACATATATGAAATAAACTTGTGCCTTTGAAGTAGGAATGTTTACAATGTTTGGTTAAACTCGGTAAACATAGCCATGGGTTTCACGACTTCTACCTTTATTAAATACTTTTAAAAGCATATGAGTAACGTGATCCAAGCATACTTCACATTCCCTATAAAAATAGCTTTAAATGTCCTTTTAATTATTTATTACAAATTGTAATTCCAGAACTGCTTTATTAGTTTTCTTATAATAACAAAAACATAAAAGTAATTTACTTAATCAATAAGTAATAAGTAATTTAAGTAATATATATCTTTTACTACGATAATTAGTAGCCTCGGTGAACCTTGGTTTAGTAGGATGACATACGTACATTTTACACACACAAACAATGGGGACTTAATTTAAGATATTGACATGTAATACTATTGTATACTAATACAATTTATTTCATTTAGATTATTTTATTTCCCCATCTTTCATAAAGTCTCACAAAAATAGTGACATATTATTCCTTGGGTTTTCAGCTAGTGAAAACAATACTAGATAAATCAAAAACAAAATCATATTTGCTATTTTTAGTCAGTTCATGGAGCTCAAAACTAAAATACATATTTACTTTCCAACCCCTGCATCATATTCCAAGCTCTACCATTCAAACAGGAGAATGATAAAAAGGAGATAAAATAATTTAAAATGGTTTGTGTAGCAGTATGCAGTATTTGTGAAATATTCTTTTGTTCTTAGTTTAAAAATTTCCCTTTAATTAACATAATTACCCTTATTTAAAGAAATGTAAATAAAATTTGTTATGGTTTTCATGCTGTAATATAAACATTAATTTAAAAACAGCAGAAGCAAAAGTTACAAATATTTTTCTGACCACAGTTTAAACCTTTGAACTCTGAGAGTAAATCACATCTTTTCCGGCTAAAAGTGTGTTGATGTTGTAATATGATTTACTATTATAAACTGCATTTAAAACTATATGAACTCTTTTTTATTCTTCCCAGGTTATGGACTTCAGTCCATTTAACAAATTAAAAAAATAGAGAATTTTTAGTAAAATTATTGCTGAGCAGTTTTATGCAATATGAGTATACACTCTTTCAATATGTAAAGTTTTATGGGTCATAATAATGACCAATGCTTATGTCAGTCAATGACTCCGTTTTTTTCTCAACAGTTTAGCATTTACATTTGTTTCTTGGCTTATTTTATTAAGCATTTACAACCACAATGTCTACCTAAATCTATACCCATTTGGGCATGTAAGATCAAATACATGTAATGTACAATATTATCGTAAGCGTTATTTAAGGTGCTAAATTTACAAGCATATAAATTTGGTTTCCTCTAAATGCATTTACTAGTTTTTTTGTTTATGCATCAACAACAACAAATAACATAGAACCAGAATTCAGGAGAAATTAATTGCTACGCACTTGGGTATTTTCGTCATACGCAGCAAAGCTCAGTCAGGACGCGTGTTAGCAGCCCACCCGTCATACGCAGCAAATCTCAGTCAGGTGGCGTGTTAGCAGCCCACCCGTCATAAGCAGCAAAGCTCAGTCAGGACGCGTGTTAGCAGTCCACCCGTCATACGCAGCAAAGCTCAGTCAGGTAGCGTGTTAGCAGCCCACCCGTCATACGTAGCAAAGCTCAGTCAGGTAGCGTGTTAGCAGCCCACCCGTCATACGTAGCAAAGATCAGTCAGGTAGCGTGTGTGACGCTAAGCGTCACGCTATTTTAGATAGTGTAGGCGTCCTTCATAACCGCTCCAAACGCCATCAGCGGTGTCTAGCCAGCTGATCTTTTGAACCTTTAACGGCGATTCTCGGCGGCGTCCCTCGCCCCCTTTCGTCGATGCAGCCCTGAAGTGTCAGCAACCCTCCCCGCTCCTTGCCAGCAATAATTCACCGTCAAACCTTAAGTACCTTAATTTAAGTAGATTTTAGTATCTGGAATGGTAGGCTAAACTACAATTAGAAGGGGCAATCCCTTGGGGATGCCCCAAACAACAGGAGTATGTAGGAATTGCAAACCGGTCGGGACTTCGTGTCTCGACCGCATTTTTGATTAACATGTTAGATTCAGGTTTTTTCCCTCTTCTCAGAAGACAATTAATTAATTAACTATCATTGCTTGGATTCAGGAACTTAGTTATTCATATATTATCCAATACAGTTATCAGTTTACCAGGATTTAGACACTTGTAACAATTTCAGTATTAGGGCTGGAAGGATATTTATTAGTTATTAATAGTTTTACCGATCATCAGAGCTGGCTGGTATAGCATTCTGGTCTGGTAAAGATCCATAGGCCCTTGGGCACCCAGTCACGTTTTCCAACCCCGTGAGTAGGGTGTATTGGACACTCCGACCCCCGGCGGGACAGGAGGGACACCCCCCCGAGCCCCCCCCTCGCGAATTTTTTTTTGCGAACTTTTTTTTTGCAAATTTTTTTGCGAATTTTTTTGCGATTTTTTTTGCAATTTTTTTTTGAGAAATTTTTTTTGCAAATATATATTTTTTTTCACAAACATTTTTTTTTTTTGCAATTCTGATTGCAGATTCTTGTTCGTCTAGTCGAGCCGAGTAATTTGCGTACCCACAGCGTACCTTTGGACGATGTGGGGGGGGCTATCTCGGTTACCTTAGGTCGGATTTGAATTCTGATTGCAGATTCTTGTTCGTCTAGTCGAGCCGAGTCATTTGAGTACCCACATCGTACACTTTGGAAGATGTTTACAAAAAAGGGGCCCGCACCACACTTTTTACCTTTTTTTGCATTTTTGGAATCTCCTTGTCAAGCCGAGTATTCTCAGTACCCACATTACATACTTAGGATAATTAATACAAGAGTTTAACAGGGTAACGCTACAACCAACAGAGCTAGCCCATCAGCGCCTGCGGACAATTGAACTACCAGTGAATGCAAATTTTGAGGAGAATATAATTGCAATGCTTTGAACGTATACTGCAAAGGGGGGTGTATCGATACACCCCCCTTCAAGTACTCTGCACCGAGGCAGCTGTTCGCACAAATAACCGTCGCGTCCAGTCTACTGTCTGGGAATGCGGATGTTGTAATTTGATACCTCGACTGGAGGGTGCAGGTGTTCACACAAAAAACCGACAAGTCGAGACCTGTCTGGGGTGCAGTTGCGCCCGACCCCAGGAGGGACAGGAGGGACAGGAGGAGCCCCCCCCGGTCAAATAACCGTCGCGTCACCCTCATGTCTGGGAATACGGATGCTGTAATTTGATACCCTGACGGGAGGGTGCAGGTGTTCACATAAAAAACCGACAAGTCGAGACCTGTCTGGGAATGCGGATGCTGTAATTTGATACCTCGACGGGAAGACGGCTGACCCTTCTAGCAACCCATAATTATAGACCACTCGCGTCGAATTCCGAGCAATAAATCACCAGTTGCCAAACACCCACGGTATCATTCTTGTTCTAGGCTTCAACAATTCCTGACGTATGGGGGAGCGAAAATCTCCCCCTAGTAATTAAATCAACAGAACACCAGTTGTCACGGTCTCATTCTTGTTCTAGTCTTCAACAATTCCTGACGTATGGGGGAGAGAAAATCTCCCCCTAACCCATTATGTGTTAGGGGGAGCGAAAATCTCCCCCTAAGTGGCGCGCGGGTCGCGACACGCCACAGTCTCTTGATAGACTTCTTCGAAGACGGACGTCTACATAATTCGATAACAATGTCGTTTATTCATCAGAAATCGTGTGAATGTGTGAAGACTGAACTGGACTTGTTTTCGTTACCGCCCACGCTACGCAGACCAGCATCGAGAGCGGTAAATGGGTTCAATACAAACCGATCTCATCGCTGACGGACGATTCGCCAATAGAGTTTGTAATACCCGGTCACGGTGACGAGTACACGGACCTGACACAAACGTTATTACACGTGAAAGCTGCTATTGTGAAACAGGACGACACTAAAGCGGACGGTGGACAACCTGCTAAAGAGGTGGGCCCGGTGAACAATTGGCTCCACTCGATATTCAGTCAAGTGGAACTCTATCTCAATCATAAACTGGTGTCACCACAAAACAACACGTACGCTTACCGTGCCTACTTGGAAAACCTATTGAACTACGGATGTAGTGCGAAGAACTCGCACCTGACTAGCGAGCTGTTTTTTGAAGATTCGGCCGGACTAATGGACGATTGTGACGAATTGAACGAGGGATTGAAAAAGCGTCGCGATCACACGAAAGAAAGCGATGTTTGCGATATGGTCGGTCGATTGCACATCGATCTGTGCAATCAGAACAAATTCATGTTGAACGGTGTCGAGATGCGATTGCAACTTAACAGATCCAGAAACTCGTTTTGTATAATGTCCAAAACGCTAACTACCTACAAGGTGACAATTAAAGAGATTAGTCTTTTCGTACGTCGATGTAAGATCAATCCCAGCGTGTTGTTGGCGCACAGTAAAACTCTCGAGACCGGCACGGCCAAGTATCCGATAACGCGTGTAGAAGCGAAATCCTTCACACTACCCTCCGGTATAATGAGTAAGGCTTTAGACAGCGCATTTCTCGGTCAGTTACCGAAACGTGTGATAATTGGACTGGTCAGTAATCTTGCGTTCAACGGAGATTTCAAGAAGAATCCTTACAACTTTTAACACTACGATATGAATTATCTCGCATTGTACGTGGACGGTGAACAAGTACCGGCCAAACCGTTACAGCCCGTTTACACATTGAACAGTGAGACATATATACTCTCTTATTACACATTGGTCACCGGCACCGGAATCCAGTTCTCCGACGCAGGTAATAAGATCAAGAGGGGTGACTATCCGTACGGTAATTGTCTTATGGCGTTCGACTTGACACCGGACATGTCCGCGGCTGAGTCGAGTCACTGGAATCTCGTGCGCAACGGTAATCTACGTATCGAAATCGGATTCTCCAAAGCGTTGCCCGAGACCGTCAACTGTATAGTGTACGCCGAACTGGACAACCTCATCGAGATCGATCGTCACCGTAACGTAACAGTTGACTTCAGCGGGTGAATAAAAGCGAACGCCAAACAGAAATATTGTCTGACAGCGAGTGTGTACAGCTTACTTCAAGGGTGAGCAGACCCACTGCCAGTCAGTGGTACGGTTGAAGTCGCACGGTAAGGACGTTAACATGGACGCTTACGCTTCTGCGGACGACTATATCAAATCGTTTATTCAGGAGATTGAGGTTATGAACAATAATGCTAGTGATCGGTCATTTGCATCACCTCAGACGTCATCTGTAAAACCGGTCACTGCCTGCAAGAGACGAAGGAGACCAACTCCCATCGAAGTGGAAACCAAGAAACCAGGATGGGTACCAAAACCAACAGATGATTGTCCCGTAGTGTCATGGTTGGACGATGGGAATACTTTTGCCGTTCAAAACCCGGGAAACAATGGACAAATTTTATTGAAAATGGAAATGTACGATGGTACAGATATGGTGTTCATGTGTGGTTTATTTTTGGACAAAGATGGTGAAATGCACCAAAGTGTTAAACAAGTAGTTGATAAAGTGGAAAACATGTGGATCGATAAATCAACAGGAGTACCGAAAATTACAGGCTTAACTCAAACTTTTACACAACGCAGTGCAGTTTCGCAGCCAACGCCGAAGAAGCGAGCTGTGAGGAAGAAACAACGAGTGGCACCGGCATTCAACTAGAGCATCCGCATTCCCAGACAGGTCTCGACGCGTCGGTTTTTTGTGTGAACACCTGCGCCCGACCCTTCGGACAACCCACGTAGAAGAAAATGGCGGCGAGGGTTTATAAGGCGGGGCCCCGCCCGATTAAGCATCATTCGCCACCAGACCACCACCTCACATAGACCTACTCCAACTACTACTACTAGAGATGTCGAGCAGCAGCACTTTCAAGCTAGAGTTTCCGAGCGTGAACGGCACTGCAGCAACCGCGGACCTGAGAGCTACCTTCAACAACTGCAAGTCTGACTCTCCGCTCTACACCAGGATAACCGATCTCCGAGAGGAATGCGGCTATCTCATCACTGCGATGGAGCGAGCCACAACACCCTTTGGCGAGACGATCATCGTGATCCTGGAGGGGCAGGTCGGGGACGACTTCTTTCTGCGAGTCTACCTGCCTAGGCGCTTCAACGAGGTCCTGAGCAACACCGACATCGAGCGCTACAACAGCGGGTTTGGAGAACGCCTTCGCTTGGTGAAGCGCAGCTCGAGGGGTTCCAATAGCAGATTCACACCTTTGGAGTTTATGTAAAGCAAGACTTGAAGATTATGTAAATACCTTTGTAAATTAGTTTTCGTAGTCAATACTTATAGTCACGTTCAGAACATAACCACTGTGTTATTTATTTCACTTAACCCCAAAAATGTCCTTTGGTAGTAAGTTTAAGAGTGTGAGTATGGTAACTGTGTGGTGTTTAGCTCAGTAGTAATCATGGGCTTGATGTGGAAACATCCGTTCTCAGCCATTGTGGCGGGACCTTCGGGTTGTGGCAAGTCTCAGTTTGTGTCAAAGTTTATAAAACACATTACAGAAATGTGTGACACGCCATTTACCAGTATAAACTGGCATTATGGTAGTGGTGGTGGTGGTGGCGGTGGTGACTCGAAAAATTTCACCATTAACCACATAGAAGGTCTACCAAACTTGGAGGATTTTTCTGGTAACGAGCCGATACTTGTGATTATAGACGATATGATGCGTGAGGCCGACAACCGTGTGGTGGATCTTTTCACAAAAGGTTGCCATCATCGCAACATTAGTGTGTTTTTCATTACACAAAATTTGTTTCATCAAGGACGTGGGCAGAGGGACATCTTATTGAATGCGCATTACATTGTGTGTTTTAAGAATCCTAGAGATAGAGTTCAGATTAGGTACTTGGCCAGACAAATATATCCAGACAGCCCGAAATTCATCGAGGAGGCGTACGCTGACGCTACGAGGAATCCACACGGCTACCTACTGATAGACTTGAAACAATCAACAGACGAAAATATGTGAATACGAAGTTGCATATTTCCAGACGATTCTACCAACTATGTGTACTTGCCAAAGAAAAAGTAATTTCGCCATCAGTAGTAATCATGTCGTGCTTGCGGAAGGACGCAGCTCTGCTTACGGCTTTCATACACGCAACACCCAAGGAGCGGAAGGCACTGTTAAAGGTGTGCGACAAGAGCCGCATTCGCTCAGTGTGTGAGTGCGCATAAAACGTGTTGCGAGGTAACGTTCCTCTGGCGAAGAAGAGTAAAAGTCAGTTAAGCAAACACAAGGCGACGCTACGTCGATTGGTGAAACGCGGCGAAGGTTGGTCAAAGAAACGAAAGTATCTCATACAAAAAGGCGGTGGAATCTTTATACCATTACTTTTGAGCGCAGTACTACAAACAGCACTGAGTAGATAAAAATGACTGGCATCAACAATCAGTTCTATTTGACACTGCCCAGCAACAGTTCGATGCAGTATTATCCGAAAAATACAGTTGCAAATTATATAACACATTTGCCGAGAGCTATTCAACTGGACGCTGGCGACTGGGAAATTGCACTTGTGGAAGTACACTATCCAATGACATTTCTATCAGTCGGTAATGACGAAACAATTGACATTTGCATACAACCGCAAGAGGAAGCAAAAGTGAACATAGAAGTGTTGGCCCGGGTTATGGACAGCAATGCCGATGTAACACCAGTACTGTCGGCTACTCCAAAACAAAACCACAGAATTAAATTGAAGACTGGTGATTACGCAAATATTCAAGAATTGTGTGATCATATCAATTCACAAGAACTAGCGATTAATTTTGGTGTAAAGTTCACCGTTGAAAACTCATACAACAAATGCATTGAAGTATCGATGGGAAATGATGTTGGAAAAATTACATTAAGTCCAACGTTAGCGCTTCAATTGGGGTTCGATCCGAATGAATTGACGCTGGAAGGTGATGCAGTTAACAAAAGCATCCGTTCACCCAACATTCGTCTTGGCTCACCGTCACACATGTACGTGTATTGTGATTTAGTCGAGCCGCAGATGGTCGGCGATACAGTCGCACCGTTATTGAAAATTGTCAATATATCCACGTCTACTTATGTATACGGATTGCATAAATCAACATCATTCATCGATCCGCACTATGTGCCAGTTATGAATAGATCTCTTGACAGTGTGGAAATTGACTTAAGAGATAACATTGGTAATCATTTGCCATTCCACTTTGGAACGTCGTGCGTGAAGTTACACTTTAGAAAAGTAGCTAGTCATTAGCACAGAAATGGAACATGCAAAGAAGGTGGTAGTTGTGCCGCAAGAGTTGATTGATCGACTACAATCAAATGCTACGGATAACAGACCGACTAATCTATCCAGTGAAAACAGCCTCGACGCGGAGATGCAACAAATATTGAATAACAAACGTATGGACGATAGTGAAAAGTGGAAATTGTACAAACAAGCGTTACATCGCTTCTTGCATATTGCAGAGAATAGACGCCAACCGATTAGCATACCAATCGTGGAGACGGGTGGGATTGAACATAGTCGACGATCGCACCCCGCTGCGGAAGGTGGTCCAGTGGAAGAGATTGTGGAAACGTTTTCCAAAACTTACAGATCTGATGCCCGAATTCTTTTACGTTTCATGAAACGTGACGGCAGCTTAATCAGTTGGGACAGTGGCTATTCAGTGTACATCAACGGTGTAAAAATCCCAGAGTCGAATCTAGTGGATATCTTAAATTGCATAGTAAAGGTGCGTATGCGTGATTATACACCGCCAGGATGGCGGGAAGTGCTCAACGCATTGAAAGCGATGAACGTGCCAAAGGACTATATGAATAATCTAAGAGCACTAAAGGAAATAAATGCCGAATATCGATCATCATTCACAGGAGGAGAAGGATCAGACGATGAAGTGGAAGACACTTCAACTGAATCAATACTGAGAACACCACTAGTAAATCGACTACGATCGGCAAGAGGAAAACGTGTAACATCAACACCGGTGCGAGCGACAGAGCAGTTTGATATTTTAACTAGAAACAACTAGCCGTCAAATCTGGACAAGTGGGAACCGTACACAGGATAGGTTTTCATTATGGAGCGTTTGTATTACAATCCCATCGAACCTTCGTCGTATGGCGGTGTAGCTCCTTTAGCACGAGCTGCAAAACCAGTTTCAAAACGCAAAGTGATTGAATGGTTACAAACACAGGACACTTACACATTGCACAAACCGGCACGCAAGCGTTTCCCGCGCAATCCTTACATAGTGTATGGTCCATTTGAATTGTGGCAAGCGGACTTGAACGATATGCGTGGTCTTAGTAAACACAACGACGGCGTCAACTACCTACTGACTGTAATAGACGTGTTTAGCAAACACCTGTATGTGCGGACGTTGAGGCGGAAAGAAGGAGCTGAAGTGGCCAACGCTTTCGAGGAGATATTTGCCGAAGCGACCGACACACCTCGCTGTTTACAAACTGACAAAGGTACTGAATTCACCGGTGCCAAGACGAAACAATTATTCAAACAATACGGAATCATCTATGTCACTACACAAAACCCAGATGTTAAGGCGGCCGTAGTGGAACGCGTGAATCGCACTTTGAAAACACGCATGTGGCGATATTTGACTTACAAAAACACATATCGTTACGTAGATGCGTTGGACAAACTGGTTAGCGCATACAGCAACAGCGCTCACAAGAGTCTAGGCAATAGAATACGACCAGTCGATGTGACTGCCAACAATAAGCGAATATTGCATCAGGTATGGCGTTGCATGTTCGGTAAGATACCGCGTCGTGTTAAGGCAAAACTGAAAGTTGGCACCACAGTGCGCATATCTAAGGAGAAGGGCACATTCGCAAAAGGTTATGAGACTAATTGGAGTAAAGAAGTGTTTGTGGTGCGTCGTGTAAACACATTGATGCCTCTGCCAATGTACACTTTGGCGGATCTCAACGGTGAACAAGTGACTGGTCAGTTTTACGAATACGAATTACAAAAAGTGACAATATGCAACGACCATCTGTTCAAGATTGCTGAAATACTAGACACTGCCGGTCGCGGTCGCAGTAAGCGTTATTTCATCAAGTGGGCAGGTTACGGAGACGAGTTCAATTCTTGGGTAAGAGCGCAAGATTTGCAAAATGCCTAATAGCAACCAGTTCTATTTGACATTGCCCAGCAACAGCTTAAAGGATTATTTTCCAAAAAACACAGTGTCCAAGTACACTACACATCTGCCAAGACAAATTCGATTAGAAGGTGATGGCGAGTGGGAGATGGCTTTGGTCGAAGCGCATTATCCATGTTCCTTTATAACTGTGGACGAGGAATCGTGTATTTGGCTCGAGTATAAACTCGTTCGGCCGAGTGTGTGGGAGTGTGTTGTCCCGTCACACTCAGTGTCGAGCACATTATGCTAAAGATGAAACCCGGTTATTACAAGAACATAACCGATTTATTGAAAATGATCAATAAAGCGAAGGATGTAACACAGTACTTGTACTTTGAGTATGACAAAGAGCAGGACAGAGTCAAGATCACGACAATGGTGGACGGTATAAGCAAAGTGCATTTCACCGAAGCGCTGTCTCTCCAGTTGGGTTTCGATCCGTACGAGAACATTTTGTCAAATGACCTCACAGCGATATGGCCGCCTAATCTGACTATGGGACTGCCGACACACTTGTACGTGTATTGTGATCTGATTGAACCGCAGCTGATTGGCGACACTACAGCGCCGCTTTTGAAGATTATCAACATTGACAGAGATAACTACACACACGGCGCGCATAAGACTGTGCATTTCATCAGTCCTCATTATGCGCCAGTTATGAAAGGAACATTTGAAACGATCGATATTGACCTAAGGGATCACGCTAGTAAAAAAGCGTCATTCCTCTTTGGGACGTCGTACGTGAAGCTTCATTTCAAAAGAGCTCAGCAATGATGAATACAAACGATCCGTACTTGGCGTACTATCGTCGCCAACAGTTGCAGCAGACCGGCGGCAGTATGTATAGGGTATTTCGCGGTGCACCCTACCAGCGCGGACATGGAATTGGCAGTTTCCTAGGCGGTATGTTCCGCACCATCACACCGCTACGAAAGTCGGGAGCCTCTGCTGTGGCCAAAGAGGCGTTGAAATCCGGTGTTGGATTCTTGGGCGACATGGCCATGCATCAGCGGGACCCCAAAGAAGCCGCTAGAGATCATTTCAGCCAGTTTACAGACTCGCTAAAACGCAGGGCGGACGGCAAACTTCAACGTGTGCTAAGTGGTGGCGGCAGCTCTCGCGCGAAACACCGTCGCGTAACGCGAAAGAATACCGCGAAACACCAACGCGCTACTCCTGCGCGAAAGACTAACGCGATACTCTCGCATAAGAGGAACGCGAAGCGTGCCATGTTCGGCGGGCGTCGTGTCACACCGCAGTCTTTGACGAAACTCTTTGTCCTCACCTCATTGATTGACAAAATTTTTGGAGATATTAAATTTAAGTACGTTTACAACTTTTTTGATGACCTGTGCGTCTATAGTGACTCCACCTCTGAAGACCACATGGAGAAGGTTAGGCTAGTAATCAAACGCCTACGTGACGCAGGCCTCACCATTAATCCAGAGAAAATGACAGTTGCTTCCAACAAAATTCAATTCCTTGGCCATGTTTTTTCTAATCACACCATTTCAATTCACCCTGATAGGACACGACCCATAGACGAATTCCCCACCCCCAAGAACATTAAACAGCTATCCCGTTTCTTGGGAATGACAGCTTTTTATGCCCGTTTCATCAAGGACTACGCCACCATCACCATGCCACTTAACCATTTAAAGAAAAAAGGCGTTCCTTTTGTTTTTGGACCAGACCAAGTAATAGCCTTCCAAAGCTTAAAAGGAGCCTTAGTCTCATCAACCATTCTCCGCATGCCGGATTTCGATAAGCAATTTGTCGTTCACACAGACGCGTCCGGTTCCTCAATCGGAGTGGTCCTTCTTCAAGCCCACGGCGATCAGCTTTTCCCAGTTTCTTATGCATCCCGAGCCCTCAGTAAACATGAACTCTACTACTCCACCTTACAATTAGAATGCCTGGCCATAGTTTTTGCACTTCAGAAATACCAGCAGTATTTGGAACACCGAGAGTTCAAGCTGCACTCAGATTGCTCGGCTCTCACGTGGCTTCTAACACATCCACGCCAGATGGGGCGAATCGCTCGCTGGGTTTCCTTCATCAATTCTTTCAAATTTAAGATCTACCACATTCGCGGCAAGGACAATGTCATTGCCAACTGCCTTTCCCGTCTTTTTGAAAACACTGATACAACAGAAGTCACGCCCCCCGTTCAGCCACCAGCAGTTCTGACCCTCTTTTCGCTTCCTGAGGTATTCAAGGACATCTCCAGCCATCAACTGGATGATCCTGATCTTAGGAAAATTATTAGATCACCCAACAAACCCCCAAACTATTCAGTAGACACCAATACACTTTTATACCGTCAACCCAACCAAACCAAGCCAGGGTAGTAGTTCCCGCCAAGCTTTTTGATCTCCTGTTTTCATATTATCATGAATCCCCTACTTCGGCTCACCTTGGCATCAGTAAGACCCTCGCCCGCATCGAACGCTTTTTCTGGGCACCAAATCTCAAGGCCTATATTACAGATAAGGTACGGACTTGCGTCAAATGCCAAAGGTGCAAACAGGCCCCTACCACTTAAGTAGGGAAGCTGGCCTCCGAAATCGTAACCCAGCCTTGGGAGAAAATTTTCATCGACCATATTGGCCCTCTGCCGCTTTCCCTTAATAGAAATAAGTACTTTTTAACTGTGGTCGATTCCTTTTCTAAATTTTGCCTTATGCTCCCCGTTAGGAATACTAAAGCCGAGACCACAGCTGCAATTCTCAACAAACAAGTTTTTTTCAATTTTTGGCCCACCTAAGTATCTAGTTTCTGATAACGTCTCCAATTTCAAATCAGTGGTAATCAAAAACCTTTGCATGGGCTTGGGTATCCAGCATATTTACACCAGTCCGTATTACCCGAACCCGTCGCATGCCGAGAGGGTGAACAAACAAATCAAAATTGCTATCCGAATATTTCACAACCAGCATCAAAAGCACTGGGACCAGGAACTTCACTGGTTCAAGATAGCTTTTAATTCCGCACGCCATGAATCCACCAAGGTTTCCCCAGCCCGTTTGTTCCTTGGTCGGAATATATATCACCCCCTGGAGCTACACTGGAACTTGGACCGGCTAGTCGACGGCCAAACTTCCCCACAATCTTCACAAGAAGAGTGGGAAAAGGCCGTAGAAAACCTCCAGAAAGCTAGGCAGAGTCGGCAGCGCAAATACGACCTGAACAAGCTGCCCAACCCGTTCAATACCGGTGATTGGGTCATGTTCAGTGAACATCATCCTAGCAAAGCTGCCGAATCAGTCAACAAGAAGCTGCTGCCTGTCTGGTCTAAGCCATGTGTTATCGGTTCTTTTTCTTCACCCGTAACTGCACGACTGTTAAACCCTTCCACGGGCAAACTCATTAGGAGCGCCCATGTCTCACAACTCAAAAGATTTTTTCAACCACAGTTTTAAAGTAATTACCTCTTTACCAGACCAGAACCGCTATACCGAAGTGATATTAGGTTGAGTTTTCTCTCTCTGTCGCTGTCACCGCCAACGCCCGGGGGACTGTGAGTCTCAGGGTATCCTTCGCTGATGGGCTGCCCTACACGTTCTTCCCCGTGCGTTGTCGGCACACTCTGTTTCCCCTCCCTTTTCGTCTACGACACCCACACTGGGTTTTGTAAAGAATTTTTTTGTGATTTTAAAATGACTTTTCTGCGGTTGGTTACCTTTTTTTTATTATTGTTTCTTTTACCTCCGCAGGAAAGGGCCCAGTGGTGGCACCTTCTGTGGCGACCTGATCAGTCGTGTGTCGAGAGACAAAACTCTTCTCATTTTCTTTCCTATCGTACCCTTGTTTCATTTTCAGCCTTCTTAGCTTAATTAGTCACTAAGGTAGTAGTAGTTAGGTTTAGGGAAAAACTCAGATTATTTTAAAGAAATGCTAGATATATTTAAGTCTTCAGATTATGTTAACAAGGTGATACAATTTATTAGGTTGCAGAATTTTATAATATTTACATATATTAAGTAGGCACCGAACTAGACCACCTACCAATAATGGTTGAACCCGACAAGTTGTCAGGAAAGGAAAGTGCACTCTTTTTTGACCCCAGCACCCTTTCCTGAAATTAACCGCTCAACACAGCGACCAAATGCGCCATTCTTCCTGCGCACGCAATCGCCTGCCCAAAAGTATCGCATGCGAATTCTCAGCATAAAATAAATAAAAACAAAAAAATTTTCATTTCAAGATTAAAGCAATTACATCCTTCAAACCTCCTTACTTCACACTTCGCTTACGGCTTCCGCGAGCCCCACCAGTCTAACCTTGGTTACCCGGCGCCACTCATGGGTCAATCCCTCGGTTTCCCTTTAGGAACCGACCAACCCGTCAGTGATCGGACCGCCGCCTTGCAAGCCACCGTGAAACACCTCGAACACGACAGTTCCCTTTCAACTATTAATCTTTCTTTTCAACTATATCTTTCTCCCCAAGTATTTTTTACATAGTAAGACACCTGCACAATCAAAAAAAAAAGATAATTTAAACCCAACCAACCAAATCTAAGCCAAACTTTTTAAAGCAAAATACTATAGCCCGAATAATCTCAGTGACTCCGGACAACTCCCAGTGAATTAAAGTGAAAAGTGATTCCCCAATGACAGCTACAAATAGAACTTAGACACCCAGTTGACGATACCGAGAGGACGGCAACAAGACACCCTGATGCCCAGCAGAGCCGCAACACTTTCCTCACCAACAGCGCTCCACCTTCAACCACAGCGCGGTGATCCGGACGTGTTGCGAGCCACCAACGTTGCTGCCTACACCGGACCAGAGCCCACTTGCTCCATCAGCTCAACCACATCAAGTCCTCCTCTCAGTCATCACAGCAACCTCAACATTTTGATTCAGTTCACCTCAAAACTCCACCTCAAGTTCTCCGATGAAGTGCCCATAGTGAAAAAAGACTTTAATCCATCCAACAACTAAATAGCTCAAAAAATCAAACAAAAAATACAACATTTTTGTGCGTGCAGATGTCCGTCCCTTTTACACCAATTAACTCAATGTTTTTCACTCAGTTTTCAATTTTGTTCTCAATTAAAGTAAGGTACGTTAGGCCAAATTCAACTGTCGTTCCCCTACAACCCATCCTCCTTCTGCAGGGGGGGGGGGGGGGTGGATCCCGATCCCTGCCGTGGTTGGTCAAAATAAACATTAGCAATCTTCCCCAAAAGAAACGCGGCGACCGAGGTTCCAAGACGAAGTCGGACTGGTGCTGGCTTTTTGGCTTTCCTCGTCTGCTCGCGGCTTCCCCTGAATCAAAACCGGGAACATGATATCTCGGGACCACGAGCATGACAGAGGGAGCAAAACCGAGCGAATGTCTCAAACTCCAACATCAAACCCACACTTTCACCCACCTTCCAACAAACTTTTTTTTCGTTTTCACTTTTGCCTTAGGGGGGGTGGTTGTGACGCTAAGCGTCACGCTATTTTATATAGTGTAGGCGTCCTTCATAACCGCTCCAAACGCCATCAGCGGTGTCGAGCCAGCTGATCTTTTGAACCTTTAACGGCGATTCTCGGCGGCGTCCCTCGCCCCCTTTCGTCGATGCAGCCCTGAAGTGTCAGCAACCCTCCCCACTCCTTGCCAGCAATAATTCACCGTCAAACCTTAAGTACCTTAATTTAAGTAGATTTTAGTATCTGGAATGGTAGGCTAAACTACAATTAGAAGGGGCAATCCCTTGGGGATGCCCCAAACAACAGGAGTATGTAGGAATTGCAAACCGGTCGGGACTTCTTGTCTCGACCGCATTTTTGATTAAGATGTTAGATTCAGGTTTTTTCCCTCTTCTCAGAAGACAATTAATTAATTAACTATCATTGCTTAGATTCAGGAACTTAGTTATTCATATATTATCCAATACAGTTATCAGTTTACCAGGATTTAGACACTTGTAACAATTTCAGTATTAGGTCTGGAAGGATATTTATTAGTTATTAATAGTTTTACCGATCATCAGAGCTGGCTGGTATAGCATTCTGGTCTGGTAAAGATCCATAGGCCCTTGGGCACCCAGTCACGTTTTCCAACCCCGTGTAGTTATGTCAATTCCATTTAGCAGTTCATGGTTAAGCCAGACTACGGCCTGCCTTCTTAGTTGGCTAGTCCTAAATTAGCCAAACCAGTAGCAGAGTCAGCACGCCCAGATTCCAGTTGTAGCTACCACAGTTAATTATTTGAATTATCCAATTAACAGCCCAATTAGCCACCCCTGTAGCCATACCTTAACCAGTCAATTAGTTCGCCGGCACACACAATATGCCTTAATCACCCCCAGTAGCATAATTATCCTAACCCCCGGCTACATATGGTAGGCCCCCCCAACTTCCTATATTCAACAATCCCCGGCCACACGTGTTAGCAGCCCACCCGTCATACGTAGCAAAGCTCAGTCATGTAGCGTGTTAGCAGCCCGCCCGTCATACGCAGCAAATATCAGTCAGGTAGCGTGTTAGCAGCCCACCCGTCATACGCAGCTAAGCTCAGTTAGGTAGCGTGTTAGCAGCCCACCCGTCATACGTAGCAAAGATCAGTCAGGTAGCGTGTTAGCAGCCCACCCGTCATACGCAGCAAAGATCAGTCAGGTAGCGTGTTAGTAGCCCACCCGTCATACATAGCAAAGCTCAGTCAGGTAGCGTGTTAGCAGCCCACCCGTCATAAGCAGCAAATCTCAGTCAGGTAGCGTGTTAGCAGCCCACCCGTCATACGTAGCAAAGCTCAGTCAGGTAGCGAGTTAGCAGCCCACCCGTCATACGCAGCAAAGCTCAGTCAGGTAGCGTGTTAGCAGCCCACCCGTCATAAGCAGCAAAGCTCAGTCAGGACGCGTGTTAGCAGCCGTCATACGCAGCAAAGCTCAGTCAAGACGCGTGTTAGCAGCCCACCCGTCATACGCAGCAAAGCTCAGTCAGGTAGCGTGTTAGCAGCCCTTCCGTCATACGCAGCAAAGCTCAGTCAGGACGCGTGTTAGCAGCCCACCCGTTATGTTTTATGCAGCCTGCTTAACAATTTTTAGGTACTGGCTACATATTACTTGTTAGATGGTGTTTTAATACATACAAATTAATTTAACTTTGAAGTAATTTTCCCTAGAGAGGAGACCAACAGTCGCTAAGTTTATTTTCCTTTTTAATATTTCCTTTCTATGTAAGCGTATATGTCAAAAGTTGTGTTTATTAAAATATAACAATTGATACAAACAAAGTTTTCTTTGTATGAAGTTTAAAAGAATTAATAAACTGAATCATTATTATTAAAATCGTATAATCAGCACTAATTGTGAAAGTTTTTGAAAAAAAAACACTTTATCAGAACAATATTTTTAAACACATTCTAACATTTCATAGCCTTAACATACTTGTACAAAAAGGGACTAAGACAGACTAACACATATAGGCAGGCACATATTATGATCACTACGAAAAAGGGTTTAGCAAATAAAAACTAGTGTTTTCAAAATACAATTGTTTTCATTATAGTGCACCAACAATACCTATTTTCAAAAAATACATCTAATTCCGAAAAAAAAACGGTGTCTAGATCTTTTTAAACGTAAACGGAAAGAAGAAAGTTCACAAAATTGTTTTCCCGTGCAATGATTTATAAAATAAAAGAAACTACTAATAAACATTGACAGAACATAGAAGAAACTGAGTAGAAACTCGCAACATATACGGTTCAGTTTAGAATAGGAAACAAACTTATATGACGTGCATAGCTAATTGATTGTTGTTTATTCAGAACCTTATGTTAAAAACGTTGTAAATTACATGTCCCAAAAGTGTGTTCTCCCGTGCTTGATGAAGTTATACCCTGGGAAACCCCCTGCCCCATGTTCGGTTCCGCATTACAGGCAAAATTTGGTCATGCACCGGAAAAGGCCACTTCCGGTTCATGTAATAAAATATCCTATTTTGACTATTTTTTTAACTATTTGTTTTCCAAAATATTTTACGCTTAGTCCAGAGAGTAATGAACTCTAGGACCAAATAGCATGGCTGAAACCTGAACGCTGGCCCACTGTGTATGATATTCAGTATTAAATTCAAGCACTAATTTTGGAATATATATAATCAAATGGAAAATCTACCGTGCCAAATAAAAACAACGGTAGTAATAAGAACTGATTATAAAGGTTTGTTACGATCAGTATGTGTGTTAAAAATCAGATAATATTAATAAATCGCAATGGGCATGGTCCAATTTGCATTTACCTTTACCAAACGTACCTCATGGAGGTGAAAAATAAAATTGGATAGTTTATCATTTAAATTGTTTATTATCTGATTACGTGCATCAGCTTCATCACAGAAAGCGACAAAAACAGTTTATTTTCGAGTTGTATAAATCGGTGTAAACGGGTTTGGTAGCCTTGTTGTTTTTAAAACATCAACAAATTTAACTAGCCTTTAAAACCATTCCGCGACATAATATTTTTAACATCTATTATTGCACTTGGAGTGGGAAAATTAAAAAAATCTATTTATATGAACTATAAATTTTAAAAAATGTACTATTCTGCACACTATTATTTAATTAATGCCAGCATATTTGTTGAGCTCTGTTGAATAACATCTCCATGTACAATGTTTGTTCATTAGCAGGAATTGTATACGAACCCTCTACAATATGAATATTCCTGTTTTGTAAATTTGCGCATTTGTGGGTGGTTTGCTACTATTGAAGATTTCCAAGTAAAGCGCCTCCCCAGTGCCAAGTTGCTCTCTGAGATAAGGGCGTCTCAACAAACAGCATCTCCCAGCCGCCGGCTCCGGCTTGTAAACCCCGACTCCTCCGCACCCTAACGATACCCTTTTCTATTTCCATATGCTTTCAAATTTGTCATCTGGTAATTTATACACATTTTTAAACGCATATTAATACCATTATAAATATTTTAACTTATTATAAAATCTATTACCATAAGTATAAGAACCATAAGTATTCATACAATAGTGTTGGTATTTAGTAGTAGACTATTTGTTTAAACATTTTCAATAAATAAATGTGGATATGACCAATGATTTTGAATAAAATCAATGGCATAACTCATAATTTACATACGAAAAATGCATTTTCCAACTCCGTCCTTGTGAAACTATATATAAATATTTTGTTTTCGCTTGGTATGTAGGTCAACTTAGTATCGACCAATAGAGGATATTTGGAATATCTTACTACCGAGGGGGGAAGTAGGGGGCATTTTCCCTCTCAAAACCACTGTTTGAAGCAAATGATTCTGCAGTACCTCCAATGGAGGGATTTGGATGTATATTTCTTAAAACAAGTTCATTAGAAGATTTTCTATACTTTCAACCGTAATTTATTTTATATACCTGGTAAATGTAAAGTAGTTTATTGATTAAAATTGGGCCAAAAGTTAGAAAGCATTTGTAAGTTTTCTGATACCGTTTATTACTACAATTTGTATAACTATTACACATAAACTCTGACCTGCTTCCACAAGAAAGCTACTCTGTGGTGTTAACTCGTGTGGTGGCAGCGGGCAGGTTATGTCATGTTTATGTCACGTGACTGCGAGAAGCACAGCTGGTGCGTGACGTATCGCAGTTTGGATGTTTCTGTTGCGGTCGTTGTAGTTATCTAAACTGTTGCAAACGGGATAAAACATAAATATATCACGAAACATTCCCCCTGCCACCAATTTTTATTTCAGTATAATGGTCGATCAAAACGAACAAAATATATTTTAAATAAAAAAGTATACATTTTCTAAATTGTTTGGATTTTTACGCTACTTTTGTATTAATTTTAAACTTAATAAGTTAAAATCCTGTTTAAATGTATTAGATAACCAACAAGTAGTGAGCCTGAAATATATAAAATTATGAGTTGGTTTGAAATTTTGGAGTTTGTTTTCTTTTTCTCTTATTTATTCTTGAGAATCAATGACTTACATTCTCAAATGAACATATTTTGAAAGAAGTTGTTTTAAAACAATAAAATGTTAACCTCCCTCATTTCAAAATCTTAAAATAGTTTTTCCTTGTTTAAGATATCCTAAAAATTCGTTGAATAAACGTAGGAAACTTTAAATATAGTTACAATTGTTTAGAAACGGTGGTATTACTATACAAGAGCTTGGTACGTCAAAATGTGGAATCATCCAGTGATATGGTCTTCACGTTATGCAGCACTTTATCTCATGATCTAAATAATCCAAAAGTAATTTGGTGTAATAGGTGGTCGTTAGCCTTTTCGAACAATAAAATCTGTCTTAAATAACATAAACTTACCTTCAACAACAATTAATTTTAAAACAAAGAATAGTAACATGTTCCAACTCTGGCAAAAAGAATAAAACGACACTGTTTTTTTTATTAAGAATTTAAACTGGTAAATTGAATGCCCTGAGCCTCTTAGTATCTGACCTCAATATGCCAACTGGAATCAGATGGTAATTTCACATCAGTCAACATGCGACAAATTACATTTTCCAAGGTCCCCTTGCCCGGCTTCGTTTAGAAGGAAACGAGATTTCATCAGATTTCGTCTTTTTCACCAATATTCTCCGTGGCTTCTGTGAAAAACTGGATGTGGTCCTAGAGTAATAAGTGCGGGGGAATGAAATCAGAGTATTGGGGAGTGCTGTGGCAATGATGTGTTGTGGGTCATCATGAGTTAAAACCATTTCAAACATTGATTGAATTGATTCACTGTAATATTTTAACAAATTTTGAATATATATTTTAGGAATATATAAACATAATCAGAATTATAATTTAGTTTAAAAAAATTTCAGAAAATTTTGAAATGTAATTAATGTATATGATATGTCTGCTGTTGAAGTAAATATTGTTATTGCATAATACATACACTTGTGATAGTTTAC
Organism: Allygus modestus; assembly: GCA_963675035.1. Lineage (NCBI taxonomy): Eukaryota > Metazoa > Arthropoda > Insecta > Hemiptera > Cicadellidae > Allygus > Allygus modestus. Next base: position 179,934,842 of record OY776111.1, on the reverse strand, counting down.
CATATTAATTGCATGTTATAAACTGTGAATAACATATTGAACAACATTATATAACTATGTTCTATCATATATGTGGTTGTATGAATAAATATAGAATCATATGTATACATATGTATATATATATGTATATATGATTATATATGTATATATAATCATATGTATATATGAATAATTACCCTGGTAATTATTCATTCGAATGTGATTGAAAAACGTTTTATGTTACTGAAATGTTATGGAGTATGGAATTGTAGTAGCTGTTAGGATAAGTTAAGTTTACTATTGCATTTATCGAATACAATCGATTTTTATGTAAAGCTACACTACTTACTACGTCCATATTTTTCGATCATTATATTAACCATTTTGAAATAATCGCGATTGCCATATGAATCAAATAAAACATAAATAAACTCGTCATACAATTTTAATTTTGATAGAATTTGAATTTTCTGTTTATTACGTTGAATCAGTTAAAGTGTATAGGAGATTCTCTGTATGAGTAATTTACACGAACAAATTTCATTTTAAAATATCATTTCAGTAAATTTAACATTTAATTAAGTTATTCTTCATGTTTACTTTTTATTTTCGTTAGTAATTTTAAATTGTTCAAAAGTATTCTTTCTAACCATACATTATGCAAAAAATAGTAGGTATCAACGTTCTTTTTAACCTACAACGATTGAATTACTTTTCTTATGAAAACGAATGTATCGACACACAATAAGCCCGGGGTGAGTGATGACGCGTATGAATAGTACATGAACATAGTACATGTTGTGCGGTGCGAAGATCTGTCTTCCCTGACATGATACGACCGCGCTTCAATGCCCAAGCTGATTGTTTGGTTATAACCATGTAAATATAATCATGTTAAGCTAATTGAACTTATAAAACGCATAACGTAGCGAAAGGTCATAAAATATAAATATGTTTATATACTATCTTACTTTTATTATAGTTATCTTACAATGGTAATAAGGCCTTTTTTTAATTAATGAGTTTATATTACAATGGCTTTTCTTAGCAATATCGTGTGCAGATGAAAATTCAATACTTCTTATTTAAAGCTAAATTGAAGGTTTTACCGAATTCTGACCATTATTACTAACACAAAATACGTAAACGCATTGTATCCTAGACTATGACCTGTAATTTTTTAAAGTATGTTGACACACCAAAATGAACTTCAGCACATATAAGTTAGATTTGTCTACATCATCATCATCATTGTTGTGGATTAGGAAACCCCAGCGTAGCTGCTAGTCACGTCTTCCAAAGCGGAAATATTGCGCAGGTTACCGGAAGGATAGGATATAGCAGGAAAGGAAAGGGTGGGATGGGACGGCAGCCAAATCGACCCTTCAGAGGGCCAACTCCCGTGCCCCTGTGACAGCCGGGATGAGGCTCTCAAACAGGGGACCCGCATTCTGCCATCCACCTGGTCAACTCAACTGACAGGGTATCGATGTACAACAGCCAGGGACCATCCAGTATCGATATATATATATTCTTGTATCACCTCATCTGTAATAGTACCAGAACTGACCGCTAAATATCAGGACCAAACCCGGAGATTCTGTCCCTAGCCGCTGCAAATGGTCCACAAGTGAAGTATTTTATTTTTAAAATTAAAAACCAAGCCGATACGTTTTCTTAAGAAGTTTATTTTTTTACAAATATTTAAATACACATTAAGATGGAAATGGTGCCTTCTAGCCATTGAAAAACCTTTATTTTTTGTTTCTGTAGTTTTGCCAAATCGGAATTTGTTGACTTGAAATAGACTTATCATTTATTTTAATATTAGATTTACCTTCTGACGATCATTTTTGAGATGATGCGACGCATATTGTCAACAAAGTGACATCTTCAGTGTGGTGCATCCAAACAACAGCGTTTAGATATTAATTCGATCGTGACGATTCCGCAGTAGGAAATGAACTCTAATTATCATTTCTTCTCAGGCCCCTAACTTGGTAGTGTAAACAAAAACTTTGTAGCATTATAGATGAAAAACCCCCATTGCAGCAAACCTGCATACTCAGCGAATTCCAAATGGTACCTCACTACGCCATTAAGTCACTTACCATTATCAATAATATAAGTATGAAAGCATATTCATAAATAAGCGAGATGTAACATTGTATTTACTCTCCATAAGAAAAACATTAGGCCTGGTTAGTGATTACGCAGGTTTGCTGTGTCAAGAACCACAAAAATTGGGTTTTTATGCAAATACCAATGGATCACACCCAGATGAAGCAACCTACCAAGTTTTACCAATATATATGCAAAAGCAAGCAAGATATCATTGTTTATTTTTCTTCATAAAATAACATTGTAACTGCTGAGTATGCAGGTTTGTTGCCATGTGGACCACAACAATGGGTTTTGTATGCAAATATCAACAATCCCCAACCACATACTAAGTTTCAATAATATGTGTTCATTAATAAGCGAGATATACAATTTTACTTATTCCCTATTTTACTTATTATAGGTGTTTTGAAAGACGAAGCACTCTCATCCCAGTATGCATTGAAAATGGATACTGTGCGAGTAAAGTTATGTTAGATATTACTTATAAAACACGTATTCCCAAATCGCGCACCTTTAGGTAATAAACAGCGTCTCTTTAGTTGTAAAAGATACTAAAAACGGCAATTCAAATAAATATTGTATTTAATAAAGTGTTGGTAAATATTTATTTATTTAGATATTTGGTAACTGACCAAAGAGACCTCTGAAGGTTTTTTGTTATTTCTTCAGAGAAATTGCCCAGGTAGAAGGAGATGGAACTCCAACAGGGTTTGGTTATCAAGTCTCGCAACACCTGATACGATGATGCATCACTTGCGATGTCTCTGTCGCGCGGCTGATGTATGGAGCTCATACAGGAGTGATCCGTCTATACGCTTTGAACTGTAAACTGACAACTAATAGGCAAGGTATAACTTTGATTTGTTTAACAATAACCAAACCCCTCACTTCATGTAAACATTTTCACCTTAAATTTTTTATTCTAATCCCCCACCGCCAGTTTTCTGGCGAAGATTTAACTGGGTGTAGTAATGTTTATAACGTTTCAAAAGCTTACGTTATCAAATGTGTTAAATCAAAATTGAAACAGACAACGATAGTTTACAAAAACACCTTGTAATTAGAGGACAGTCACTGTTCAATTGGATCAGACTCAACCGGATTTACCGGGACCAGTATTTCTAGAAGTCCGGAAAAGTCGGCTCAACCATCGACTGTCTTGTGGAATCTCACATCAGCATCTTTACAATATTCATAAAGACTTTAACCTAAAATGTTGTAAATTAGCGGTATACTGATAAGTATTAAATTTATAAAAAGTTTTGTTTATAGTAAAAAGTTATTTAATATTACCTATTAGTCTATATAGTTATTTTATATTATTAAATACTTTTATTTAGAGGCATAACCTAAGAGACCAACAAACCCTCCAAAAATTTTTTAGCTGTGGTATATAGCGTTAAAATATAAAATATTTCAACTGTATATGGTAACTTAATGTAGCTTTATTGGTACAGTAAAAAGTCGTCAGAGGGTGGCTAAAGCCCGCAAGAGTTTGCTAAACTACACTGAAGAAAGTTTATTGTTATATGAACCAGAATATGGTATTTGGAACAATAAATTATTGTAAATGTGGTCCCAGCAATGTGTTTGGTAGCAGCTACAATCCTGTTATTGTCAATATTTTATTGTAGCGTGCAACATAAATTATTGCAAATATTACAATAATGAAATTGGAGCCCAAGCAATACATCTTGCTGTCAGAGCAATAATTATTGTCAATAATACTATACATTATGAGAATCGTTACCAGAGTTTATAGTATTTATAACAATAACTCTTATTTTTACTTTTACAATAAGTTATTGCTGCAGCTATAAGTTCGGTTGACTCTCCACTCAGAATGTATAGTAGCTATGGCAATACCTTTTTTATTTCTACAATAAGTTATTTTTGTGGTTACTACAGTGGAGTGGTTACGTACAACACTACAGTTTAACGATCATAACCTGAAAACTAACCAAAATCAGTTACATAAAATTGCTTACATGGAAGCTGCAGAAGTATGGGGTTAATAGACCACCGTTCGCTTTGCTTTAATCATATTTTTGATTATTGTGATTATTTAAGGCTTAGTAACTTAATCTCAGTCTCTTTGTTACTTTTACCTTGTTAATATCCAACCTAGGCTATTGAAAGCTTAAAGAGATTCTGAATTCATGTTGAAACTGCTGGATTTTACTTGATAATACTTTACTGGATAATACTAAACCTGTTCAATATACTTTTTGAGGTTATATCATTGCATGTTTTGTGGCTACAGCCACATCTTCAGTTAATCTTTAGGTTGATTCTTCATTTTATTAAAACATTACTGAGACAGTGAGACACTTAACACATAAATATTGCAGTATAACACATTCCGATACCGATCACACGATAAACTATGACATTTCTTGTCGCGGTGCATTCACGCTTCAGGTCAGGCCGGTGACGACTCATTTCCACTTTGAGACATTGTTGTGTAATAAAAACAGAATCTGGTATAATATAACAGAATATTCTTGCTAAGCATTTCTACTTACTATACTACTATCGTTATGATGTATTAGCAACAATAATATGTTGATGCAATTACCAGCCTCATTGCAAATAATTTAGCAAGAATATTATTGTAGTTTTGACAGACGCGATGGTAGGACATTACCATAACTATTGTGTAAATTAATATAAATCTTGTAAACACTATCAGAATTGCATTTACTATGCAATATTGTTTGGATTACTATAATATTTCTTTCAGTGTAAGTTAAAACTAGAAAAATTAATTTAAAAAGCTTTGACTTTTAAACATATAAAAAAACTGATATAATACTATTTTATCTTTATACAGGTACATAGCAAGTTAAAACGTTTAAGTTATTCAAGTTGAACAAGTAACAATTCACTAAAATATGCATATAAAATACAATAGATAAAGTTGTATACAAAATAAAACGATTTCCTTAATTGTTTAAGTTTAACTATTGTTTAACTATTTCTAAACATGATAAATAAAATATGTCTTACAGCACTATAATTATAACACACTATAACAACAACACTATAACGGATCATGCTAATAAAGAAATTATTAACTATTTTTCACCAAAATACTAGGTGTACGCTTAAACTTCTCATAAGAGGATGACCGAAGATTTTATTTTATAACTAAGTCGAACAATACATATTATACTTGCAATATAATCAATTTTATTAGTGATTACAAATTGTAATACAATCATCACAATTATTAAAAATCTGTTGAAACATGTTCAGAGTTTGTTTAGTTTTATTTTTGTAAATATTTTTATTTATAGTATGATTATCGAAAAAAACGACTGGCGGAGCGGCCGCGCGGCGACCCAACATTCTAGTTCATAACCTCGTGGAAACGTACAACACACGGTTAGAAATTTCCAATAGACGTTATTTAAATAGTCTGTTAAACAAGTCAGATAAGCAGTAGCACATTTTGGAAATAATTATTATCTTATTCCGATGAGTTTGTGTTGAGAGTTATATTTCGATTAAAAATGTCTTAATTCGTGAAAAAATATAACTATTAATAGAAACTCATCGGAATAAGATACAAAATATTTTAAAAGTGCTATGAATGTCTCTAACTGATTATTTAAATAACGTTTATTGGAAATTTCTATCCCTGTACTTAACGACTCCACGAGATTATGGAATGTAATGTTCGGTCGCCGCGCGGCCGCTACGCCAATCAATTTCTTTTGATAATCGGACTACACCGAATGTCCAAAAAAGTTTCAGGACTTTGGGATATGATTCCTCATACAAAAAGAAAGAAAACAGTTCATATGAAGGTATGCCCTAAAACGCTTAGTTTCCGTTTATCTGTCTTAACATGTTTCCTACTTAATACATTACATCTTATGAACCTCTAAAGATATCAACTACAAACTTGGTACATGCATCACATCCAATAAGGCCCGTTTTGGTATGGAATATCAAGTATCTACATTGTATCATTTCAAAGTGGCAGCCATTTTTTGTTTCAAATCTAAATGTCTTAAAAACTGTAATGTTTAGTAAAAAGCTTCAGAGAACATAAAGTTCCGTCATTTTGTCCTAAAAAAAGATATGAAGATATTATCTATAGAATTATAAATAACTGAGAAGTTACAATATTTATAAGTTAAAACATGCTTTTTGCCATTTCTGGGCTAAACATTCATGTTTAAACTTAATCACAATTTCTCATATATTTGCAATGCTACAGTTGATATTTTCATATCAATGTTTTAAGGACGAATGACGCAACTTTTATGATACTTGAAGCTTTTTCCTAAAAATTACGGTTTTTAATAGATTTAGCTTTGAAAAACTAAAATTACTGACATTTTGAGAAATGATACAAAATAGAAACTTGATATTATATACCAATACCCCCGTCGCAGCAAACCTGCGTACTCAGTGAATTTCCAATGCATATATATGTGTTTCCCTACTACATAGAGCCACTTACCAGGTTTCACAAAAATACATTCATAAAAAACTGATTTATAGCATTTTATTTATTCTCCATAAGAATAACATTAGGGCTGAGTACGCAGGTTTGCTGCAACGAGGAAGATAAGAAATTTGTTTTTTTTTAATTATCAATATAACTCAACCAGGGGAAGCTACAAACCGAGTTTTATTAATTTAGGTTCATAACTAAGGGAGATAAAAAACTTTACTTATTCTCTATAAGAATAACATTAGGGCTGAGTATGTAGGTTTGCTGCTACTGGGATAATCAACAAAAATCAATTGTTCGTGCAAATATCAATATACCATAACTAGTTGAAGCCACATACCAAGTTTCATGAAAATACATTCATAAATAATCGAGATATCAAATTGTATTTATTCTCCCTAAGTATAACATTGGGCAACGTACTGCGTGTAGAACTTTGAATATCTCTGCAACGGTTGGACGTAGAACAACAATTAAAACACCAAAATGATTGTGTGTAGAGCTAAACTGATTGGTAAAAAGAAATGTGAAGTTTTTAGTAAAATTATCTGAGGAAAATCCAAAACATTTTTCCATAAGATTAACATGGGAAATGTTATGGACACGTTTTTTGACTTTTTTCTACAACCACTTAACCTAGGTTAATGATTCAAAATACCAAATTATTTGTTTTTTAAGCTCTATAAAGTGGCTATAACCAAAATTGAGTGTTTTTAACATTTTAGAGAAAAAATTAAAAAAACTGATTTTTGGACAGTTTAAAAGCCCCATAAAACCCCCTTTCCGTAGTCCGATCGATCTGGTTTTCGAACTTAAAGTCATAAATGTTACTCTACACATTTGTACCAAATTTCATCAAAATTGGGCTTTTCTTTCAAAATCTATTGTGGTAACGGACACACACACACACACACACACACACACACACACACACACACACACACACACACACACACACACACACGCGCACACACACATACATATATATAAATTTGATCGAATAGTGTTTTTGGCATCTGGGGACCTCAAAACAAAAAGTTATCATGGTCTCGGGCTTAAGTCTTACCATACCTACGGTAATAGCTTCTTCCCTATAGGGGAAATTCGATAAAATGGGTTTTATTACATGTAGTGCATGTACCAAGTTTGAAGTTGATATCTTTAGAGGTTCATAAAATATACCGTATTAAGTAGAAAACACATTCAGACAAATAGACGGAAAGCTAAGCGTTTTAGGACGTAGGCCTACCTAAAACTTAGATGTGAGCTTTTTTCTTTCTTTTTGTGTGAGGAATCATATCCTAAAGTCCTGAAACTTTTTTGGACACTCTGTATATACCGGTAACGTTTATTTCATTTTTATTTTTAGTTTAACTGGAGGAAGAAACATACAGATGGTAAAATATTTTACAATCAACCTAAGTTAATCATATAATAATTTTAATATAAAACAATTTCAATAGTTTTGGTTACATAATTTCGCTTATTAAAATGTATCCACAGAGTTCCTTGGGTCATTTGACCCTTTAAAAATTTTTGTATAAGGTCACTCCAGTTGTTATTACAGCTCAATTTCCCTTTGATAAATGTTTTATATGACATAACCACACTGTATGTTATCTTCATCCAATGGTTTTCGCTGCTCGCTGGGTTTTCGTTACTGTTCTTTTAGGAAACATAATTTTAATCCTATCCTAACCTTTAATCTAATATGAGTAGGGTAACGTTTGTTTTTTTGTTTGCTTGCTTGCTTGTTTGCAACTCTGATCTCAAAAAGGGCTCCAACGATTTCCTTTAAAAGTTGCAATTATCTAATTTTTGGGTTAAAAATAAGTTCAGACAGGTCTAATCCTCAGGAAAATTCCAATTATGTAAAAAACTTATTTGAAAATAAAAATAATAAAATTGCGTTTTAGAGTTTTTAATGAAAACAAAATAATCATAACAGCTGTTTTTAATAGTAGGGGGGTTTAGCCGATTGAGTCAGCGGCGGGTGATATTTGCATAATTTATCCCTCAACCCCCAATTTTTTTAATTACGCTAATTAATATGTAAATTTCTAATTACCATAATTAATAGCAATTTTTGTATAATTACTCTAATTAACATTCCAAAAAAATTGTAATTACCATAAAAAATATGCAAAATTGAACGCACCTTCGTTGCGGATTCACCCCAACATTCCCAGACGTGGGTTGTATTTATGTCCACGGCATATAATGCAGCGACGCTAAATCACAAGTGCCGAAATTTGCATAATTTATTCCCCACCCACGAATTTTTTTCGAGGATTTTTTGCGAATTTTTGTTCCGAAAATCATTTTTTAATTTTTCCCGCGAATATTTTTTTGCAGATTTTTTTGGCGAATATCTTTTATTTTTTTAATTTTTCGTCAATTATATTGAAAATTAGTTTTCTCGAACTTTTTTGTATATATATATATTTTTTGCAATTTATTATTAGCTATTTTTAAATTTTTTCGCAAACTTTGTTTTTGTGGTTTTTAGCGAATTTCCCTATGGGAAAGAAGCTATTACCGTAGGTCCCATGGTAAGACTTAAGCCCGAGACCATGATAACTTTTCATTTTGAGGTCCCCAGATGCCAAAAACACCATTCGTTCAAATTTTTATATATGTATAAATATATATGTCCGTAAGGACGATAACTCTCGTAAAAAAGGTCCGATCTTAATGCAATTTGGTACAAATGTGTAAAGTACCATTTATTTAAACGAGTTCGAAAACCAGATGAAACGCACCATTCGAAGGGGGGTTTTGGGGGGTTTTCTACACCAAAAATGTGTTATTTGGGGTTTTCACATGTAATTTTAATTTAAATCAAATTTTAATTTATACCATTGAATTCAGCTTAAAAAACAGACAATTTGGTATTTTGATCATTGCTCTACGTCAATTTGTTACCGAGATATTGAAAGTGGTAAACACAGTACGTTGTCTAATGTTATTCTTATGGAGAAAAATAAAAAATTGTATATCTCGCTTATTTATGAACATAAACTGGCGAAATTTGGTATATGGCTTGATCTGGTTGTGGTTTATTGTTGTTTGCACAAAAAAATTTTTCACCTATGGTTTCTGTAGCAGCAAACCTAGGTACTTGGTCCCCATGTTATTTTTTGGAAAATACTTAAAATGTTATATATCGCTTATTTATGAATGTATATGGATGAAACTTGGTATGTGACTTCACTAAGATGAGTTCTATTGATATTTGCATAAAAACCCATTATTTTGTGTGCCTTGTTGCAGTAAACCTGCGTACTCATCCCTAATGTTATTATTATGGAGAATAATTAATTTTTAAATATTGCTTGTTTGTGAATATATTTATTATTAATCCTGTTAAGTGTTTTAATGTGTTATGTTATATATTCATTGGAAATTCGCTGAGTATGCAGGTTTGCTGCGACGGGGCATTTATTTTTTTGCGCTTTTACTTTTTGAAAAACATTTTTGCGCTTTATTTTGAACAACTTTTTTATTTTTTTCGAAATATTTTTATTTTTTTTTAGATTCTTTCCCCCGTTAACGAAAAGTTATCGAAAAACTATACCGGAAGTACGAGGGAGCGAAACTCTCCCCTTAACCTTTAATGAGAAACACTCAAAAACGACGAGATACGACTGGCGATATTTAATATTTCTAATTCATTTCATATTCATATTTCATATTTCCCAGACATGGGGTTGTTTTACTACATATCATTTTGTTAACAAAAAACCCTTGTCAGAATTCCATTATAGTAGGGTTGATTAACGTCACACACTTGCAAGGGATTTATTGTCCAGCGGAGGGTCAATAAAAAAAGTATCCTTCTCCGAATTCCACTATAGTATTGTGGTGATTACCCAGCAGGTGGTCTTTAACAAGACCAGTCTCCGAATTAATTAGACATGGGTAGTTTTCGTACCGAAACATGCGCTGCAACTGCGCCAGTCCATGGGAAACGATCCGCCTAGAGCTTCACAACCCACAACCCTCATTATGTGTTATTAAGAGTCTCAAACTGAGGGTGGTTTTTCCATAACACCTGCGCATCAACAAAGGTTTCAAGCCACAAAAAATAGGGGTGAACGAATCCCGCGCCCCATTTGTCGAACACCAACGATCTCAATCTTGTTCTATACTTCACAGTGTGTATGTGTCTGATTGAGTGTGTGTGTGTGTGTGTGTGTGTGTGTGTGTGTGTGTGTGTGTGTGTGTGTGTGTGTGTGTGTGTGTGTGTGTGTGTGTGTGTGTGTGTGTGTGTGTTGTGTGTGTGTGTATGTGTGTGTGTTCAAGTTCAAGTTCAAGTTCAAGTTCAAGCAATTTTATTCATGAAAAATTATATTTTATTACAAAATCCCATGTGTCACATGGGACACGCACGGGACGGAAAAATATACATTTCCTTTAGTACATTATTTTTTTACTGACAGCTGTACAGTTCTTTTACACTTCTGTCACTATG